>VWZU01001439.1:242029-270542 GCA_013397095.1 Sterrhoptilus dennistouni
AAAACCCAAAACCAACAAAAAAAACACCTTCTAGGGAAAGCACGACAAAGGAATGCCTAACTGAAAAAAATTATAATAATAAAAAAGCCCCACAGCCTCCAATACTCCGGTTAAAATTTGCAAGAGGAGAGGGTGAATGAAATTTAAGTAGAGATGAGCAAGATATATCAGTGTTGCTGTGGCACCAAGACAGTTCTTGTGTTATCAGTAAAATATAGGAACCTCCTCCCAGAAGAGTGTCCAGCCAAACTGCAGAATGGCCTGTCTGCAATACTAATTAGTGCTGCATTGTAGGAGCAGATCCAGACAGTGTGACAGGTTGTACCAGGGACTCACTGTTAACACTGCCTGCATTATGGGAGGGTCACTTTAGACTACCTAGAGTGTGTGGACTGAAATACAATTCTTAAGCTGCAGGTGAATTTTCCTTAGCCTTTGGTTCAAGGACAGTTTCATATCCCCCTCTAAAGGTTAGAAGGCACACTCAAACACAGAAAAGTCACACAATTAAGGATTTTTTGCCTGTGCTAGTTTTTCAGTCAAGATGTCTGTATCTAGAGTCCCTAAAGAAAACGAAAAAGAAATTGATAAAGAATGTACCTTAGTATGATAGAAAAGGGAAGCCTTTCAAGAATTAACTAAGAGCTTTCTCTCTGCCGCATAATAGAAATTATCTCTAGTGGATAGGGAAATCCTTTAATCTTCATACAATATCTGAGTAGGCTTACCTTTTCTCCACAGATTCTCTGTTTTTATCCCACTAAAATTCCCTGGGTCAGATCCTGAAGCAATCACTGCAAATTAGCAGTGTTCCAAGATTCAGCCCACTGCACTTGTGCATGAAAGTGGTCTTACCTTACAGTTTGTGATGCCATGTAACTGCTTGAAATATTTATAAAACTGTATTTTTTTATTATTGTTATTTATTTATTTATTTGAGGCCCAATTATTTTGCTGTTTTGTATGGTATAAATCTAAAATAGACTTATTCCACATTTACATCCACCCTGCTGAATTTGTCTTGTGTGTGTGTGTGTGTGTGTGAAGAATGTCTTTCACATGCTTCTTCAAATCTCTTTTTCCTCCCTAGATAACATGCACAGAGACTGTGTAAAAATTTTGGTGGATCTTTTCTGGCTTATGCTGTCATGATGACTGGAAGCCCCTCTGCCTTTGAGGTGGGCACTACACAGGTGGGAACCTTTGTATGTCTGGGATGAGCAGTGGGAATGGGGACACCCCACTCTCAAATGCCAGCACTGCAAATCCACAGTTTAACAGTTAACCATGAATTTTAATAATTTATTTTTTTCCTTTGGCAGTCTAGAGTATTGAAGAAGGAATCAGGAGCTGTGAGGAAAATATCAAACAACAAATCCATGGAGGAGAGCCTGTTTCCCAGTCAGTTATCAAACTGTTTTCTTCTGTGCTGTTGCTTTTTGCTCCACAGCTCCGTGTTCAGAGTCAGAATAAAAAGGTCCCCCCTTGCCATACACCCATGCTGTGAAATGCTTACAGGGAGTTTGCTTTTACATTTTTGTTGGCTTTTGTGGGCTTTGGATCAAGTCTGTATGCCATACATAGCTTACCATCTTCTGGGGAAAAAATAGGGAAAGACAGTGTTAGCTTGACTGCATTGGTTGACAATCACCTTTGTGAGACCTGGTCTCTTGAAAATCAGTGAGGAGCTGCTGGCGTGACCCTCTGGTGAACTGCAGTGTTGGGGGAAGGAGCAAATATTCCAAGGAGATGAACCAGGACGTGTACTTACATCTGATCCAAATAACTGCTGTACAAAGGAAAAGTGAATGTAGCCAGCATGACCAAGCTGGTATTTTGTGACCTTCTGATCGCAGAGTTCAAAATATCTTAATTTCTTTTTTTGCTGGAGGCTTCAAAACTGGGGGAGGAGTAGTTAGCAGTGGTGAGGCAAGAGAGAGTAAATTTCCTTTCTAAAAAATATTCTTCCGGTGGAAGCGGTGTATTGTTTCTTGAAATGGACAGAAGTTATTTTCTAACTTCCCAGTATCCTGTCACCTGGCCCTTCCTTCCTCCTCCTGATACCTCAGTAAAATACACAAACACACGAACTATGCATTTTTTGCATCATGTCAGGATTTATATTCTGATCGAAGGTAGTGATTTATACTTGTCGGATTTTCTACAGACCACATTCCAGATGCGGAATGAATTTTACTGGCATTTATTAGTCACTAGGGGTGGCTGATGATGGCTTCCTTTATACCCCTGACATTTATGCTCTGGTGTAGCTTCCCTTTTCCTTTCAGTGATGTTTTTCCTTTTAGAAGAGTTAAAAACAAAAAGAAAACAAAAGGAAAAGAAGTCCATTCTATAGCAGCACAAATATAATGGGATAGATTATGTTTATAGAGAAGGACATTTAGAACAGAAATCCCATTCTTCTAATAAGGAGAGGGAAAAAAAAAAGCGCTGATTACCTTTGTTAACAAGCTGTTGTTGGTGCTTCCAAGATTTTAATCACCTTTATAAATGTTGTGATGTCAGCATTGACTTTCTGCACTTGTCTGTTCCAACATCTTAGCTTTAAGTCAAAGTTAATAATGAATTCTTTACTGTTCTCTTACAAATTAAGAATTATGTGAAAGTTTTCACTTAAAGTAAAGGCGAGATAAGTCTTCCCAAAAGAACAAGTAATGTGAAATCCAACTTACATGTGGGTTTCTTGATGCTGCTGGGAAACAGAAGGGAGCTGCTTTCTTCTCTGTGAGTATAGTCACTGTGTGTTTTCAGCCTGCAAGCCATAATGGTCTAAAAATGGGTGCCAAAATTTAGAGAGCAACAGGGGGAGTGATCATGGAGAAGGTGGATGGGAGAAGAGAGAGGAACTCCTGAGAGGGGAAATACTTCTGGTAAAATTAAACAGGTTTGGTAGATTGAGGTGGCATTGCAAAGCCAACCTGTGTTATGTGGGGGTTAGTTCACCAAGTGCTATTCCTCCCAATTTGAGATTTGAGAAGGTCTTTTGTTTGCTCACAGCTGACAAGCCAAAGACTAAGATGGATCTGTCATAGGGTTGGAACACCATATCTGGGTTTGCTAGAAAGGTCTTACCAATTTTTTTTCTTTCAAACCAAAATCAAACTGTATAATTCTGTTATAAAATGGGTGCTTGCTGACAGCCAACTGATGTTTTACTTTCTGCTTGAGTCTGCTGTGACAATACTTCCTCTGAGCTGCCACAAGTGATTCCCACTGAAATGGGTAAGAGGGTTTCCATGAATAATGGTGGGAGTTTGGGTCTGGCTCTTGTGCCAATGGCAGCTCAGAAATTGGGACCACAGGAGACAAGTAGACCTATTTTGTGGTATGGCTTCTTTAAGAATGTAACATCAGATTAGGTGGAGTAAATCCTGTGGAAGAAGAAAACAGCTTGCTGAAGTTTTTCATTGATGAACTCAGTGTGAGAGCACAGGGTAAATATAAACAAATAAGTAAATGAAGAAGCGGCTGGAGCAGATAAGAGTAACGGCTCAGGGAGTTATTATAAGACATGAGAAAGCAGACAGCATATGTGAAGGGTTTAACTCTGATGGTCCCATTAGCTACAGGCAGTGCTGAGTTTAAAGAGTCCAAAGTCCCTGTGACAGCTAAGATCAATAGGGTTCTGTTCTCATTGGTATTTATTAGATGAAGGGTAGATTAATGGATTAACTTGTCAGATTAATTTGATACTTGATTCATATATAAATACTAGTTCTCACAGGAAAATATTATTTGATTCTTTTGACTGTGAGCTAGCACATTAAAATAGGGCAGCTCTTTGCTCTTCATTGTTTTTAAGAAAAATAAGCAAATCATGCAAGGTGATCTGGCAGTCATTGTATATGTTTGTGATACTGATAAGATTGTTTCTCATGGCCAATAATCTAAACAAAACAATAAGCAAAACACCCCAAAGCAGCTAATACAGTCATTTACCCTTGAACTCAAAACAAGCAGGTTGCCACATGGGGCTTGGTTTACTGGTTCACTAAGACCAGTGTGAATCCTTGTTATTGTTTCAACAGGAGCTAGATCAAACCTCAGCCTCTCAGACTCTGTGCTCCAGCTCAGCTGGTTAAGTTGCTTTTCCCACTGCATTTTGTTGTTGAGAATCAGGGTCAGTGTTATGCACTTGGAAAAGCGGATATTTGACTGCTGGGTGTAAAAATGCTGGTGCTTAGTCCATGAACATCAGGACACAGGACAGGCAAGCTGGAGTCATGGAAGGAGGTGGAATACTTGTGGAAGGGAAAGAAAAAGCAACATTGCTACCTCTATGCATTTCATCACCTTAGCTGCATCCCACTGGAACAGCCCTGAAGTGCTGCTCAGCCTCTTCCCTACCACATCAATCACCTGTGGCCAGAGAAGCCACCTCTCAATCCCCCGTGATGGGGCACACACCTCTGTTCCATCTCTGAAACATCTGGAGCAGATCTGGGTTGGAATCTGCTGTGTTAAAATCCAGGCAGGACAGTAGAGTTTATCTGACAGTGCCTCTCATCCCTTCTATTTAAAACAAAAGGGCAGTAGTGTGCAGTCAGTGATGAATTATTTCTTTGGTTTTGGACTAATGACCTGTGCCAGGAGTGTTGAGAATCCCAGTTCCATTAATAGGTGGGTCAAGGTGCTGTGTGCTTTAATCCTGTATGTTTTATGGATTAGCTCTATCATATCTATGATGCTACAGTTGTGTTTAGAGGCATCTGTATGCCTGGTGTGTTCTCCATATTTTTCCTTCACTGTGTGCTGTGATAATCAAGATAATGTTGCCTTTAAAAATACGCTCTTGAGATTTTGAGATCTCCAAGTCTGAAAATGAAGAGAGTTTCTAGTAGGGGTTGACCAGGTTTATGCATTTGATGTGGAAATTGCAGCAAGCCAAATATCCTCAATCATCCCCAGAGGACATTCCCAAGGCAGGAAGAGCAGCAGTGGGCCAGTCTCACTAGGATATTGCAGGGAGCAGCCAAAGAGCCTGGGGAGAATTTCGGCTCCCAAGGTGAACACACACGAGGCAATGCCTGCCTACAGCACGCCAGGCAGTGATGGATTACCTGCTGTCAGGAGGCATGTTGGGGCTCCTGAGCTAGGGCTGCTATCAGGACAGTGGCAGAGAGCTCTGCTCAAGCCCAAAATACAGAAGGATGCAAACTAATAAAGTTTACTGGAGCTTGCAGCTCTCTGCAGCACTTTAGCATGGTCCTGTCTACTCAGGAGCTGTGATCTCCTGTGGGATATTCCCAGAGCTCCCATTCTTCTCAACTCTGCAAGTTCCTGTGCCCATATCTGAGCCCTCTGCTTTTGCCTTAGGTTTGTGTGGCCAGGTTTTGGTAGTGGGTGGCTTCTGTGAAAAGGTGCCAGAAATTTCCTGCATGTCTGACAGAGCCGGTGTCAGCTGGCTCCAGGATGGACCTGTGCTGAGCCCAGCAGTGATGGTGGTAATGCCTCTGGGATAGAAGATTTAAGAAGGTGGGGGAAATTGCTGCTCAACAGCAGCCAGAGTGAGAATATGTTAGGTAAACAGCCCTGCAGACAGCAAGGTTGGTGAAGGAGGAGGGGCAGGAAGTGCTCCAGGAGCAGCTCATGGTGCAACCTCTGGTGATGCAGCTGTGCCCCTGTATGGAGGTCCACAGGGGAGCAGAGATCCACCTGCAGCCCACGGAGGAGCCCACACCAGGGCAGGTGGATGCTTGAAGGAGGGTAAAAGCCTGTGGGAAGCCCATGTGAAACAGGCTCTTGGCAGGATTTGTGGTGCTGTGGAGAGAGGACCCTATACAGGACCAGGTTTGCTGGCAAGGACACCAAGAACTGCAACCTGTGGTAAGGACTCACAGTGGAGAAGTTCATGGAGGACTGTCTCCCCACAGGAGAGACCCCACACTTGAGATGGAAGAATGTAAGGAGTCCTCCCCCTGAGAAGGAAGGAGAAAGATAAATGGTGAACTGACCACTTTTGTGAGCTTCCATTCCTCATCCCCCTGCACTGCTGGGAAGGAGCAGGGAGAGAGAATGATAAGTGCAGTTGAGTCCAAGAAGAAGAGATGGGGGGGGGCAAGGTGTTTAAAGATTTGGTTTTATTTCTCATTATTCTGCTCTGATTTGATCAATCAAACTATTTTCCCTAAGCTGAATCTGTTTTGCCCTTGATGGTAACTGCTGAGTGATCTTTCCCTGTCCTTACCTTGATTTATGAGATTTTTGTTATATTTTTTCTCCCATGTACCGCTGAGTAGGGGAGTGATAAAAGCAGCTTTGGTGGACATCTGGTGTCAGATGTGTCAGATGTTTCCACCACAGCTATTTGGAGACCTAAGTGTGTACATCACAGAATTGTGAAGGCTATTCATCCTTGTATCATGTCAAGCATATATTTTAAGGAAAACAACTTGGGGAAGCCAGCTGGGTCTTTATTTTAATCAAAAATAAAGTAACAATACCTGAGGCTGTGATTTGTAAAGAAATGGTGGCAGTAGCATGGAAAAAGACACAAGGGACTTGGCTCTCCTTATGACAGGCTCAGGGCTTGGGTAGTTCTTTCTGCATCTTCTACAGAACATGACAATGGATGTAGCTTTGCCACCCTTGTCTGGCTGGTTTGTCACCTGCATCTCTAAGCCCAGGCTGGAAGGACCCTGTTCTGCAAGGTGTTAGGGACATCCCTGTGCCAGGAATTGCTGCAGTAGCTGTGTGTCCCAGCAGACAAGCCAAGAAGTGCTTTACTCACTCGGACTGCCCTCAGAAGTTGGCTGCCTTGTGGCATACCTTGAGTCAAGTCTGTACTGCAATCTGTATTCTCATCAGAAGCTTTAGAGGTATAAAACACAGCCCTGCCTGATTTTGCTAGACTTTCCCAGGCCTCCTTCAGAAAGATAAGTGGGGCCCTTGGGGTATTAACAGAAGTAGGTAGAGTGTATTTCTCCCTTGGCATATACCGCCAGGAGCCAGCCAGCATCTGTCCTGGAGGTGAGTTAGGAAAGGATTGTGACAGAGGAAGATGCAGAGGCATGACCCAGAAGAGATGACTAATAAAAAATGACTTAAGAGCTCTTCTCCAAGGATCAAAGGTTAAGTCTGGGTCAATTGTAATAACTGCATTGCTTCGCCAGTCAGGACATGTGCAGTGTCCTAGAGGAACATCTAAAGCATACTCTCAAATGGCATTAAAGTGGCTGCCATTTGCAAAGGATTGGCAGGTATAGTTTTACACCAGCCCAAAGCTTCTCAGTAACGGGGTCACAGAATTATTTCTTTTCTCAAAACCTCACCAGTGAGCAAGGAATTTTCCCTGGGTAAAGCCAAGATCACTGAGTTCCCTGAAAACACCCTCCCCTTCAGCAGCATGCCTTGGAAAGCGTGGCAAGACAAATGGGGAAATGTTCCCACTCCCATGGCTTAGACTATTATTGCTGCTCAATAGAAGCTAAGCAGAGTCTATTTACTTATCCTAAAAATGGATAAAAGAGTACAGGAATAACAAAATGTGGGGAGAATTGATGAATAAAACAAGTAGGAGTCTGCCTGTCTGCACTATGTAGAGTAATGCTGTGGAGAGATACCCAAGCCAATGCAACATAAGCTAACCAAAGAATCAGAAGTAGGTCAGCATCCTATACTGAAAGATTTTAAGGACTAGGATCCAATTCAACTCCCAGGCATCCTTTGTTCTCTGCTGCAAAACTTGGCAATGCTGCTGTATGTTTGTTTAACACACTGGTTTGGGAAGTGCTGATTCAATGAGATGTTTTTCCTGCAGTGCCTGAGCTTGCTGCCTCACTGCAAATGGGAGTTTAGTCACAGCATTTTGCCTGACACATACCTTCCCACCCACTTGTCATTATCAGTTTAAGTATTTCCGTCTCACACAGGGGTACACAGTAAAAATATATTACAAAGGATAAAAAGATTCAGTCACCATCAGGAGTTCAGTTAAGCCTACATAGTTGGCTGCTCAGAAGAAATAAGGCTCTTAATTGGATAGTTTTCTATTTGAAAAAGCAGCATGGCTTGATGTGGAGCTTCTCCTAATGAAACAACTATCCAGAAGCATCAGTGGGCAGCACAGGGAGTGGCTAACTAGTCACTAGATATCCCTTCTGCTCATCAGCTACTTACCATTATCTTTTTAAGGACACTTTTTTTTTTTTTTTCCCCTGGGCAACATTGATTATCACTATTAGACATTGCTCATTTGCACGTTAATAGGAGAATATGTTTCCTTTTTGTCCAGCTGGATCATAACCGTGTGCATTTTCAAGGTGAGCTATCCACAAGGCTGCTCCTTGTGTTTGATAAAGAAGATGAGTTAATAGCTAGATGGAGCTCTAGTATGGACAATTCTTCTGGGTTCTCCCTTACTGCTTATGCCCATTTGCCTTTGAACAACCTTTTATTCAGAAAATGTTTCACCTATGTTTGTGTAGTGCGTGTTAAATGCGAAGTGTGGGGCAAAGGAGAAACACAAAGGGTAATTCATACTGTAAGCACTACATATGGTATGAGGGAAAAGGTTCTGTTCTGTTATTCCCTATGACACTAAACTGGGCTGGGGGCCTCACTGGGAGCAGCTCTATTTCTCCGTGAAACTGTGATAATGAAAATGTCACTTAAGTTTAATTCTCCTTCACAGAATTACATGAGACATTTCAGACCTTTGTGTGTAGAGTTTTTGCTTCCGTTTACTCCAGTAAAACATTATTTGGCCACTGCTGAGTGCTTTCCATAATCTCCTTATAAATATCTGTGAGAGAGAGTCAAGAATTGTTGACAATTGTTCACTATGTGTGGCATTCATAGGATTAGTCCAGATTTTAAAGCAAGTTAAAACTTGGCTTTAGACATTTTGATAAATGAGGTAGAGAACTGAGATAATTTCCCATTTTACCTGGCTACTTTGGGAACAAGCAGGTATTTAGATCTTTATTTGTTATTTGAATTTATCCAAAAGTATCATTTTACTGTGCAAATGAACATCAGACCAAAGGCTCTTTACCAATTATATAGGACACATACTGATCAAAGACACTGATAATGAGAAATCAGTGTGCGTATTGTTTTCCTGGCCCCTGGAACTGCATAGAATTTTTTATTTTTTTTTTAATTTTAAAACAGTATAAAATTTATAAATTTTCAGACCCTCCAGAAACTTGATGTGAGAAATTATCTACTCATGAAGGAGGAAGAAGAAGGATATGTGTAGGAAATAACCAACACTTAAAAAATTAGAGGGCATATAAGCCCTGTTCTTTATCCTTTCACAAAAGGAAATAGAGAATCTAGAGGTAGCCTTTCTCACAGAGAGAGGTTGAGCTGTATCAGTCCCAGAAGTCCTTCCTGCCTGTCAGAGAAATGATAGGAGAAAACCTAAAGCACTTGAAATATTATTTACTGCTGATCAGATTTTATATATGTATATTTTTTATAACATAAAATGTTCCTGTTGTTGCCTCTACATGTCTAAGTGCAGCTTATGATGCCTTTTATCTTACACAACTGTCATCCCTTCATGGGTGAAAACACTGACATTTCATTTTGGGGAATTTCATTTTCTCAGCCAGGATCAGGTTTGGTATATTAGTACTTTACAAACCAGTGTGTCATGAGAGCTCACTGCACTGCCTGTGTGTTGTCTGAAATATGTCTGGGAGAGTTTTCCACTCTTTTCCATTGTGTCCTGATTGATAATCTCCTAGAACTCAAACATCAGGTGACTGAACGGCTCAAGGGTCATGGCCACCACCTCTTGGGTCTCATTTGACTACACAAGGGATTGTGATTGTAATTTTCTGCTGGCTAGAGGGACTTGAAGTAGAAGGACTTGATGAGGGCTTAAGGGTCTTGAGATCTTCCTACAGAGTTCCCTGTTTTCAGGTAAACTTCCTATTAAGAATAATACCCAAAGAGTGTCAGTAGTTTATTTCTCTTTTTAGTTCCACAACCGCAAAACAAGACCATAGGGAATTATTGTGGATAGTGGCAACAAGGAGCTGAAAGGAGGTTACCTGGTAGGTACAGGTAGCCAAAGCAGGATCTCCTATTCCCAGGCCACTCCTTACAAATGTATATCTGTCTTGTTTTTAAAGACCTCCAGTGTAGAGGTATCACAGCATCCTCAGGCAATTCCTGTTCTTTGCTGTTCTTATCATTAGAAATATTTCCTAATGTCTGACGTAAATCTTCCTTGCCAGAAGCCGAACTCATTATTCTTGTCCTACCCACTATAACCAGAAGCTACTTCTACTTAGTAGAAGTAGTTACCCACACACTTCCTTTCCCACCAAGTGCAATTTTGTCCTTTAATTCTGATGTAATGGTGGATGGTGATTATGTTCACAGGAGTGGAACAGACGTGTTGACAAGCATTCCTCAAAGCTTTATTATTTCTTGGCATTGGGAGCCATCATGCGTAGTGCTGCTGTGTTAAAAATGTAGTTGTCTTCACATGCACAGAGATCAGAACAGACTTTTAAGGCTAATGCAGGCATAGACAATACAGATAGAAAAGCAAACATCTAATTAGGTAATGTACAAAAGGAAGAAGGTAATTTTATTTTGACTGGTTGTGTACATTTGGTATCTGCTAAAAAGTGTGCTAAGATAATGAGAGTATGTGTATTTGGTCACTTGAGACAGGGCTGACAAATATTTCAGGACTTACCTGCACCTCTAAGTCTTTGCCAGACCAAACTTGCCTCTCAAAACAGCAAATTCCAAGCATGTTGAATACCTTAACATGACTTCAAGTGTTTTTTCATGCAACCTGGGCTTCAAGTGTCTTGATCATTATAGACCATACACTGTCAGGTACCTCAGCCTTGACATTCCCCAGTCTAGCAGAGAGGCTGTGGAAGGGACCCATCTCTCCTAGCAGTAGAGGACAACAGTGTAGTTCCTACATTTAAGCTAATTATCACAGAATGGTTTGTGTTGGAAGGGATCTTCAAAGATCATCTGGCCCACACCTCACTGCCATGGACCATCCAGTCTGGCTTTGAACATTAGCAGGGATGAGATATTCACAGCTTCTCTTGGAAACCTGTTCCACTGCCTCGTTGTTTTTGTAATTATCATTGTAAAAAATTATGTCCTTTTCTTGCTCTTTTAGTTTAAAGCCAATGCCCTTGTCCTTTTAGTAAAAGCCCCAGTAAAAACTCTGTCTCCATCTTTCTTGTAAGGCCCCTCTGTATATTGAAAGGCTGCAAGGAGTTGTCCCCAAAGCCTTCCCTTCTTCAGGCTGAAGAAACCCAACTCTCTCAGCCTTTCTTCATGAGAGTGGAGTAGAGGGGCAGGATCACCTCTCTTGACCTGCTAGCCATGCTGCTTTTTATGCAGACCAGGATGTGGTTGGCTTTCTGGGATGTGAGCGCACATTCCCAGACCACATCTAATTTTTGTCTAGTTATATCTCCAAGTCCTTCTCAGTTCATCCATGACCCTGTCTGTGATACTGAGAATTTCCCTGCCCCAGGTGCAGGACCTTGCACTTGGCCTTGCTGAACTCCATGAGGTTTGCATGGGGCCACCTCTCAAGCCTGTGCAGGTCCCTTTGGGTGGCATCCTTTTGCCCAAGCCTATGCAGTGTACTTGCAAGCCTTTCATCAGGGGCTGTGCCAATACAGGCAAGTTCATGCGACCAAACATAGTCATCTCCTTGGGCTGCATCACATGCAGTTTGTGGGAATTGCATTGGCTGAGTCTCTGTTCTCTGTGACAGCAGCCCAAGGTGACTTGTACAGATGTAGATGCCTTCACTTGGGACACTTACGATTACTGACAACAAGCCCTTTGTGTAAAAGGAAGCCACAAGTACTCAATGCCAAGCCCAAGTCGCCAATACAGATAGAAAATGTATGAGTGGTAAGGTTTTTATGCTTTCACTTTTTTTTCAACCCAGGGGTTGGCAGAGGCACAGATTGAGAATCTTTCCCTCCATTTCAGAGGTCTCTGCATAGACTCTGCTGCAGAAACTGTTTGCCTTTGAATTACAAAAAATGAATCAAAAAACCCAAAACAAAACAAAAAGTTTTATGGATTTACTTACTATACAATGGTGTCTCAGACTCCCAGTTAAAATCGAAAATAGCTACGCTGTTTTGAGGGCTTTGTTTTGCAGATTCAGTAATTCATTTGAATGGATTCTACATTGTAAATTTATGGATGATTAGTTTGTTAAGATTTAGCTACAAAACAGGAAGTCTCATGATTGTTTACTTGTACAATGCAAATTATGTTTGAGAATAACATAAAATTATTTCATTTGGTAGGTTCTCCTTGTCATATCTCTTTATTTTCACAATGATGTGAGACTCAAGACTTTAGGTTTCTTCCCAGGTATTTTTGCAGCTGTGTTTAAACTAAACATTCACTTTCTTTTAGCAACACAATGACTATGTTTTTGCAACAGTTCAGTAAGTCATGGATGTTATCTGAGTGAGCTAGTTAGTATCTGGTGTTTCTTTAAATGAAAATTTTGTTGTTGCTCTATCTTTTCCATCACCAGGGGCTTTCTCTACCTGCCTGTAAACAGAGAGTTTGGGTCCTGTTCACAGAGACTCGCTGCTTTTCTTTGTTATGTTTCAAAACTCAAGTTTTGCAACACACTAAAACTGCTGCAGAAACTTCTACTTTGTGAGGCAGAGTTTGCAGCACACTTATAGAGAAAAATCGTAAAGACTGGAAATACAGATGAAAAAATTCATTGAAGAGTTGAACACAGCCATGCAGAAAATATCTCAGTACTTTCTCCTTTATTGCACATAGAGGCTGGACACAGTATCACTTTGCTAATGCTGTTATTTAGATAGATCTTTTTGGATGTACTTGAAGCACTATGCATCTTGATTCACAGATGCAAGGCTATTTCTGTGACATTGAGTTGAACTTGAAATTGGAAGTGTTGAGTGAAGTATTTTAGTGTTTTCTGTCTAGCTGGCTGCAATTTATCCATATGAAATCTGATCTGATCGTCGAAGGACCCTAACTGGAGCAAATGAAATGTTTTATTGCTAGGAATCTCTTGAGATGACTTTCCAGAAGATGTAAAAGGCTGCTGTGATGAGCTGTCCTCCTTATACTTGTGGATGAGATAGTTTTGCTGGAGCAAATCTGCAGTAGTAGAGCATATGTCTGACAAAAAGTCCTCATTGCACCTATGATCCTATTTTGGCCCCATTCAGCAGCTTCCAGATGCTTCACACTCTGAAACAGTAGGATATAATCTCTTGACCAGTTCACAGTGAGCTGCTGCCCTCTGTCAAGAAGAGAGCAGAGCTGACTCTGGGACTCAAAACTCCTCTCTGGCTCAGTACCAAGAAATCCCAGAAGCTGCTGGAAGTTTTCCTTTGTTTCAAGATTGCCTTATTCTTATTTGGCTCATATTTTGGCCTGACAACCAAAGTTAATTTTATCAAACCTACTTTGACTGTGTCAGCTCAAGACACAGTCCCTCCCTAGCTGCCTTAGCACAGGAGAAGTTTGGGCATGGTTTCTGGATGGAGATGGTTTTATCTCATTATGTGTCCTCTGTTATTGAGTGGGCATAAAGAGAGGTCACAGTCATTAGACATCCACAATACAGCTGAAGCTAAGGTCCTGTGGGAAAGAAGAGGGGGGGTATATTGGTATTTAAACATCTGAATTTCATTCATTCTCTTTTTCTCAGAATCATTTTAAAGTTCCAAGGAAAGTCAGTGCTCCATGTCTCCACCCTGGCAAATGGTGAGCAGATTAAAATGATAGTCCACATCATGTGTTCACCTTGGAATTGGGTTGATTGCTTCAATCCCATCCTTAGCACTGGAAAAAGGTCTCAGTCATGACTTCAGGGGAAAGCAGAACAACTTCAAACCTGCCTTCATGATGCTAAGCTCACTGAAAATAGCAATAAAACCACAAGACAGAGTAATGTTCAAGTTACTTCTCAGCTTGAAACTCTGGGGAGACAGTAAACAGAAAGCCTGCTGCTTCCAGGGAGGTGTTTGTTTGTGTTTTTCCTAATGAAGCTGTTCTAAAGAACGGAGCCCTGCACTCCCCACCATGCAATGGCAGCCTTAACCCAGCCCCTGTTGTGACAAAAGCAGTACTCAGAGAGGAGCAGGATGTGGCAGCCATTCATAACCTCATCTGTGTGTTTTTAAACACCAGTAAATAGATGCTTTTCAGAGTAAAAAAGGAGTGTGGACAAGCACCGTTCACAATGCTTTTCCTCGAGGGCAGACAGCTGCTCCTGGCTTGACTGCTCACTGCAGTCGGGCACAGAGGGAATGTGGCAGCCCTCTTTGGCAACAGTGGGCAGGTGTTTCTGGCCCCAGGATCTCCTGTGTTTCTCACAAAGCATCTTGGTTATTTAACAGGCTGAGTCTGTCAAGTTTATGCTGTGCTTCTGCCACTTGTTAAAATCTCCTGCTCTGTGTGGGGTGAGAATTTCACCTCTCTAGAAGACAGCTGCTGGGATCGAAGACAAGCTTTCATGGCAGCAATTAACGTTTCCTATGAGGTATGAGAGCTGGGGGGCTTCTTCTGAGGTCATCAAAGTCCCCAGAATTAGTTTTCTCCACCTCTAGCATCAGGAAAGTGCAATAACTTTTTAAACCCTTACCCTAGATTTCTATATGTTAGAAAAAAAATGCAGTTTATTTTTTTCCCCTGACATTCCTGTGTGTCACACCCTCATTACAACATCCTTCTGTAGAAGAATTCTTGTGCGTGAGAAAGGGAAAAGTGAATCTGAAGTGACTTTACTTGGTCTAACTCTGGTCAAAACTTCTGCCAGCAGTTACTCCCACGCATAACCATTGCTCAGAGGTAAACATGAAACTGGTGTTAATATTTATGTTCTTCTGTCAAAAGGGCTCAAAATGTCAGAATCGAAAATTGCGGGTAAGAGAGGAACATGGTGTGCTGGTGAGTTCACTAAATTCACAAGTCAACAACAGAAACCATTTCTGTGCCAGGCACATAACCACCTTTTGAAAACCATCCCAGTGATTCATACACTGAAGAACATGTTGGTGGCAGCTGAGCTGTTGCAGTGTCACAGTCACTGAAAGGGGCATCAGCTCAAGTGATGATCTCTGGGGTTATTTCCCAACTCTGCTTGCTGGAGGGGTGGGCTTAGACCAGCTCCTGCCTCATACACTCATGCCAGAGTGCCTGTAAAGGGGATGCTCACTCTGGGAAGCAAACTTGTAGGACACAGCTGCAGTTCCAGCCCCTTGGCTTATTAAATATGTGGTGGCTGGAAATTTTACAGATTTTCTGTTCTTTTCGTCAGTCTGAGACTTCGAACAATGAATGTGATGAATGATGAATTTTAAAACAGAGCTATGCATTTGATCCAGACATGTTTCCTTAGGAAGTTTGAAAGACATAGTCCCAACTCTTGGTAGAAAAAGTCAGCACTCGTAATTTGGTGGAGATACTATATGCCTTCCTTGAAACAAACACTGGAAGCAGAAAGCCAAGTGAAATCTGATCTTTACCAGTGCTTGGATGTTTGGCATGTGGCACCCAGGAAAAGGGGACTACTGAGTACATCAAATACACATATAGAAATATATGATGACACATAATGTTAAATACTGACAAATCTCCTTTGGAAGTGATATTTTTCCAAGATGTTGTTTTCGGCCTGCACAAGGAGCAGGAATTTTGCATGTAATGTGAAGAAAGCTGCACCTTTAAAAATCAGCCTTGTGATGCTCCTTGTCATGTGAAAGTTTCAGCTGAATGCTAATGAGGAGAATCTGTTTTCAGCTAAGCCAATGTAAACTCAGGGAAACTTCACTGACTTTGGTGAAGTCACTTCAGATTTGCACCATAGCAAAATTTGATTGGAACATTTGCTTTCATGTAACTTTGTGGCTTTATTCCATTCATTATATA
The DNA here is from genome assembly GCA_013397095.1 of Sterrhoptilus dennistouni. NCBI lineage: Eukaryota > Metazoa > Chordata > Aves > Passeriformes > Zosteropidae > Sterrhoptilus > Sterrhoptilus dennistouni. The sequence goes on from VWZU01001439.1 coordinate 257,936, forward strand.
TGACCATAATTTATGGAGGTTCCACATGCACATGCAAGTTAAGGCAATTTGGTTTCTTTTATTAAGCTATGAGTCTGTTTTATAATCAAAGTAAATCAGGCTCATTTGCACACCAAAAAATCTTGGTGTGGATTTCTGTCTGTGGGAGTGGAGACAAAGTATCCTGCTTGCTGACTCTAGCCAAACTATGCATTTAGCTTACCCAGTCAATTTTCATGGTGACTCAGTGCAATTCATTTGCTCTAGTGAGATATGCAAATGTTAATTTTTGAGAGCTGTATTCGAATTTAATTCTTACCAATGCATCTGAATTAATATGAAGGACTTTGTTAATGTTACACTGGAGTTTCACCATGATAATTAAGAAGTGAATATGACTTGACACAGGGGAGACAAGAAGCCGCAAAGATGATCACATTACGAAGTTGTGAATTTTCACATTAACTTTGCCGTGCCTGTTCCTTATCACTCTCTGACTGTGCTGGAGACATCCAAGTGAAGATGTCCATCAGTACCTTTTGGACTCTTTCCCACACAGTCTGAGTGCTGACATGCATGACAGGAAACCTGAGGTCCTATCCCTCCTCTGACCCTCTAAATGCTGCACTGACAAGAAGCATAAACCCCAATTCCTTTGCTGCATGAGCTACAATACGATAGCTCTGAGCTAGCTGAAAACTCATTGTGGTTCTGGCCAAACAACTGCATTTCTCTACTTTAAGGACTGAGTAATTCCTTAAAGGATGGATTCTGTGCTAGGAATAGTAGGAATTTCATTGCTGAGGAGACAGGTCCATCTTAATTTTAGCTGAAGGGAGGCAGCCTACTTCCTTTTATCTCACCTATGCATGGGCAAGGTATGACCTTGCTGTGTGCTGAGTTCTGTTTACCTGACCCTGACTGCTGCACCCAGAACTGCCCCATGTGTCTCCCAGGAGGGAAGGAGTGCAGCAATTCTGTTTCTCACCTAAGTAGTGGAGTGAAGGTCTCCCAGATTTCAAAGGCTTGGTTGAAGTTAGCAGATCTACATTGTACTATGAATGTATTTGTGAGTTCGGTGCAGAAAACGAATCTCTTAGAGATGCCTGAAATCTTTTCCAGTGACACATTATGCTAGATATTTTTAAGAACTGGTCCTCTGTGAACCTGATGTCAGATTGCTGTCATGTCAGGGTGGTTGTACAGAGGTACTTCTCTCCAGGCTCTGAGGTCTGCAATACCTTTGCTTCTTCATCAGAATCTTTAACCTCTCACATCTTATTCCCCATAAGGAATAATTCTTTGACACAGAGCCCTCTCCTGGACCATCTGTCCTACTTCTGTGTGGCAAAATGGATTTTCAGTACTTTCCCCTTTGTGTTTAGTATTATACAGACTTCGTTACAAAAATCTTCACCTTTTTCTTGGGATAACACAGAGAGTTTAAAATACAGATGTACCCAAATGTTGGAAACAGCAAATTATTTTTATTAGTGAGACCTTTTCACTCCTTGTGTACTGTGCTGAATGGGCTCAACACTGACCATTGCTGCAGATTGCATCTCAAAAAGAAGTTTGCTAATGAAAAGGCATCTTTCCACAGAAGTAATTTTAAGATTATACTGTCTATCAAAACAATGTATATGTGAACAGAAAAAAATGAAACACCATAAATAAAACATCTTTTTTTCAGCTTGCCACAGGTCAGCCTGATAGAGTTGACAGCTCTTGGAAAGTCTTTGCAAAACATTTCAGTATTAAACAACTGTAGCTTTGACTACTGAATGTTTTGTTTATCCGGGCCAACATCCAGAACTCATACAAAATAATTATCTACTGACACACAGACTGTTTTCATGCAAGCCTTAGACATACACATGGCCATATCAGATCCTTATTACTTCTCTTAGAACTGTCCTGTAGAGACAACTGTTGCCTTTGAACAAGGTTAATGAATGCTTGATCCTGAAGCTAATGGCAACTCCATTCTTGAGCTAGGATTCTTCAGATAAGACACCCTATTTTACTACTAAGAAACAGGTCAGGAAGAGATATTTACAAATCCTGTAAACCTGACACTATCCACTGATTCTTCCCAAAATTTTAAGTTGATGGAATGATGTAAGACAGAATATGTTGCATTATTTGTTGATTCCAGATACTCCTGCTACATTCACTCTGTGTAATAGCAATAGTCCATACTGAACAGTTCATATCCCCTTCCAAATCTCTGTGACTAATATTCTGCAGAAGAATGATGCACTGGGAACATGGCACTTTCACCTTGTATTTTTTAGCTCACTCATTGAAAAAGCTGAGGACTTTCCAATGGCAGCTGAATAACATTTCTTTCCTTTCTAACACTCCACCTGGCATGCTGCTTTTGTGCTGTTTAATATAGCCATGCTGCATTCCAGGGATGGCACATGAAGTGCTCAGAGCATAGAGGTGTCTGTCTGTAAGCACAGTATGGAAGTCTCTGGAAACCCTCTTAGAAGATACATAAGGACAATGCAGTCCAGTGTGTGAACCACTGGAAGAGGATCTAGGACACCTGGCTTTTTTTCTTGGGTCTGCTACAGGCTTCTCATGTGGCTTTTGTCAGAGAAATCACTTCACTTATCAGCCTCTGATTATTCCGTCTGCTGCCAATTGGCTTAGAGAACTCTGATGCTTAGCACAGTATTAAAAATGATGTGTCAGCTTTTCAGATGGGTCCTCTGTACATGGCATCACTAATAAAAAACCTCTTAGGGGTCCATGATCGTGCTGATTGCTCATTTCTTGAATTTAATGCACCATTATTAACATAGTCATTATTACTGTTAAATTTTCAACTTAGATCTCTTTTAGAGCTATAGTTCCATATTCATTGCTTTTCACTCAGTAAAATATTCCCTTTTGAAAACTACCAATTGTTATCAGTAAGATACCAACTGCCCTGGCTGAAGAAGGTATGCCATCTGAAATTGCCACACTACTGAATTCCCCACCAAATATTTGCAACAGCTGCACTGTTGATGCAAAAGACCTGATGTAAATATGATATGAGAAAGAAAACCAACTGCCGTGTACTGTGTAGTAAAGACAAGTGTCTATATAACCTTGAAATAATATCATTTTCTGTTAAGGGAAAGAGCATGGCTGCAACTTGCCTTGCATTTTCTTTCGCACACATACAATTGCCATGCTGGGCAGAAGAAAGACATACGTGAATCATGTGAGAAAAATTTTAGAAGTCCAGATAATTGTCAAGACAATTAAAACAGGGCAAAAACAGGTCATAACTAGTTTGAGCTACTATTTGTTCAAACTATCCAAAGACAAGTTTAAGAAGAGAATAAGCTACCTTCAGGGCAAGGGTAGGATGGATTTAGGTGTGCTCAGAATGCTTGTCATTCTCAGATAAAGAAATAACTAATATGGCTATAGCAAATAATCAGCCAAACCCTTGGCCTGGATTCCAAGACCCACGTGAATACACAGGGATGGAGAGAGCCTTTGGATTTCATTTCCTGGTCTCTTCTGTGAGAGCTGTAGATGTTCTTACAGATGTTTCAGTAGCTGGATAAACATTAATACTGTGGGAAAACTCTGTCTCAGGCACAAGACTTTAAAGATACAGCCTCAGTATGCAAATGAGGTAGAGTTATAAACTATTAGAATGTGACCATCTCCTATGTGTCCTACACATCCTTCCAATGACATGATTTTCATTGAATCAAACAACCCAACAAGGCAATGTACTGAGATGGCTGTTGGGATCATATCTGAGTAGGACTTGCAGGACTTTTTCTAGGAACTATGAGATACATTCCACCAAATGGCCACTGCACAAAGCTCACACTGATAAAAAGTCAACATTTTTTATTCTGGTAAAAATTCCTTCCATCTTGAAAACTACAAAACGTTTACAGTGATTTTTTGGAAACTCACATGACTGGAACTGGTGCAGGATTTGAGTTGAAATTGTGTACAGTTTGTAGTATGCTCTATTTGAACAGAAGTTTTATGAAATCTAATATTAAGTATGAATTTTTCAGACCTCATTTCAAATTTAAATTAAAAAGCAACAGTCTGAAGATCCAGCTTGCAGGTTACTTACTCAGGTTTTGCTCAAGTAGAGCCCCACTGCTGTAAATGTGGTCACGCCACTTTCAGCAAGGTAGATCAGAATGAGGTAAAGACATAGGAATGAAACCTGGAGGTATTCACCAGATGTGTGACCTGTCAAATGTATGTCAAAGATACATCAGATGGACATTAAGTAATAATGCATTCCAAAATCTCATCATCTAAAAAGGAAAATTGCTGATTTACCATGCTGAGATATAGTCTTCCTCTAGAGATCACAAAAATTAGAATAGTTCTCCTACCAATAATACATACCAACACTATTCCTCAGTACAAGGAATACATCTCTCCAAATCCAGTCATCCTCCCATTAAGATTTGGTTGAAATCAATGAAAGGACCTAACCTTGCTATGTCATATCAGTACATGGGATAAGATTTACTGTACACTCCACACAAAAGACATTGAAGTCATTATATTACAGCATAAAAACATAAATAGTAATTGTAGAAATTATGTTAAATTAAGTGGAATAGTAAAAAGAAATCCAACATACTCCAAATTTATTCCTGTGACTCGTATCCTAACAGATGACAATTTTTAGTTCTTTTGGTCACTAGCTTTTTTGGCTTTTGAATGCAAAGGTCAGCTGATGATGATGCTATGGCAGGAGGGAAGAGAGAGAAAAATGAAGGGGACATTTTTGCACTGGACAACAAAGATACTCTTCATCTCTGAGAAAATACATCATATTATACCCTTACATTTCCATACATGCTCAATATTTAATTATTCCTAAATTATCAAATGCTAATAATAGAGCAATTCAGCCATCAAACCAAGTCATAGTCCATGGAGGGAACAGACTGTTTAACTTCAGTATTGTAGGAAAAATCTGATCACACTTAGTGAAGATTATTTTTCTTCACAGAATGAACACTGTGATGAGATGGAAGGTCATAAGTATGTCTTGGGGATCAGCATGAGCATTTTGAGGAGCTATTTATTCTGAAGGAAATAGTAGCATCAGAAAAAAAAATGATGTTATCTTTAAACACATTAAGGCTAGAAATAAAGCATTTTCTAAAATTCAGTGCAGTAAGATATTGAAACTGTCTTTTAATAAAAGTCATCAAGTAAATCCACTGTGAAAAAATGGTTTATCATTTTCTTGAAGTCACTCAAATATGATTGAATCTGAAGAACAAAAGTATGTTCTTCTAGTTCTTCTGCTAGCAGAGTTTTGGCTCTGTACTTCCATATTACTACTTGGAAAAGAGTCTTTGAAAATATGTCTGGGGATGTAAGTCTATATGAAGATGAATATTGAAGATTGTTGCAGTTTAACCCCAGTCAGAACCCCAGCCCCACACAGCTGCTCACTCACTCTGCCCTGGTGGGATGGGAGAGGGAATCATAATGGTAAAACTGAGAAAAATCATGAGTTGAGATAAAGACAATTTAACATGGAAAGCAAAATCCACACAAGGAATTCATTCACAACTTCCCATGGACAGGCAGTGTTCAGCCACCCCCAGGAGAGCAGGGCTCCATCACACTTAACAGGGACTTGGGAGGACAAACACCATCACTCAGAACATTCCCCACTTCCTTCTTCTCACCACAGTTTTATGAGCTCAGCATGATTCCATGTGGTGTGGGATGTCCCTTGGGTCAGTTGGGGTCAGCTGTCCTGGCTGTGTCCCCTCCCAGCTCCTTGTCACCCCCAGCCTCCTTGCTGGGGTGAGGAGCAGAGAAGGCCTTGGCTGTGTGTCAGCCTGGCTCAGGAGTAACAAAGCATCCCTGTATTACCACACTGTTTCCAGCACAAATCCAGAACACAGCCCCATACAGCTACTATGGAGAAAGTCAACTTTATCCCAGTCAAAACCATCAGGGTTTTTTAATTTCAATTAATTATATTTAAAGATCTTAGTAGAATGGGGCATAAAAATTGCAAGACAATAATTCTATACTGCACCAGTTCTGACTTTATTTCATAAACTTTATGCAATAAGTTTCCTCCCAACCTTTTTGCTAAATTAATTCTGTACTCTTTCTCTAAGAAAACCATCTCAAACCATTTTAGTTTGAATTCTTTATCAGAAAGTACTGAATTATAGTAAATAGCAAAAGAATAGATTCTCATGAAAGACAGATCTGAAAACTGATTACTTCACTTAACTGGAGTTGAGTGAAGTTCTGAAGTTTCACATCTGCAGTTGATTGCTGGAGCATTTGGGGGTCACCAGTGATCAAAGGTTACATTGGACTCAAACTTGCACTTGATATGCCAACCCCTGTAACATAAAATTCAATGAAGCTCTTGGTACTGGATTGGACTAAATCTGAGATGAGATGCTGGTTGATCTTATATGCCAAGTGACATCATTTAAAGTGAGTGAAGTGATGACTTGTGTTTTGTTTTTAATTAGAAAATTCCTATTTCTAGAGTAGATTTAGCTAGAGGCACAGGTAACACTGATAAATTTTTCAAAACAAAAATATTCAGGAAAAAGATAGCAGCTGTGTTATTTTATTTCAAAATTTCCAAGTGTGATGGAGAGAAAGAGGAATTTCCAGTGGAAAACATTAGAAAGATTTATATTCCATGCATGTTTTAGGATAATAATGCACAAAGAAAAGATGCTGCTTTAATAATACCATAAACTTTATTTCATTTTCAACTCAGTAGAAATACTGATATTTTTTAATATCAATTCATTTCTATTTGGGACCTAAAAGAGAGTCAACTTCAAATCAATAGAGATATGGATATTTTTTAAAAAAATTAAACTTTTTTTTAGAAAATACAATTTTTTCAACAGTTCTGCCTTTAATCCTTAATTCTGTCTGTTCTGTGATGTTATTAGATGACACATTTAAGTTCAGTGAAATGTCCTGGGATATCACAAGGGGCTGCATGTGAAAATACAGTCTGTAGCTCAGAGTGAACAGCTGATGATGATCAAGACTGACATTTCAACAATATTTATGTCCTCTGTGTGCATGGGAGATAATAAGAAAGAGAGTGGTAATAAGGGGCCAGACTATTCCATATACAGGAAAAACCTGCTCAAAGGACAAGAAATTCCCATGGGTTTCCATTCACAACTGTTTCTTCAAAGTTATCTCACTGCGGGCAACAGGTTTTGCTGCTCTATTGAAATTCCTATGGGTTCACCCTGATAAAGCAAGAGATGTGTCTCAACTCCGAATTTCCTTCCCAAGACTCTTTCCTCTGCTGGCTTCCCCTGTCTGCAGCACAGCTCTTGCAAAGGCTGTGTTCTTACAGGCTGCAGGGCATCACATCCTTTTCTACATCTGAAGGTAAATCCAAGCACATCATCTGTGTCCCAAGAGCTTTTGTTGCTAGGTAAAGATGAAATCGTAATTTTCCAGCTGGTGAATCACAGGTGTGAGTCTCTAACCAAGAATTGCTACAAAGGGAATAGCAATTCGATTGACAGACTGCAACTTGTCTAGATTGTCTGTATTTTGTCCTTAGCCTCCTGACAAAAATACAAGGAATTGAGAAGTAAACAAGTTCAGTAGGTATGGTCTGAACCCCTAGTTTCCTAAAGAAACGAGACTTGTGGGATCTTTCCTTTTGTTTTAGAGGCCCTATTGTTTTTTTTCTCTGTTTGTCAGCAGTTAAAACTCTGGAACATTTTCTGTCCCTACAGGATTAATAGCAGTGGGAGGATGTGAGGCCACACACGAGAGAGCCTGTTGATGTTTAGGTTAAGGAAAATGCTGCAACATTAACTTCTCTGCCAAAAGTTTCAGCCTGAGCCTACATTGCCAAGAACTCCTGAGAATCCATCTGACCATGGCACAAATTCATAGTAAGCCCAACCTTATTTGTTTCCCTAGTCACAGACTTAACTGTATCCTTATAGAAGATTCGTATGCAATCCCCAGATTACAAGGTTTTCCACAGCCCTCAGTGTAGGTCTCAGTCCTCTTCCCACAGGGCCAAAAGAAATTTTTATCACTAGCTTCAAGAGAAACTTTGTAAAACACAGATTATAGTAGCACACAGTTGCCTTACAAAAGCTTTGAACTCGTGAAAATAATCAAATCAGACATATTTTGTATAACCTGATTTGATTTGCACTTGTGCTGCAGAAGGTTTTTCAGCTTAAGCATGAGGCAGTTGAGGCACGTGTATTATTTGCATAGACAAGCAATAGTTTATGACCTAGTTTATCTTCACATTCTACTTTTTAACTGGCTTTCTCTTTGCTCAGTTGTTAACCTGCAGGATTGGTTGGTAGCAAATGGCAAATTAAAGACAACAAAAGGTCAGAAGTGTATTGTCCCAGAGCTATTTCATATCCAATCCAGAGACTTCCTCTTGCTCCATTTACTCAGAGGAATTAAAAGCAGGTGAAGGTAGGGTTGTATGCAACTGATGACATTGAAAACACACTTGAAAATGAAGTCTTGAGTGAGTAGTTCTGGCTTGATTGCCCTGGGTCTGCTGGGCATTGACCTGTTTTATCTGAAATAAACCTGGAAAGAACCATTCTGAGCTAAGGAAGAAATGCCAGGTTACTTGTTGCTATTATTATTGTGTGCCAAATCAGAACAAGCAGAGCAAAAATATAGAATAGAAGTATCCAACAATAGTTTCAGGTTGTCCTCTGATGCCTTTTGTTAATTAGCTACAGTGATTTGCTTCCTTCTGGTTAGTGCACTGGATTGTCTGTGTGCTGTAAACAGGTTGCAAATTAGACTTTGTTGTGCTATGTGTAAGTGTGGAAGGCTCCCAATTAGTCTGAGAAATAATCCTACTAATTCTAAGTAACTGCTTAAAGAAAGTAATTAAATTTCTTATTTTTAAGATATTTTTCATTTTGTTAAACCAATAAATTTTAAGGTAAGTGCATGAACATAATATGCACATTATATCACCCTTCTTATCTTTTTTAGAAGATAAAAATATGTTGAAGAAAAGACCATTTTAAATGTTCTTGGTGACTATTCTGAGACATTTGTCCCTGTCCAAATCTAATCTCCATTTGCTCTCACAGAGAAAGTACCATCTTATGTTCACAGGTCTGTACAATCATGGAATAGTTTGCGTTGGAAGGGTCCTTAAAGATCATCTTATTCCAATCACTCTGCCATGGGCAGGGACACTTTGTACTTGAACAGGTTGCTCCAAGCCCCATCCAATCTGGCCTTGAACACTGCCAGGAATGTTAATATTTCTTTCTTTTCAAAGTACTTTTCTTTAAGTGAGAGGTAAGTGTTAGAAGTAACTGCAACATGAGAATGTCCATTGAATTAGTGTGCAAAATGTGCAGAGGCATAATTTTCCAGTGTCAAAAATCTGCATTTTTGTCATTTCTCAGTTTAGAAGCACATAACAAAAATAAAAAGGCAAATTAGATTTAACACTGGGTTCAAATGCAAATACTTTTTGACTTTACCTCAGTAATTTATTCTTTTCCAATATGTGCATTTCCTCCTGCTTTAAAAATACTCAGACTACCTCCATCTACTGAAATGGTCCCTTTACTTTCTAGTAAATATTTTGACTATGATTTTTTTCAGAACAAAAACACACACACAACACATGATTACATTTTATCTGGCGGTCATCTAATGTCACGGTCTGGTTTGAATGCAGTTGGTGCCAGACTATAATACACACTGCACAAGCTTAACAGTCTTAGGGGGAAAACATGCTTTCTTTCACATACAAACAAGTGAAGGCTATGAGAACAACAAACACAAAATGTTAATGACTGTAGAAATGTCAATAGAAATATTGATCAGGAAAGGTCTTTGTGTGCTTTAAGTAAAAAGACTTCCCCAACTAATACTTTTTTCTTGTCTAATGGAAGGAGGGGAAGGAAAGCAAGTGTACATTTTAAAGAAGAGAGCAAACACAGCTTTTATGGGTTCAGTGATGTACGTAAAGAAGACAGCTAGTAAAACATCCTAACTTTCAGATGCCTAGGAAGATTACTGCCAGCATAAATATCCTTGGTGTTGGAAACAATCCTAACTCTGTTTAAGTTCCTATCTCACTATGGACTGAATGTGTTCACATGTCAAACTGATATTTTTTTTCTTTTTTACAATCCTACTTTCATCAGACAACATGTGGTAATTTAGGAATAATGAATGCTTTGCAAAAATATTCACTAGAACCTCTTTGTGCAAGGAGTTTTGTTTCTTTGTTTAGAATTTTTTTATCAAAGATTTTTCTATTGAGATTACCTCATATGATCTTCTTGAAGTTTCTCTTCATGGAGTGAATGCATTGTCTGCTTCAGGCGACTAAAACAGTGTGTAGAGTCTAGAAGGTGGAAAATTATTGTAATTTGATCAGCCTCAAGGATGGAAGTAAAGCTGGTTTTATCCTCTGGATACATGCCACACTATGTGGCAGATTTTGAACAATATTGTGCTCTCCAGTGAGAAAGAGACAGTGTGAGGGGAAAAGAGGATTCATGTAAATAGGGGAGACTTCTTAGCTGGAAAATCCAGCAAGGACAGTTACACAGAGGCATCAGCACTGCTTCAGCAGGTTCCTGGGCTGCAGGTTACTAGATGCTGCAATATGTGCAGTGAAGTATTTCTGGATATACTTTTTGTATTCTTTCTGAGGCAGTACCAGGAGAAGAGACCAGGCAACCCCTTGAGCTGACTTGTGTTGGCTGTTCTTGTGGCTTTAAAAATGAAGAAAAAGGGTTCCAGAAAGTCTGTGCTGCTGCAGGTGAAGACTACTGTGTGACTGGCATCCTCCCCCCTTTGGTGCTGGAAGTATGTTTTGTGCATCATCATATCCTACACAGAGCAGAAAAAGAGTTGGAGAGGAGAAGCTCTAGAAGACAAACAGTAGCTCCATAACACAAGAGCTTTTCTATCAGAAAAGTTCAGAGATATGCAGTGATTTTTAATTTCTCTCTCCTCTTCCCCCCAAAAATACCCCAGAACTGAGAAGTGCTAGCTCTGGATTTCCTATTCATCCCATGGCTCTGTTTTATTTCTTCTCTGCCTTCCTAGCACTTGCCTGAGGGTATTTCTTCCTTTGTAACTTCCCCAGCATAAGTCTAGCTTCCTTTTCCCTTGCAGATGCTGCTCTTTCTAGAAGGACATTCACCTGTTTCCCATTTTTCAGGGAGAGGGGAGAAAATGAATGATCTTTTCTCCTGCTTCTATATTCAGTCTGTATGATATCAGTCTGGAGACTGAAACAGCAGATTGGCTCCACATCCCAGGATTTCCAGAGGGTCTGAGCCCTAGCACCTGCACCCAAACCAGACAAGGCTGCCTGGCTGACTTTGATATCAGGTCTGACAGTCCTGCAATCTGAATGGTGCCAGAGCAAGATTTAAGCAGTGTGTGACAAAATAGCATAACTTGTAGCAAAGACATAGTTAAAGCATTTATTTGTCCTGATTTTGCAAGCAATTTATCTCTTGCCATAGCAGCCTCAAGCATTTTCATGTTGGCATTTCTTGTAAAAACCACTGCCATTTACTGCCATCATCTTTTTTGTTGTTGTTATGAACACTGGATTTTTGCTCCCGATACGCACACAGTTTGATTATAGCTCCACTGGGGGAGTCTGAGAGCCCACGGGTTAAAAATTGTAATTAAATACTCAAGATTGCAATAATCACATGTAATTTTATTAGGTGGCCCCCTCAATTCAATTTCTGCTCTGCAAGAGGGATTCTCACTCACTCTATGCATATGCAATTATGTATGAGAATTAGTTACAGTACCTTCTGCAGAGATTTAATCCTTCACCTTTCCCCCAAAAATGAAAATGCAAGAACGGAGCATCTCTGTATAATGTGTTAGCCACTAGTGTGAATGGAATTTTGTTCAGAAATATTAAAAAAACCTCCGATTTCAGCACAGCATGAACCGAAGTTCTGTGTGCCATTAGCACAAACCAGAGTCACTCTGCCACTCAGGGAAACAAGCAAAACCTCTGTATCCCTTTGTACTAATTGCCAAGCCTGGGGAGTGGACCTGCTGGTGGGTCAAATTCTTAATGCAATTTAATTTTTATTCTTGCCTTTGCAAGTCTCCTCTCTCATAGAAACCCTGTTAGCCAAAGAGGGTACAGAGGATTATATGTTTAAAATGCAATATACTATTAAAATATCCTTTGATGTAATTTTTAGATGCTGATAGTCAATTCCTAAATATATTTGTTAGGATCCTTAAAAAGTTTTGGTACTGAAAAGATTAAGGAGTAAAATTACTCCTTAGTTATTTTAGTTCTCCTTGCCCCACAATACTCTTCATTTGCTCCCACACTTCATACACATTTACTGTCCTGTTTAAATAAAGGTGTTTTACCTGTGTAAGCTCTTAGTATTGAGGTTGTAAAGCTTCTCTTTCTGTGAAGCTGATATGGATGAGCTGTGTTGTGGTTTTTTTACTCTAGAAAGAAAAGTTAAAAAAATCTGTGAGAGTCCACTTCCACATTAAAAGTACTTTGGTCTTGTTTTCTTTATTTAAAAAATTGGTTGAAAATCTGCCTTTCTGCAAAGAAAATAAATCACCTTTTTTTTTT
>VWZU01001439.1:270549-280831 GCA_013397095.1 Sterrhoptilus dennistouni
AAAAAAAATAAATCTTTTTTTTTTTTTTTTTTTTTTTTTTTTTTTTTTTTTTTTTTTTTTTTAATAATTTCTTTTCTTATTTTCTTTGGCTTTTTCGCTTGTTGAGACAATTCAGTTTGCTCCTTGCCAGCGGATTTCCAGTGTGAACTATCATGATTTAAACTGTAATGAGATCTTATTTTGATAAGGCATGAGTGTAATGGCGAATTTAATGTCATTGAAACAGGCCACCTGGGCAAAGTCTGAATTTACATAATTTTCTAGTAAATTAAAAATTTTATTAGTCTTTTTATGTATAAGCCACCACTAATACAACTCAATGTATATATCTGATTAATCCTCAGAAATTTTGGTGTGGAAGAGGTAAATGAATAGGCCTCTTCAAAGCACTGTATTTAAAAAAAAAATTGTGCCCTTTTCAAACCTGTTTAAAAGAGGTGGATGTTAGGCTGGAATTTTTCCAACACCAAGAGAAATCACACTGTAAGCTGGTCTGGAAATAGATCTGTCATAAATGCTACATATTAGTTAGAAAACCAGCATTTTTTAAAATTTTTATTAAGCATCCTACACTGTATAGAAGTATACTGGCAACCTGGAGTTAAAAAAACTTATCCTGAAAATCTTAATGCTATAGGCTTCAAAATGACTGGGTTAATTTAGGAACAATTATATAAATCTATAGAAACTTCTTTTCCCTTGGGAAAAGCACAATCTGTTTCGAGTAGCCAAATTGTATATCTCTATAAAGTGAGGTCTAATTATGTGCGTGGGTGAAGCTATAATAACATATTTTTTAAAGTATATGATTGTTTTTGTTCATACAACTCTTATTACAATGAAATAGATAAAGAGTGAAAAATACTGTGACAGGAAATTCTCTGCCCATAGATAACATTTGGTTTTGGACACAAACTGTCCAAGGCTATATCCTGTTGTAATGTGTGATATGTTTTTCATAACACCACATATATATTAACTCTCACAAACCAAAACCTCTTGAATAAAAACTATGTGATATCTTTATCCCTACTGTTAAGTAAGGATTAATCTTTCAGAGCTGAATGTCTCTAAACCCTCCAACCTTTGGATGTCCTATAGTACTTAACCACAAGAATTAGTAATTATGTCCGCAAAAAAGAATTGCTTTTAGGAGCTTTTTCCACTGTGATCACACATTTGAGATAATTTCTCTGAAAGATGTACCTAAAATCTTTGCTTTTCCAGATGAGACTGCATGACATTATATTCCTTTCTTGAAGATCTTACTGATTATCAACCCAGTGTGAGAATTTCCCTGGCATGAACAAGACTGGGCTTAATCCTCTGTGTGAGTATTTGTGGAGTGAGAGGCACAACTGTTTTATCTTGCTTTGAAATCCTAGCTGATGCTGATAGGACACCTACAGTCTGTTATCAGTAGCCATTGCTGGAAATTAGAATTCAAAAATTATGTTAAAAATTAAATATTAAAATAAATAAAATAAAATATTACCTAGTTTAAAAATAACACTATCAGCTCTAAACCTCATTTAAAGATCTCTCAATTCTATAGCAAATGTATCATTTTCCCCATTTACATTTGTTATCCAGACTCCCTACCAAGCAAAGGAACATGCAATGTGTTGCCATGTTTCAGGGCAGCATAAAAGTGGCTAAATCTACTTAATATGCTTCCCAGAATGCCTGATTTGCTTTTCTAGGCAGTTCTAATATTTAACAACTCATTTTTAATTTATAAGGAAAGGATATTTTTACTCCTTTATCTTTTGATAGATTTAACACTGTGTCCTTCATAATTCAGTACTCTATAACCGTGCCGGTGAACCACTTGTAGATCCTTCATGTTAACCACAATATACTATCAAGAACTCTGTAATGAAGCCAACTGATGTGCTGGAAAGAGTCTTATGACAACAAGAACATGTAAAGAAAACACCTTTTTGAAGGTAGCACATTCTTCTTGTGAGAGTTAGCATGTTCTTCTCCAAGATTACTTGATTTTTTAGCAGGTAACATGCAGCCTGGTTAATTGTCCATATAAGATACAGCAATTTCTTGGACAGAATGAGTGAGCTTTCATCATAATGTGTTCATAGAGTAAATGAGATAGAAAATGAGCTGGGACACAATTATCTTGTTCTTTCTGCTGTTTTCTTAGGTTGTTCCTCTAACATTCCTACACGACAATGCCAACCTTGTCAGCCTGTACTTTTAATGTTGGACCTTCACCTAGAACAAGAATGAGGACATTTCAGATTTATAAAGGATTTGTCCTTATTTTTCTAAAAGTGTGTGTTCCTCTGATCTGCACTTTCTCTTGGACAAATAAAACAGACATTACATTCTAGGAATGGCTGAGACTGAATTTCATAATTCAGCAAAGATCTTAAGATATTTTCTATTAGATTTAGTGTTCTGGTCCTCTTACGAGATGATTTTCTAGTTCAGCAAGGCAGGACGATGACTTGTTGAATGTCTTGAAAAGATAATTTTATGTTCTTTGTATTCAGGATGGTTTTTTGGTGCAGTGGGTGTGTTCACTGGTACAAAGTGCGCCAGGAGCTGGGTACTGAGTGTTCTCATACAACAGAGAGCGAGTAGCAACATGTAAAATGGATACTTGAAGATGTCCTAAGTTCACCTTAGCCTCACCTAGAGTTTCCTCTGTGGTGGATGGCACCCCATAACCAGCACAAACTCCACTCCTGCTCTGCTCCTCTTGGCTTTGCCTGTACCATAATTACAACCCAAATTACAATGCACCCTCTTCAGATGTTCTTTCTTTCTTGTGTGTGGCAGGCCAGATCATATTAACATCATGACCAAAGGAACTATTCTACAACTGCAATTGTTTAAAGCTGTCATATGCTTCCCTAATGAGTTATGAAATTATTTTGATCTTGTTTATACAGGCAAAACCCAAATTGTGTCTGTTAGTATGATTAAACAATGTCCAAATTAAAATTATTCATAAATGTGGCAGATTATATAGTTTAGCAAAGAAGGCCATTGTCTCTCTGGTAAAACAATTGAGAAAAGCCATTTAAAAGTGGAAAACTTTGAAAAGGCAAGTGGTTTTGCTCCTGAAAAAAATATCTAAAAGATTTTGGACTGCAAAGATAGATTGGATAGAGCATGTTGTTAATAATGCCAAGATTGTGGGTTTAATCCCATATGAGCCATTCACTTAAGAGTTGGACTCCATCCTTGTGGGTCTCTTCCAACTCAGAATATTCCATGTTCTTATATATAGGTTAAGATATATCTTTTTCACCCAAATATTTTGAAAGCAATTAATTATCTCATTAATAGATAGACTTATAGAGTATAAATGAATTGAAAATATATCAAGTTTAAATACATTTTATTCTAGAAACATATGTTTTGCAATTAATCTACTCCATAAATTCATAAATTTGATTGAACCAGTATTTAAATTAGCAAATAGGACAAGGAGCAACTGGACAATGGACCAGTAGTATGAGACATGAGTTTCCGATTTGTTTTGTCTCTAATTAGAGCAGAACTTTGAAATCTGCAAAGTGTTTGTGGCTGCAACCTTTTAGAATTTCTGCTTGTAACCTCAGCTATTTTGTTGAGATGTTTTGGTTTAGATGAAATATTTTAATGTTCTTAAAATATCTTCCTTTTACTTAATGAACATTAAATGCTTTATTTTAAAACTATTATGTTCACCACTATCTTTTTCCCACAGTGGCAAGATGCATTGAAGCACCTTGTACTTGGAAATCTTAATTTTTTATTCTTCAAAATCTGAGTATCCACCAATGAGCCATGAGAAATCCACAGCCTGTTGTGGGAAATAGGTTGTTCCTGGGAGCCCAAGTTGAAGGGTTGAAGGGGAACCTAGATTAGACCTCATATAAATCAGTATGCTAATAGGGAAACGAAGGATAATGATTTATTGCACTAAAACAAAATTTAAAAATTGGCTTATTAAAAAAGAAACATTTTGATTTAGGCTAAACAATTTATTAAAAGCATTTTAATCAGGGAAATCTTACTAGAAATGTTTAGATTTTACTAGACAGGTGTTGAATTACTGAGGTTTCAAGAGGAAATGATCCTGTTTTATGGAAACTTGTAGATTGCTCCCACCAAGAATTCCCCTTTCTTTGTAACACCAAAGAATCTGAACTTTAAGTTGTTTGGTTTCAGGCTTTAAACCACATTTCCTCTTCCTCAGATTTTAACTGCACCTTTGGAATAGTTTGCACCCAGCTAAGCAAATTCTGTGCACACTAGGGACATGTTGTGTTTTGTGCTGAGAAGCATCTGGAGCAAGAGATAAACCTGTGTTGCAACACAAGGTTGTCTTGAGGGAACAGACTCCACTGCTGAACAAACCTTTCTTCATTCTTGTTAAGGCATTGCTTTCCAATCCTCACTTTCATCGCATTTGGTGCACCTTGGATTTGAGTCTCTTTGTATTTGATATGGGGAGGAGACTTTTTACAAAGGAAAAATAGCATCAAGAACCATCAGGCATAATCATGTCAGTGTAATTTGTACACAGCAACAAGTTTAGTGATTCACTGTGTTTAATGCCAAACACTTTGAATCAATGTGAAGCAAGCAGGAGAAATAATCCTGCCCTAAAACATTCCTCCTGCCATCAGTGCTCCCCAAAAATGTTTCATTGAAAACTCAGATTCATAGAGCCAGAGCAAGCCACAGATGATTCATGTGTGTTCCATGCTGTGTGGGGGTTTGAACCGCCATGATCCCTGCTCTGGGATCCCTTGCTTTTGGAAAACCCTTGCAAGTGCCTGGTTTGTGTCTGCACATCTTGTACTCATTGTTTACTGGGCAGTTACGGGACCAGAGCAGAAACGAAGACACTTTTTGTGTGAAGCATTGCACACAGCTAATAGAATCAGAGTGAATGAAATATATAATTCTGTGCTATTGGACCTGGCTGAGTCTTTTTTCACCAGGATTCTGACCAAAGGGCTTCTGGAGGCATAGTCCCTTGACTCTATATCAACCTCCAATATCCAATATCAGCCTCAGAGGAAGTGCATGACACTTGCTGACATATTTCTGAAATCAACAGGATGGTCTCCTCTGCTGTTTTGATCACCTACAATGCTCTTTGTGGCTGCTGTTCCCTCACCTCCCATGTTCTTCCTTTGTTTAGGCAGGAGCTTTTGCCATCCCCTCAGTGGTAGCACCTTTCTCTCCCAGAGATCCACCATTTCCCTGTCCCTCACAGCTCTGGGTCACAGCTCTCCAAGAAGCAAGCAGAAACCAGTCGTATGACCAAACAGGCACAAAGGCATTTATCACCTGCAGAGATGCACATTTTTTAACTCTGGAGGTTAAACACTCGTATCATCACATCCTGCTCCTCCAGCTCAAGGAAAGATGATAGTTTCAGCATTGCATCAGCACAATGCACATCTCATTTATCTTTAGGGAAAATGATGTTTCTAGCCCTCATCATAGAGAATAGGGGAAAAGTAGTACCTATTCTTCCTTTTGTTATTGCCATGAGTCTTTTAGGTTCAGTTAAGATAAAGCACAGGATTATAAGAGCAGGCTGGGGCTGGGACACTGTTTTCATTTCACTCAGCTTCTGAGACCCTGTAGGAACATAAAAAGGGCTTAAGAGTCTAGTGAGTTTCCTATTTTTTTAGTTTATGTCCACAGCTTTTCTGTCAATGGACATCGTTGAGAAGAGTCTTTCTCCCTTGTCTTCATTCCCTCCCATCAACTGTTTATCCACACAAATAAGATTCCACTGGAACCTTTTCCTCTCCAGGCTGAACAGTCACAGCTCTTTCAATTTCCCTTTGTGTGAGTGATTCCCTGAGTTGTACAGAAGGCCAGCTTGGATGAGCAGGGATCTTCTAGGAATAGAAAAAAAAGTATATGGACATTGGGAGCAAGGGCAGGTGACTCAGGAAGACTACAGGGACGCCATTAGCCCCTGTGGGGAGAAAGTCCAAATGGAAAAAGGTCAGTTACAGCTCAAGACAGGCATAGCTGTGAAGGACAACAAAAAGACCACTTTTAAAAATACATTAACAGCAAAAGAAGGACAGTGATAACACTGTTCCACAACTTGATGAGGTCAGTCACCTCAAAAATAGGGATATAGACAAATGGAGACATTTGTTCCCTGCTCCACCTCTGCCTTTAGCATTGATGATGGGCCCTGATATACCTAAAACCTTATCTTGGAAGTCATGGCTGGGGGAATGGTAAACTCACAGCTGACTCTTAACTTGTTCATCCTAGTGTGTCCTGGGAAGGATGTCCAAGCTCGTCAAAGGTGTCAAGACCAAGACTTATGAGGAGCAGCTGAAGTCACTTGGCTTGTTCCTCTTGAAGGAGGGAAGGATGAGGGGTTCCCTTGTAACCTTCCTCAAGGAGGCCAGTGGAGAGCCAGGAGCCATTCTCTCTCTGGTGACCTGTGGCAAGGCATAAGGAAATAGTATAAAGCTGCATCGGAGGAAGTTCATATGGGACATTGGGAAAATGTTCTTAGATGAGAGGTCACAGGAACAGACTCACCAGGGAAGTGGTCAGGGCACCAAACCTATCAGAATTCAAGGAGCAATGTTTCCAGTCATCTGGTTAAGGTTAAAGTGGTCCTCCAAAGAGCAGGGAGTTGGACTTGATGATTTTCATGAGTCTCAGTTTGATATATTTTATGATTCTGATTCTATTATTCATCTTTCTGTTCTCCAAATATATCCATATCTCTTTTTTTGTGAGTGGCCAAGCTCTGCACATGGCACCCAGATGTGCCTCACCAGGGCAGAGCAGAGGGGCAGGATCACCTCCTTCAACCTGCTGGCAATGTTCTGCCTAATGCTGCCCAGGACAACAGGCACTGAGCTGTGATTTTGAGCTCCATTGGGCTTCATGGGCAGAAAAAATAAAGAGAATCTTTAAATGAGAAGGTCACTGCATTTTGGGCATTTTGTGTCTTCTGCCCACTTTTTTGTTGCCAAGTGCCCATGAACTGTAGCAGAGTGGGAAAGTTTGCATCACTTGATCTTAAATCTTTGTGCAAATACATCATTGCAAACTCGTCTTCATTAAGAGGTCTTGCAGAGTTGGTGCAGCACTTTGGGCTTGGGATTTGCCACATGTCAGTAACAATTCCCTTACACTCTGTGTAGAAAGTGTGAGGTAACTTACTCTTCCAGACTATGGCTTATAGATGCTCACCCTACCCTTCAGGCCAGTAATTTCTCCTGGAGATGAGCCCTGGAGTGAAAATGCACCAAGTTTCACTCCCATGAACAATGTGAAAGTTGAGTTGGTAGAAGGTACCTGACTGTAAGTGTAAACTGCAAAGCAGAACCTGCCTCCAACGAGACATCTTGCTAAAAAGCAGCTTGTTTTGCCCAGAAGGTCTAGCAGTCTGATATTCAGTGTCTGACACTTAATATTCACATCATAGCCTACAGAAAGACCCACACAGAGCCTTTCAATTTGATAATGAACAATCCCTCTAGTAATTAAGCTCTGCACCTTTTGAAATCGGTTTAAAGTCTTCTGGGACTCTTTAATTCTCACGTGTGTCACCAAAGCCCAGGTTCAGTATTCCCACAGAAAGCAGCAATCCCTCCGATTTACCAACTTCCCCACCCTTGGAACTGAGACACTGACATGTTCTGCTCCAGGCACTGGAAAACTCAGCACAGCTCTCTTTTTTTTTTTTTTTTTTTTTTTTTTTTTTTTTTTTTTTCTTCTCTAAAGAAAGTGTTTCCTGTCAGACTAACGTTCCCAATTACAAGTGGATCTAATCCCTGGTGATTGCCTAATTGACTGTCTTGTTCCCAACCAAGGCAGTGTGTTTAACAGACAAACAAAAAAAAAAAAAAATACTGATTTGGTGAGACAGAGAGAAAACACTTACCTCCAGAAAGTATAAGCCTTCCAAAAATATGAGCCAGCATTCTCTCTCCCAATTACTGCTCTTCCTCCTTTGAGCAATTAAAAATATGTTGGAAAGTTTATGAATTCCAAAAACATTTAGTTAATGTACGAAGTCTGCTGGTCCAGCTGGTACCTGTGGGATTAGGATACAACTCAGAGTTTTCTGAAATGCATTGGGAATTAAAACATTTTTTAAAAATTCTGCTTAATACCAAAGTACTGTGCTACCCTTACTGTCTAATTCCTATTTCAAGGTATTAGGTGCTAGTTTCATGTTTAATAGGGACATAGAGTTTAACATGACAAAGATTATGCGTTCTCTCTGATATCATCCCATACTGGTTCCAGAGGTGTCTTTTACAGGAGGAAACCAGGTACCTCACTAATACCTAAGTTATATGTATTCATCTTGTGTACTATTCAAAGCAAATATGGCAAATCAGGGAGTACGAGATACATAAACTAACAGGGAATTTCTGCTTGTTTGGGGTTTTATCTGTTGGTATGAAGTTACCAGAAATAAAGGAAGAAATAATCTCCTGATGTTTCAACAATTTCCTTCAAAATGTTAGAGGCACATAGAAGAGCTCTGTGTCCTAAGGAGGAGTGGTAAAGAGTGTAATACTCCTCTGCTCAATTTCAACAGCACAATGCCTGGGAACTTCACCACCTCCAACACCACTGAGCATCATCCTTCCTCCTTCTAAAAATACTTACAAACTCCACAATTCAGATACAAATCTGAGGTCAGCTGATAGTTTTCTACTGACTTGAAGAAAAGTGTCCCGATCTCCACTGTGGAAGGATTTTCTCCACACTGCAAAAGGAGAGAATTGTAAAAGGCTCCTAAAAAGATTTTTGTATAGCCCCATGATCCTGAGCAAAGCCCTTCACCAGCCCCACGTGTGCCAGCCATAAAATCCAAAGAGACATTTGGGTGCTGACAATACATTACAGCAGCCAAGAAGAGTGACAGGCACCTTGACATATTGGTTTTGTTAATACAGGAGAGTTACATGAGAGCCTGATGGCAGAAGATACCATCTCTGACTATTGGTTGCAAAGTGATTTATCAATCTTGTTTAAGTGGAAATGTAAATTAGAGGGGAAAGGATTTAAGTGTGCAAGTTATTCTTAAACTTATGAAATAAGTTTATACATGGAAAGGCAAAATAGGAAAAACATGGCTAAAAAAAATTACAGGGTGGTACTAAAAGTTCCTAAATCATCAAAATACCCCCCCAGGACCTGTTTTTCCATGCTTAATTCAATGAGCACTGGCAAAAGGAAAGGGAAATGATGTAGGAGGAATAGTAAGGAACAGGAAGCACTCTACACATGTTCCTGATACAGTTCTGCATTTTAGTAGCCCATGACCTTGCTCAGCATCATCTATGCCCCCTACCTACATTTACCAGCACCAAGCAAAGAGGTACTTTTAAGTTGATCATATCATTAAATAAATGTGCAGATGCAGACTTATTTGCAAGAAACACACGCCTGTATGTTTTGCCAATGCTCCAACAGATATTAAAGGAAAATATGCTTATTTCACCTAAATTCTGATAAAACCAGAATGAGAAACAGCCCCAGCCAGAATAAAATGGAAGCCAGTCCTGTCCAGCTTACTGAAATATTATCTTAAATACACTTTATCCCTTTTTTACAGTGAAACTTTTGAGTCATTTACATTCACTGTCTAGGGGAAAACCAATGTACTCAGAGATGGTGTCTTGCAGCCACCTCAAAAGCCAATACCACCCTCTAAATATTTTAATGAAAATAATTTTTAATCCTGGTTGATTGTTCATTATTCTTCCTGATACCTTTTATTTTTTTAATAAAGTACATTTGTTAAAGCATAAATTTGGTCAGGATTACAAATAACTTGCCCTGATAGCTGGAGGGCAGCATTTCCCTCACAATGAAAAACAATTTGTCTTCAGTGAAGACAGATGTCAGAACAGTAATTAGCATGATTCAACCAGAGAGGACTAATAATTCTTCAAAATCACCCCTGATACAACTAAAATCTGAATCAATCTCCTGAAGAGTTTGGGCGAAGAGTGATATAGTCCTTAATTTACAAACAGCTTCAGTGTCCATCCTTGCCATCCCATTCCTATGGAAGGGGGCAGGATAGACCAGCACCCCAGGCAAAATCTAGGGGTACCACCAACTTCCCAGGACTACTCCCCTGCTGTTCCTTCTAGGAACTGACTGTCAGGGTTTTACTCTTGTAAGAGTACAACTTCTTGGCTGGAGCTGGGAGAGAGAGACATCTCTCACTTGCAGGACACAGTAAATTCATCAACAGCAGTTTGGCAGAGCCCAAACTGCTGTCAGTTGGGTTGGGCTCTGT
>VWZU01001439.1:280921-334185 GCA_013397095.1 Sterrhoptilus dennistouni
GAGGAGGGAGGGAGGGAGGGAAGGAGCAGTGGGAGCCTGAATTGCACTGACTGCCCGGCACGGGTGAGCCTGAGCACACCTTTTGACCTGGGTTTGAGCTGCTTGACTCACAAAGCCAAGTTCACACTGCAGGCTATTTCCGAATATTATTAAAGTTTCATCAGTTTAGGCATACAACCCAGTTCATTTTTGTTCACCCACAGATTACAGCTGAAATTATCGGTGATTTTCTGTAGGAGATGTGTGTTACATGCAAAATAAGCACACGTCTTCAATACTTGTTAGTTATGTTCCAAAAAGCAAAACTTAGAGCCAGTTTCAATTAACATACACAATGGAAAGTTTAGGTGACAGCAGTAAGGACTGAAAGGCTCTCATTTCACTTAAATAAATTTGTCACCATGTTTTAATTCCACTGATGTGAGGAACACCTTAACCCGTACCTAAATCTGAATATTACTCCCAAGATTTATTTAGTATAACAATAGTCATTCTGAATCCATGTTATCCATGTAATTGCCTGTTGTGTTTTAACCCCATCTAGCCAGTAAGCTCCGCACAGCTGCTCCCTTACTACCTAACCCTGGGGGGACTGGAGAGTGAATCAGAAACGTGAAAATGTGAGAAAACTCGTGTCTTGAGATAAAGACATTTTAATAAATAAAGCAAAAGTTGTGTATTCAAGCAAAGCAAAACAGGGAATTAATTCACTGTTTCCCATGGGCAGATGTTTTGTCGTCTCCAGGGCCCCATTGTGCATAATGGTGACTCGAAAAGACAAATGCCAAATCACTCCAAACATCTCCCTTTTCTTTTTCTTCTTCCAGATTTATATGCTGAGCACTATGCTATATGTTATGGAATACCATAGAAACATAGAACCATAGAATTGTTTCAGTTGGAAAATAAATCTAAGACCCTTGAGTCCATCAGATAACCCAGCACAGCCAAGTCCACCACTAAACCCTGCCCCAAGTGCCTCATCTACACGTCTTTTACCTCTAGGGATGGTGACCCCCACTTCTCTGGACAGCCTGTTCCAGTGCTTGGTAAGCCTTTCCATTAATAAATTGTTCCTAGTATCCAATCCACACCTTCCTATGTACAACTTGAAGCCATTTCCTCTTGTCCTTTTGCTTGTTCTTTGGGAGAAGGGGCCAATCCCCACCTGGCTACAGCTTCCTTTTAGGTGGTTGTAGAGAGTGACAAGGTTCCCCCTGAACCTCCCTTTTTCCAGGCTAAACACCTCCAGCTCCCTCAGCTGTTCCTCATCAGACATTTGCTCCAGACCCTTCTCCAGCTCTGTCGCCCTTCTTTGGACTCACTCCAGCCCCTCAGTGCCTTTCTCGTAATGAGGGACCCAGAACTGGGCCCAGATTCAAGGTGCACCCACACACTGCTGAGTACAGGGGGACAATCACTGCCCTGGTCCTGCTGGCCACATTATTTCTGATACAAGTCAGGTGCCATTGGCTTTCTTGGCCACCTGGGCACATACTGGCTCATGTTCAGGCACTGTTGACCAGCACCCCCAAGTCCTTTTCCTCCGGGAGTTTTTCCAGACACTGCTCCCAACCTGTAGTGCTGTCTGGGGCTCTTGTGATCCAAGTGCATTACCCAGCACTCCACTTTGTTGAACTTCATACCACTGGCCTCAGCCCATCCTCTCTGCCTGTTCAGAACTCTCTGCAGATCTTCCTACTCTCCAGCAGATCAACATACTCTTGTGTATACATCCATTTTTGTCGGCTGGAGCCAACTGTTCTGGGTGTGTCCCCTCATGGGTCCTTGTGCACCTCCAGCCTCCTTGCTGGGAAAAGTGATGATGAGGAGCAGAAAAGGCTCTGTGTCATCACTGCTCAGCAATGGCTAATCATCCCTGTGTTATCAACGGCGTTTCCAGCAAAAATCCAAAACACAGTCCCATACCAGCTGCTATAGAGAAAATTACCCCAGCCAAAACAGGCACATTGCCCAATTCCT
The DNA here is from genome assembly GCA_013397095.1 of Sterrhoptilus dennistouni. Classification (NCBI taxonomy): domain Eukaryota; kingdom Metazoa; phylum Chordata; class Aves; order Passeriformes; family Zosteropidae; genus Sterrhoptilus; species Sterrhoptilus dennistouni. The sequence goes on from VWZU01001439.1 coordinate 282,905, forward strand.
ATCTGAAAATTACAACCAAATTATTAGCCTGCCTCCAGTCCAAGCAATAGGGGGAAGGAATCACTGAGGAGTCAGCTCAGCAGTCTACTACACAGGCAAATCTGTATACATGTTAAGTTAGTGGTATCTGAGTAAAATAAACTAAACCATTATTTTAGGACTGCATTATATTTACTGCATTCACTTTTTATTTTTGAGAACCCTAAATGCTGCTTTTTTTTTTTTCTCTTTCCTTAATTTCACACACATGGAGTATTGATATCAGGTTCCAGCCACTTCAAGAAGCAATTTCAAAGAAGCTCCTGATACGATTTGTGTACCAGTGGTCAATTGTGCTATTTTCTCACAGAAAGTCATTACTAAGAAAAATGCCTGACAGAAATCTGTTGTCTTTCATCATTAGATTTTTCTGAGTTGATGAAGTCCTACCCAGGGAAGCTTTACAAAAGCTGCATTGAGAGAGGCAGGAAGACTCTACTGTGGATTTTTACCATTTTATCTCCAACTCAATGCTTTCCAAACTGTTTCTCAGGGGGAGCTGTGTCTTAGGCTGTCTGCTGCTTCCTTTTCAAAGCAGTGGTCTAATGCAGGCTAGGATTTGCATTTTCAAATTATTTTTTTTCTACTTTCTGGCTAAAAAGTTAATGCCAAACTGGTCATAAATTGAGGTTAAGGCAGGTTTTGAAGCCGTCTTTGGGGCAAAAATATTTCCTTATTTGTGAAAGGGGTTGCTGGAAATGCATACAGATCCAGCACTAAAAGCACAGCAGTGCTGATTTTCACCTTCTAAGGACTTTGCAGCTTTCTACATGGAAATGCTGAGCAGCTTTTTTTTTTCTTTGGGATGTGAGCTTTTAATTATTGTATTAACATTGTCAACTGTCAAACACTTTGAAATAATTTAATATTCCTGGTCTCCTTACAACCTGTTTATTGATATTCATGAAGTGAATCCCCTCTTGAGATGTCTAGACTGAATGTCAATATGGTTTATAGATGAAGACATGGTTTATAGATGGAAGGTATTAATAATTGAATCCTGAAATTGTTTAATTTTACTTCAATAAAAGGCCAGGCAGGACAGGAACCAATATACCCTTTTACTAAATTGATGTACAAGTGAGTACAGCAAATTAGAATAATTTCAACCATCAATGATGAAGAAAAAAATGATTGACTTCGAAGACATATTTTAATAGATAAAAATATTTTGTTGGAAGCATTTTTCTGGGTGAAATTCCTTCTTGACACATAAGACATGATTAGAGATATTTCATAATTGTGTCTACATGCATAAGATATAACTTACAGAAGACATATTTTAGCCTTCTGCCTTTCCTTGAAAGTCATACAAGAAAGGACTGAGTAGAGAAATGTTTGCAAGAATTATCACAGGAGTAATATTTAGGGTCTATGCATGAATTGCAGAATAAATATTGTTTCTCCTGTATTATTAATAAAGTCACAATAGCTGGTCACAGCACTCCCTCTGTCCTTATGAAATATTCTTATCCAATCATCTAACCAGGATGAGAAAAGGCCTGGGAATATCTCAAAAGAGAAGATTCCTAACCTTTCAAATAAGAGAAAAACTTTCCTCATGGAGAAATGCAAACCTAGAGAAAAGAAGAAATATTGTCCAATCTGTAAATGACAATAGCTCTGCTGGAAATGTTGGGGTCCCAAAGGTGGCAGCAAGCTCTCAGTGAGACCACCTGATCAGTGCCTCACTTGACCCTTATGTCTATAACATTTTCTGCTATTGAGAACTCATTGATCAAATATCCACAGTCTGATCCCATGCATACTGAAGTCAACATGACTTTATTTCTTATTAAATTAACGGATATTGTATCTCAGTCTTGAAAAGATGCATTTATAGCTTCCTCAATTATGTCGTAATCCCTGACAGACTCAGTATTTATTGTTTATTGGTGCCTTAGGTTTTTACACCATTTTTTAGTTTTACAATGACTAGAATCAAAGTGATTGCTGTCATAAAGGGAAATGAATGTTTTTCTGGGTGCACATGTAACAGGAAGGACACATTGCTATAGTTTTCCTGGTCTACACTGGATCTCTATTATCATTATGATCTCTGTTGAAATGGCATATATTAAATCCTAACAGATATTCTATATTAATTCTGTACCAGTGTTAAACAGTTCAGAAGTTAACTTCAGCATAACACCTGACTCATCTGAGTATGAAGAAGGCTGAAAGATAATTTTAACTGAAAACCTCAAGGAGACTTTAGCCAAGAGATGGATACTTAGGACATGGGTTTGGCTCTGGGTTATCTGGTAGGATTCACTAAGAACCTCTCCTTAGGACAACGATCAAGACCTTCTCATAGGAAAATACCATGTCAATTTCAGCCTTACACAGCCCTGGAATGGTACCCATCTTTGATAACTATGCTTTTTTTAAAAGACAGATGTCCCTGTTGTCATCACAGTACCAAATCAGCAATTATGGAATCATAGCCTCACAGAATCATTAGGGTTGGAAAAGACCTCCATGGTCATTGAGTCCAATCTTTGATGAAACATCACCTTGTCAACTAAACCATAACACTAAGTGCCACATCCAGTAGGTTCTTGAACACTTCTACAGATGTTGACTCCACCAATTCCCTGAACCATTCCAGTGCTTATCCACCCTTTCAGTGAAGAAATTACTCCTGATGTCAAACCTGAACCTTCCCTGGCACAGCTTGCAGCCATTGCCTCTTATCCTGTCACTGGTTGCCTGGGAGAAGAAACCAACCCCAACCCCCATCTGGTCACAACCTCCTTTCAGGTGGTTGTAGAGTGATAAGATTCACCCTGAGCCTCTTTTTCTCCAGGCTAAACATAGAACCACAGACACAAACCATCCTGAGTTGGAAAGGACCCATTGGGATCATCCTATCCAACTCCTTTCCTTCCACAGGACACCTGAAGAATCCCACCCTGTGCCCGAGAGTGTTACCTGAGCACTGCTTGAACTCAGTCTTGGTCCTGTGATCCCTTTCCTGGGGAGCCTGTTCCAGTGCTCCCTCAACTGCTCCTCATGTGACTGACTCTCTAGACTCTTTCCCAGGTCCACTGCTCTTTTCTGGACATGCTCCAGCACCTCAATGTCCTTCTTGAAGCAAGAGGCTCAAAACTGAATGCAGTATTTGAGGTGTGGTCTCACCAGTGCTGAATACAGAGGGATAAGCACTTCCCTAGTCCTGCTGCCCATTCTGTTTCTGATACAGGTCAGGATGCCCTTGGTCTTCTTGGAAACTTGGGAATGTGATGGCCCATGTTCAGCCACAATTGATCAGCTCTCCCAGGTTCTTTTCCACCTGGCAACTCATGTAGAAATTTAATTCATGTCTGTGCAATAGTGACCAAGAGGTCCACAACTACTACAACTGGTAGCTTCTAAAGAATTATAAAATTATATTTTTGAAAGTAATAAAGAACAGCTTTCATCACAAAAAATAATAAAAAAACAAAACCAAAAAAACCCAAACAAACAAACAAAAAACCCAAGCAAACGAAAAAACCCAAACAAAAAAAGGCATTTTAAATATTGACTCCTTCTGTCACATTTATGTTTGTAGGAACATTAGCTGTGCAGTGATATCCTTGACACATCTTAGTCTCTCCTTCAGTGGACCCTATTTTCTTAGTATCAGTCAAAGGTGTTTCCTTGGTCCCTAAGGGAAAAAGTAAATGCCCTGCCCTTGAAGGAGTTTTACGTTCAATATTTCCTTTCAGTTCAGACATTTTTGCAAGTCTTCTCACACCTACCAGTCATTTCCCCTCCTCTATTAGTGAAACTGAAAAGGTTTTTCCCTTTGGCAAGAGCTGTTGGACATCACCACAGAAAATCTAATACAAGAAGTAGATTTTTGGCAATATCCTCCTTTCCACCAGCTCTCACCTTCCTCGGTTGTGTCCTGCTGTGTCTGACCCAGGACAGATCACACCAGTATCTAGATCCTTATCTTGACTGGGACTCCCAGGATGTCTTGTAAAGCAAGCAGAGATCTGTCCTGCTGCATAATGTGTTGTTTCACCAATCTAACTCCTTAGCCTGAGGTGAAGAGAGTTTTGACTTCCGTAAGTACAAGAAAGCTTTTCAATACTCTTTCTCAAGTGTGAATTCCCACTAGTACCAAAAGAAATCAATACCAAACAATGTGGAACATTGTACTGTTTACTTACGTGTTTGTATTGGGGGAAAATGTCTGTTTGAATGTTTTTGCTGTGTTCAGATGGATGGCTTAGGAGGAAGTGGGTAAGAAAAGAAACAATTATATTCTTATATCCAAGGGTAACAGAGAACTGTGGCAGTGCCAATTCTTTAATATGATTGCTGAGCCTAATCTTTTCATGTCAACAGCCAAATATATGATATGCCCTAACATTCCTGCACGGCTGATCCGGCAATGTCACTGTTTATAGAATGTAACGAATCCTGAAACTTGCTCCACTTGAGGGCTTTTCCTCCACCCTCTAGATCCACTGTCCTTTTTGTTTCAGTCCCAAAATATGAGCATATTTTACCACAATGCCAAAAGTCATGTCAACTAAACATCACAAAAGAAGCAAGAACTCAACCTTGACAATTCATGATGGCCCGTGTTCAGCTGAATTATAAATAGGCATTGTATTCCTAAGAGTTATGTCTTCTAAGCTCGACACATAGTCATGCAATAGATATCCTTGATTTAGATTTTAGATGATATAGTGTAAATAATTACTCATGGCATGAAATAAGGAAATGGAAAATATGGTATTTGTATATCATTATTGGATAGCCATATGTCAGCAGATAGAATCACCTGAGTAAAGTTTGTATTTCTGAATAAATTTGTTTAATTGAGAAACCGAGAAAGACAGTGAAAGATTGTATTCGTTTTGTTTCCAGCTGATTTCTGTTCCCAGCTCTTTCTATTTTATTCCTGCTCTTTTCTGGACAATGTCCTTTGTACCTGCAGTGTGATGCAGATCAGGAAATTGATCTTAAAAAAACCAAAAAAACAAACAACAAGTACCCCCAAAAAAACAAGCAACAAATAAAGCAAAAAACAACTGCTGTTGCTTTTAGGTTATATCACCTGCATGGTGCATGCAAACCAAGGAGAGCTGCTTGTGCTTGTAGGAGCACAGCCAAGAAGAAAGAGGTTGGTACCCAGACATCAGCTGGTATTTCAATAAAAAAGATTAGTATCATGAAATCCATAGAATAAAAGGACCAATATCATAGAGACATAAAAGAGTTTGTGTTGGAAAGGACTTTAAATATCATCTAGTCTACCCCCTCTGCAATGAGGAGGGACATCTTGAAGTAGACCAGTGTTGAAGCTGGAATTCTCTGTAAACCATGATCCAAGTTAAGTTAAAGCCTCTGGGAAACTCTCTATTCGTTTTTATAGATTTTTAACTAGGCCTATGACAAGTGTAGGAAATCTGTGTGTTCTGATCTGTTACCAAAAATACCTTGCTTCTTTTATATAACACTTCATTTCTTCATCCACAAAACATTTAAGGCAACCACAGAAATGTGAACATCATGAGAGCCTGAAGTAAATGAAAGTTGTGTTGCCTATGGGTCTCCTTAAATTGTGACCATCTGTTGGCCTGCTGAAACAGGTGCTGAGCATTTGCAACTCCACTGAAGCACAGGGAGCTGGGTGGAGTTCTGCTCTAGCTGAAAATCATCTCATTCTTTTCAGTCCACAATTAGCCAGTGGCCAGTATGTGCTGCCATTAGCTGAGCCAGGCCAATGCAATCTCATAAAGAAAATCAGTCTCTTTACAGACCTAAAAGTGTCAATTTTTTTGAACTGAGTATTATTTAATCCTTTGTATTTGGGGTTTATCTACACAAGAAGTAAATGCAGCAAAATACTATTTCTTTGATCTATGGGCACATTAATTAATAGCAAGAAGTGTTGGAAAGAATTACTGTATTGTCAGTCTAACTTTACAGACAAAATATATTCAGTCAATTAATTTTAATATGTTCCAAATTTTATTCACTGTGGCATACCGAATGGAAATGAAATAGCACTTAGTTGAAAACAAGGAATAGTTCCTCAGCTAGAGTTCAATTATGTTACTCCTTTTAATTTCAGTTGTTCTTTGCTAATTCCTGTAAATTAAGATCTGTCACACAATGCAGATTTGATCCAGTTAACTAGAAAAACAAGATCAAATCTATTAGTATACTCTAAGCCAGTAGATAGAAGTTGCAGGCAAAAGTGACCTTTTCCTGACATAGCTATATTTCCATGGGATGCAAATTCCCCTGGCTCATGCCTACCAGGTAAAAAATATTGCCACAAGCAAATCATAGTTTTAACAGAATTGTTGCATGGGGCAAACAATCTGCTGAAATGGTTGAGAGGTTTAGGAAGCTTATTCCAAACCACTAGAAAATTGCTACAATAATTTCTGCAGAATTTATAGTGCCATTGTAGCCAGTTTTTCTTTATGCTATCCACATTATTGATTCAGCTGTGCCAGTAATTGTAAGGGATGATATTATAATAATGTCATTTTGGCAAGGTGCAGTGCTATTTAAGTAATACATTATTTTCTAAAAGGATTCCTTTTAGAAACCCTATGGTCTTACTATATCATTTATTCCTTTCTTCCTAGCCTTTGAATACAAACAGAAATAGAAATGGCAGGAGGTAACAAAGCTTGTCATATAATCTCTTTCCCCTTAACCTTTATTTAGGATGATGCCTTCAACTCATGAAAAGTCTGCTTTAGAGCAATGTGAAATGTTTGCTAGGAAACCTGAAGCAAAGTAAAATTCAGCGGTTTGCAGCTTTTCCTACAGATGTGGTATCCAGCCCATGTTTTGTCAAAAGGGTTGAATCTTTTGATTAAACCTGAGGCAAGTTATGAATGAATTGAAGCCAATTTATTGTTTTGTATTAAAAGAAAAAGATAAACGCCTGGATTTCACGTGCTTCCTGCTAAAGATTGACCAAAATCTGAACTGTGATGTTCTTGTTATTGCTTCAAAGAGGGAAAATGCCAGAGTTGAAGCCTGGGGAAAGAGGGGCTATGATGAGCAGAAAGGCTGCAGGCAAAGGGTTGCAGTTAGTTATTCTTTCACATCCTGCACTGCTCTCTCTGAGAGAAACTGTTCAGATTCCTGACTTGCATCCCTGCCACAAATGAAAAAATGAGCAAAAGAAGGTGCCCAGTCGAAGGCTGAAGCAGCCTGAAAATATCTTCTTTGTTTTTTGATTTTGCTTCCTCCCCTCTCCCTCTCTTCCCACAGAGACTGAAAACAAACCCGCAGTGCCAATTACAACTCTTCATCACTTTGTCCTGGACAAAACCCATGAGCTTGTTCAGGATATACAATAAATAGTTACCATATAGCTTTGTGTTTATTACTAAAATGGGAGAGTTGCAGAGCGAAATAAGCAAAGAACTTTTCTTAAAATTTGAGTACTTCAAGCATGTTCCTATTCCAGCCTTAGAGCTGGTTTCCAGCAACCTGCATTGGCCTTTCAGAGATAAATAGAAGGTGCAGGAATGCTGTTTTAAGCTGTATCCCAAGAAGCTAGTCTGTGCAGACTGTGAGAATGGTAGCTGCAGATACAGGAAACATGCAGTAAAAAGCCATCTTGGTTTTAGAAGCAAGAATCCACCACATGTTATTGTCCAGCATCTGGCAGGTGATTAGCTATACAACCAGCAGAGAAAGGCAGGTGATGAGCAGATGAGCAAAATAGTACCTAGAAAAAGGGCAAAGTAAGAATCCAGATCAATGGGAATTCAAAACTTCAGGCAAAATAGTGTAAGAGAAGCTTTAGAGTATTGGAAAGAAGAATCTAGGCTGTATAGAGGATTGCCTAGGGGGATTAAAATAAGAAAATAAAAGTAAAATTTTTGTTTCACTACCTCACTGGAGGGAAAGAATAAGAAGCGAATGTAATTTTGTAGCTGAACAAAATAGCAGATAGTAGTTCAGTTGTAAAAACTGAAGGGGAAGAACAGAGCATCACAAATGACCAAGTGAAAATAGTTTAAGAAGTTAAGACATGCTCAGCTGGATTTTAGGAATCCTCCAACTGAAATGTGATTATTGACTGTGATCCCATCACTCAACAGGAAAACAACAGGAGAGCTCAAGCACCCTTCATAGCACTTTTCAATGCTATATCTCAATAACTTTTACAAAGGACTTCAAAGCACATGGTGCAGTTCTGGAAATATAAAAGATGTCCTCATTAGAGACAAGATCGCTGGAGGATTGCTGCCTGCATAGAGCACAGAGAACAGAGACACTGGTCTTACTCTAGAAAACGTGTCTGAGGATGACAGGGAAAACAAATATATCCAGAAAACAAGGTAAACTGGGTCAGGCTCTTAGGGTGGCAGAGAACTCTACAGCAATCATAAGGTCACTCACTGAGGCAAGTTGGGCTGTGTGAAAGTACAAAAGCCCATTGAAACAACTGTGGAAAACAGAATAAATGGGAAAACTCAAATGCTCAAATTGTACCAGCAGTGCAAAAACAATTTGGAAAGAGCAGCTAAGAAAGACAGACAATGGAATTCTTATGGTGGTTTCTAGTGAAAGAAGAAGCCAGCTACCCAGACTGATGAAAAGGATGTCAGTACTTGTTATGGACAGCTAAACTGTTGCATCAACAACCAATTTGTATTGCATCTGAACAGTGGAATCAGTGCACCACCAGTGACAAGCATCCCTTTTAGGGTAGGTGCTCTATAAAACTGAGTTTGGACCAATGACAGTCAAGTGTTGGGTGTTATAGTTGAGTTCATGATGCACACAATCAAAAGCAACAGGGAAATGCTAATGCAGCATCTGGCATCACATATTTGCCCTCTCTTGACCAGAGGAGATAGAATTTTTCTTTATGGGTTTTGTTCTAGCAGTTCTACAATGGCTAAAAGGCAATGGAGCTTGGAGGAACACTGAAAAGAGAGTGAGCCCTATGCTATGTCACTAGATTACTGAAATGCAGAATTCCAGTTGAGAAAAAAAGGGATTAGAGAGACTGCAAAGATATGAAACAGTGTTGGACTTTCTAATACTTTTTCAAAGGGAGGGAATGGTCCATTAGTAGTCATAACAACCAATATCTTGGAAAGTTGCACTGTTTAGTAGGAAACAGGTAAAAAATTAATTTCCCACGTCTGTTGACTGAGGGCAGATTTATTAATGGCAAAAATTCTAATTTTAACACCAAAACCATTTTTTGGCATAGTGAGTTACATGAGCCATTCAGTCAAGAGGCCAGAATTCTCCATAGAAACCTTGGGCTAAAACTTAAAAGCATCAGGCTGATTACAAATGTGTTTATATGTAAATTGAGTCTCTCCCTAGAGAAATGCCAAGCATCTGGCAGGTGCTGGAGAGCAGGCTATGGTAGTTTATAACCTGGTAATATCCGAAAGGAAAGTGAAGACTGCCATAGGAGATAACCTTTTATATGAGATGGCACATGGGTGAAAGATCACTGTGTTTAAAGCGACCCAGAAGTAATGTCAGCAAAAGGAAGAGCAGGTGTCATAAAAATGAAAAATGTGGCAGTAAAAACCAAGCTTGACATGAGCTAAAACATGTTCTGCTGGCCAGTAAAAAACCCAAATGCTTACTGGGGACATAAATGAAACAGAAGAGGTTGTCCAAAATTTTCCTGTACTTAAAAAGCCACCTGAAATCCCAAATAGCTCTGGAAAATGCTGGACAAATGTGTTCGCTATTTGTGAAGAAAATGGCCTGAAGATGGAAAATAGTCATCTCATTTCTGTGTGGTGTAGGTGTACACCTTCATCCCAAATAAGTTGAAAAGCTGGATGGAATTACTGAAGCAGCAGTTGCCCTTCACAGATATGATTGGAGTGTGGTTCATTTGGTGTCTGAGGTTCACTGAGATAGGTCTAGCTGAAAGGAGGCTCGTGTGTTGCACACAGCTGAAAGTCTCCAGCATTTCCTACCTAGTTCTTCTAACAAAGAGCCAGAAGCTTCTTCATTTTAGAAATGTGCATTCTCTTTGGTTAATGAACATGCTACATGAGACAAAGACCATTTCTCTTGCCAGAGACTTCAAAGGGCTTAGACCAAGTGTCGAGTGAAAATACACTTATGGCAAAAATGATTGAAATTCAATGCCAAAGCTGCTCCAAAGGCTATTTTCTGTGCTCCTCCTCCTAAATGCTACCATTTTGGTTGCACTTTATCAAAGCCCTTGGGGTATCTATAGCATAGTCTATATTGTGCTTGTTCTGACATTACATTAAAATGAACAGTGCTGTGTGAAATTATCAGCACTGCATGCAAGTGCTGCAGCCTTGGTCATGTAAAATATTTGTGATGTTTGAAAGTGCTGTATTGTACTGTTTGACTCGGCTTTCCTTGATAGAAATATTAGGAAAGACAGTATTTTAATACTGTGTACTGTTATGAGATTTTTAAAAAAATGAATTATTATGCTGAAGATTTTTTTTTCCTAAGAGATAATATCCCACAGTGCTGACAGGCTTTTTTCTCTAATGATATATGAATTGGAGCTAACAGGGGAGACAATAACTGCAGGCCTTTTGATTGATCTATTTTCTTTGGTCCTCTCTTTAAAATGATAGATTGGTCCATGAGGACAGTTTGCCATAGATATTTGCAATAGAAGTGAGAGCTCCAAACAAAATAAGGAACCAAGCTTTGTTTAATATATTGTAGGCATCTGGCCCATTTTCACTAAGAAATTAGCATAGAGTTATCATCTAATTGTTGTCATATGCAAAAAGCTGAAAAAAGAGTCCAGGTGTATCTGATGACACAGGGGTAGAAAAGAAGAAGATTCCTGCAGCATAATTTAAAAGAAGAATGTATTTTAGCTCTACAATTTAACTTCAGTGATTCAAATCTACCTAGATGCAAAAAAAAAAAAAAAAAAAAAAAAAAAAAAAAAAGAAAATAAGCAAAGGAGGAAAACATCCCTTTCAAGTTGTGACATGCTTATGAAAAGTCTTTCATAACATCTCAGCTGCTTTACTTTTGTCTGTTTAGAGTCAATGAGTTGACTCACTTTCAAAAGTAAAGACAAGTGATAGAACAAATTGTACTGGAAAGGCAACAGCTGTACAATCTGTACCTGTGATGGTGATAAAGTCAAACCAGACTCTACTCAGAACCAAGTATTGTAATTTCCATGTCTAACTCAAACCTGCCAAATGGTATTCTGCAAAATGCTACAATTTATAAAGCCTCTTTGCTAAATAGCATTATTTCAAATATTGTGAAATGCCTTTAAAAAATGAGTGTAGAAGTCATGGCAATATTGATGAGTGTAGTTCATAGAATGGACTCAATAATGTTGAAGTGTTGTGTGTCTCCACCATTCTCCAACAGCACAGCCTCCAGCATATAAAACCATTTAAGGTATATTCAATTACTTCTGTGCACTGTCACCTTAGCAAACATGAAAACTGACCAAGTGTGGGGGGAGAGGAAATGAGGGTAATATGCAACAAGTATGCAGCCTGATGGTTGAGGTGTGCTACACAAACAAATCAGATCGAGGGGCTGCACACTTAACAGAGGATTTTTGATTGCTTCTTGCAAAATGGATGAAGACAACCCTTCTGTGATGGCAGGAGTGGATTATCACTCAGCCAGTACCTTTAATTTAACAAGCCAGAGGTGCTGAGATGGTGTTAATGGAGGGCCAAACGTTTTAAGACTTTAAAGATAAATTAGCTAAGGAGATAAGTTAGCTACTGAATTAAATCAAGGAGGCAGAGATCCATCTCTCTTATGTTAAACATCTGGGTGTTTATGTTGGAAGTCTTCCTGTAAATGGAGGAATAGACACCTCCTGAGAGAAGTTTTGTTGATCAGTGTCTCTCATCCCTGGCTACCCAGGAAACACTTGACCTAAGCACTTTAACTTACAAAAGCTGAATCTGGACCAGTGAGTTTGACTTTCCCTTTTCTGTGACCCATTTGACACTCAGAGAGGTGTAAGATTATAAGGAAATTACTACTTCCCCTTTTCTTTGCATGGTGTAAATATGGTATATGGTATTTACCAAGAGACTCAAAACCATTTTGTCATTTACTGTAGCAGATCTCTTCAAAAGGAAGAAAAAGGAAGTCACATCACATTACTTCTTTTTAAACCATTCACAAATTGTTTTGGTCAACCTCAATATGCATTTTTAGGCAAATACAATAATTGGTTATAAAAGATACCCTATGCTAGAGGCTCTTGCAACATCTATTTTGCTAGGAAAATATATATTTACACTAAATCTTTAGACTGAAGTACCCCTTTTATGACTCGCTTTGGGCCATGACACATCGGGGCTGATGAAAGTAAATGTCCTTTTTACTGCTTTAGAGCTACAGACCTGGGTGGAGAAAGGGATATAACCATAGCAGAAAACTGCATCTGAGGCAGATTTTGTTTACAATAGAACAGTTTATTTCTGGCTTGTTTCCTTTTATTTCTTAAGCCCTTATCTTTCTACACTGTTTTTTGGCGATTTTTTTGTGGTTTATTTACAAGTATGTTGGACCACTCAGATGACAGAAAACCACACACACCACCATGAAATGGAGGTGGTTAAGTAGTGACATCCATAGCACTTCTCTGTTGCTTCCTGGAAGTTAATGTGGCTATTCTGAGTCATCTGGACTTTCTTCAGAGAATAGGGAGGTAGTTTCTATAGTACTGAAGAGAAATGGCAGTGCTGTAGAAAAATTCCAAGGGAAAAATCATCCCACCTGTTTTTGGTAGCACTTCTGAGAGCTTTAGCAAAAATATCCTTAAAGAGGCAGCAACAAAAGAGACTGAGTTGCTAGCTCTTCCTTTTTGAATGAAATCTGTCTTCCTAAAACAGAGATTGAAACGGAAAAAAAATCCCAGGTTGTTAGAAGAAATGGAAAAAATGAAAAGATATGACAGCAGTATAATTCTGCCTGAAGGTAAGATACGTGTTGCAATGTGCACTGAATTTTTCACTGAATTAATTTGCATGAATATTGCACAGGGAAATGTGTATGTGCTGTGCCTTTAAATGTAAATACTTCCCAGAATGTTATTTGCATGTTCACAAATTATGTATTCCTATTGTATCATTATTGGAAAACAAAAATAAATACAGTTGCTACCAGGAAGGAGGGTCTTTCTAATCTTTAATTAAAAATTGAATAGAAGTGTTCTTTGATGATGTCAATCTCAACTTCATTAATGACCAGATCATACCCTAATCCAGTATCTTTGGCAGACTAGGATATACTGACTAATTAAACAAAAACAGTCAGTATTGATATATGAGGACAATCGTGCAACCCTAATTAAAGTTGTAACGAATTGAGTTTTAGTCATTTCATGCATTCAGCAGCAACCCAAATTGCACTTATTTTGCAAAAATCCAATTTTAGTCTGTCTAATTGAAGGAAGCCAAAAACTGAGCTCTTTTACACCTACATATGCACTGACACACTCTATGAAATCTGTTTTGACAGCTTCCTATAATATTTAGCCAATGATGACAGGCAAGCTAAGGAATCAATAACTAAACCTTTGGTGCATGTTGCAATCAAGAGCAATTATTTATGTGTCATGTTGAGTCATTTGGATGGTGAATTATTGTTCAGACCCATCATTTAACCAGACAACTGTATATATGAGCTTTCAATTGGCTCCCTGGTCCCTTGGGACTTCAGTTGAATTATTCTGATGTGAATATTTATGAGTTTTGACTATGGTGTTTACCACTTCATTATGGCAAAGATTTAAGGGTTCTTCTACAGTTCCTGGAAGGGAGTAGCCATGACATTTGGGAAACAAATAGCTATGGTTACACCACCTGCACAGCTCATATGTGGAGAAGCTGCAGCTGCTCTAAGACAGCTCTATGCATCTGTGCACAGCGGGGTGATGGGATTTACATGGAAAAAGCAATGCTTTGTGCTCGATCCAAAAGCCAATGGTTCTAGTGAATCCCATAGACTACCAAGTCTGCCTGTTGTGCACCTACCTAGGATGAGTCACACAATGTATGGTTTCAAAGCTCACCAGGCTGTGCCTTGCAGGATGGGCTGATGGGATGCAGACCCTTGAGGCTGACTCTGATACCCCAGATGCTCAGTGCTATCAGCTCCCACTCAACTCCACTTCTCACTTGATGGCACTTTTCAGCATAAAATAGCCCAAACTGAGCAAATTAAAGCTGAGACATGGAAAATCTCCAGGTATCTTTGAAATAGCTGGGTGTCTAGATTTACTGAATATAAAATATAATTCTTGTTCCATTTATCTAACCCACAGCCATCATCTCCTTAATCACGGAGTGCAGAAAACTTTGATCATGGAATTCAACAAGTCCCTGCGATATTATTTGTGCTCTTTCACAAGTGCAGCTGTTATTTTACATGCCTCCCATGAGGCACAGAGACAGTATGTTCCAAGAATGGAAGAACTGAGTTCTCAGCACCTCTTCTGTGAGTTAAACCAGTTAAAGTCTGAACTCCTGTGCTGATAAATATTTGCATTATTATATAGTGACTATATACTGTGGAAGTTGCATGATAGTACAAAAGTGGAATGTGACTGTTACTGGTTGTAAGTTTGATTTTTGCATTGGTCACGTTAAGGGGCTCAAGAGCATCTTTGAAGTTTAGAAACTCACATCTCAAATGGTGTTCTGCTTTTGCCAGTTCACTGATGAACAGTGGAATATAGATTTACTTACCTCTGAAAAATTGTGCCTGTGTTAGATTCACAGAGGTTTACAGAAAAACTTTTATGGCATTGATGATATTGGCTGACACATTCACTGTGCTGGTGTCAAACTGGCTTGAAAATTTGCAATGTCTGAGTTTCCCAGAGGATTTCAGTCTTACCAGCAATTTTGAAAAATCTTGGATAGATGTCTTTCTAATTGTGATACCAATACCTTGCTAGCATATTAAATTCCTTAAAATTGGAGAAGACAATATTACCTGAGAAGCTGATAAGTCTGATCAACAGGCATAAAGGTCTGGAGGTGGGAGTTAACCTTGCTGCTACAGCTGGTTTCAATGCCACATCAACCAGGTCCTATCAGTGCAAACCTTTCTTAGCATCTCTCCCTTCCTTTCCTAAAAGAAATCTTAATGAACATTTTAAAAACCAAATTAAACAAAGCAAAAAAACCCCAAAAACTCAAACCACCACCAACAGACAAGCTGGCTCACAGAGTCAGATAAAGGTCTCTCTAAACAGCACAGTGTTTCAAGGAGTAATGCTTCTTTCATGCTCCTTAAATCAGAGAAAGGACACTAAGGGCCCTTCCTGACAGTCAGTAAGATACAGAATTCAGTTGTCTGCAAACTAGAAGGTCAGGAAACTCAAGTGCAGAGCCTGTGAAGCCTCCCCAACTGAAAGCCTTTTAATAATGGAAAAGATTATTCACTGCTATCAAATATAATTACAGGCATCAAACACCCTGGAGCTGAAAGACCATTTATTTAACATACAGAATAAGCAGATGTAGTTGTGTGATGCGCCCCACTGCAGCATCTTAACACAAGGCTTCAGGTGGCAAAATAAACCACATTCCTAGAGATATAATAGTGATTACATACAGGGATTTTATGTGGCACAGTATGCTCAAGAAAAAAATGACCTCCTTACCTTTGCGTAATTTTAATGCATTTCAATGAGTATTTTATCTATCTGTCCAGACATTTTATGTCTGTAACTTCAGGTGCAGGGCCTGAACTACCCTGCAAGGCTTTTTTAATGATTCCTTGTGTACTGAGTGAGTGAATCACACAAGCACCTGGACTGTGATTTGTGTTTCTTAATCTGGAAGTTAAGCTCCAGGTACAGCCCTGTGCCTGGGTCCAAACTCAGTGATCAATAGATTTAGCTGTAAGATTATTACTGACAGGTTTGAGGCAGATCTTTTGTTTTGGAGGAATATCTCCATGGCTAAACTACAGCACCAACAAAGATGGAAAGCGCATGG
Source organism: Sterrhoptilus dennistouni (assembly GCA_013397095.1). NCBI lineage: Eukaryota > Metazoa > Chordata > Aves > Passeriformes > Zosteropidae > Sterrhoptilus > Sterrhoptilus dennistouni. The sequence goes on from VWZU01001439.1 coordinate 298,903, forward strand.
TTCACAGGGTGTGTCTATTTCTGTCAAATATTTTATCTAACTGGTTCAATCTTAGGTCTTGGCATCCTCACCACCTACACTAAACATACATTACTTCATTTTTGATTAAACTAACTCCCTCCCTCCAAGAAGAAATCTTGTGTGTAGTAAACATTCAATCCAAGCCTTACTCTTCAGGTGCAAGGAGGATGAGAATTGGTAAGGTGTGACCCCTTTCAATTTACCAATACCTCCAATTCCCATTTAGAAGGAGCAAACATTTAAGTATGTAGGTATATCTACTTTTTGCACTACTTATGCCAGCTTTTGGCCCATTCTTGTCTTGAGGATGTGTTCACAACCAAAGTGTGCTCAGACTGTGCCCTGGCCTCTGGGGCAGGCAGGGGAAGGACAGACTCAGATGAAAGTGCCTGGGACCCCCTTGGTGAGGAATAAGTCACCCTGTTAAACTGCCAAGCCTCTTTCCTGTGCTTCCGTTCTCATTGTTGCTGCTCTCCAAGATACAGATACACAAAAAGCTTGACAAGCAGCACAGAAAGGCAGAAAACACATATGACAGCTTAATGGCTTTGAGAAAAAAAAACATGCCAATGTTTATATTTGCAGAAGCAAGGCAGCACGTCTTTAAATGACATAATGGACTTCATTTGTTAGGGCATCTGATTAAAGGCCTCGTATAATTTGTAAACTAACAAAAGCTTCATCAGACACTGAAAAAATTATTATTATTATTCAGCATTTATATTGCAGTCAGGCCTAAGATTTCCAGACAAGAAGTGACAGGTACACAAGAAATAAAAAAAATAAAATAAACCGACTTTAATAGCAAATGTCTGAATGTCTTAATCACAAATAGCTTAAAACTGAAGTAATTCCCTACATTTCTTCTGCCAGTTGCCACCCCTATCACATACCTAAATAAATTAAAATATATAAGTCAAAGTTCCACCATTCGTGAGAGTGAGTAGAACCTTTATTCAGGATTAGATATATAGCATAATTATCTTTTTTGTCTGAAATGCATATGTATTATAATCATTGACTGCTTCCCAAGTTAAAACTTCTATCTAAACTAAAGGGTAAATCTGGCACACACAGAAGTACACGATATATAACTAATAATTTTGTATGAACTTTATGAAATGTTGCAGAAAACCATTATCAGTGCCTTTAGAAGTTTTAGGTATTAAAAATCATAAAAGCTGAAATAAAATCTGACCTTTTTTGGAAAAGCCCTCATGTAACAATATTAACATCATATTTTTTTTGATTTTGACTATTACAGTCAATTTTTCCCAACACCTCTTTGTAGCAGCTGGCAGATGTCCTTGTGCTGTGGGTTTTTTTCCTGTCAGTTTTATTTTTTCTGCTTCTATGGGTTTTTAGGAACTGCAGCACGTAGAGATGATGCAATGACTATGACAACTCCACCAATATAAGCAAAGAATAGTACAGGGCATTGAAAAAGAAAGGATATTTTTAGGGACCTAAAAAGACGGAAATCACTACTAAGAATTCAATAAAGTCATTCCATAAATGTAGTAAATGATCAGGTAAAAGTTTGGCCTTCACCAGCAGCACTAATAGGAGCCCAAAGCAAGGTGGATGAAATGGCAAATAAATAATCGGAATTTTTAGGTTGCAATATTCTACAAGAATTTTAAATCCAGTGAATTTTAAATCCAGTGAATTTTAAATCCAGTGAACAGATTAGGACATTCCATTTCCTCGGGATTTTAGATGTATCTGTCCTGAGTTTGTGGTAACTGTGTGAATTTATATCCTTCAAGGGCAATAAAATTTAAAAATCCAGGTCCTTTGCTGACAATAACAGTGCTACTGACTGCAGCAGGCTCACTCTCACATGGATGGAGGATTTGTGCCAAAATTACAATAACTTTTGAATTAAGAGATATTAAGTCAACAATCAAAATGTCCAGAGAAAAACAGAGAAAGAGAAGTGGTGTGAAGAAATGGAGAAAAAAAGTGAACCTGAAGAAGTTCCTGCAGGAGACCAAGGCACCAGAAACAGGGGACTGGGTAAGGCAATTACCACATGGTTAGAAAATTAGGAACAGGACCAAGCTTTTTAATCTCACAGCTGTGATGGACTACATTCCTGGCCCTGCTTTCCTTCTTCATCTCCACTTTGAATCATTCCACATTCAAAAAAAGACTGGTGAAGTCCAAGTCAGATTCATCTCAAATACACACAGAGCTTCCTCAACATCAGGCAGAATTATGCAATACAGAGTGAGCTTTCTACCTCAATGTTGTGCCATTATACCAGTGAAGGAAACAATACAGATAAGAGGGTCCAAATTGCATCTGTTTCGCCAAGTGTGAAAGGCAGGAGAAAATTAAAAGCAAGTAAGGTGGGTGTTTGTCTAAAGAAATGTGTAGGAGATGAACAGACTGTGTAAAATTAGAGATGAACTCCTAACCCATGATACAGACAACATCAAGATCTCCAAAAAGGAAATTAGAACAGTGAAGGAAAATCTGGGGTAAGCTAGGGCTGTGACAGAGTGGGAAGAATAGAAGGAACTGCTGTAGGAAGTCACTGTGCAGGGGCTGCACCCTCTGTAAAAGGAGCCTGTGGGAGTTGATGGATTGCTACTTCATAGCCACTGAGAAAGGGGAAATCTGGAGTCTAGCATCAGAAAAAATATTGAGCTGAATCTCCATGCCTGTGATAGGCACCTATTTGGAAGAATGAGACCAAGAGGTGGCCATATCTAGTATTAGCTGTATTGGTTTGTACAGAAAAAACAGGAGCTTTGGCTTCCAAGGCATCAACATTTAAAAAGTAATACAATACAGTTATTACAAAACAACAATTGAAAGCCCAAGAGAGTTATCTCTTTTACATAATGTGTCTATTTTCTGGTGAATTCTTTAGAAAGATTTGCTCAATTAGCAGTAAGAAATAAATATTCAAGGAGACAAGAAAATGTGTTCTTAGTGAATTAGTCTGATTAATTTCATTTACAATCTGTTCCTTTTAGCGCATGCTTTCAAAAAAATTGCATTTTTGATGAAGAATTGTGCCCTGCTGTTGAGTGTGGAAAAGGGGATTTAATAGAAACAATCCATAAGCTGCAGGTTTATGCAAATATACTGGTTGCACATGTACACACATATGGTTCATTGTCAATTCACTGAGGTCTGTGAATAAAAGTCCCTGAAATCATCTTGTAGCTGCTGAGATTCATAATAAAATGGTTGTTGTCCCTGGAGACAAATTTTTCAGAAACATAAAAATGAAATATATAATATATAAGAAATAAGGCAGTACAGTTAGTTTGGGATATGTATATAGAGCACAGTCCAGCTATCAAAAATTTAAGAAAAACTCTTATAAACTTTGTTGAATGACAGTCTTTCATAAAGCTTTTTTAACTGGTGCCACTTGATACTGAAACTTTTCCATCAATGGGAGGAAGTATTGCCAGTGTTGTGCACAGCCCAGAGCTCTCACCCAGACACTCCTGTGCTGCTCCAGCTGGGAGCAGAGTCACGTGCAGGCACAGGGCTCAGGGTCTGTGGGCTAAGAGTAAAGGTAAAAGCCCAGCTGTTCCGTTTGGCATTCACTCTGGATGATTCCTGGGAAAACTGCCAGGTTTATGCTTACGCAGCACAGGCTTTTCCATGGAGACTGGAGATAAACCAGTCCTCTCTGAGTAAAACACAGGCAAACCCTCAAGAGAATCCTGAGAGTGAAAACTCAGACATTTTGCATCATCTTGCTTTAAGCAGAGGTGGTTCAAGGCCCATTCTCTATTGCAGTTAGAAAAAATTACCTGCCCTTTTTTTTTTTTTTTNTTAATTTTTAATGAATGTGCACTTCTAAGGAAAAGTTTGAAGCAACATCTTTTTGCTCTGGAGGATCCCTGAAAATCACTCAGCAGTAGTAGTGCTGGGAAGTCTTACCAGGAGAATAAAGAGCCTGGGTTAGCTGATGATGATAAGTTTGTAAATATTGGTGTCTCATTGCAACACAGTCTTGAAAACAGCTTTTTTATCCAGGATCTGGAAACTTTTCCCCACTACTGCTGAGCAGACAAAACCTCCAGCAGCTACTGGCTCAGGCACAGAGGCCCCACATTGTTGCATGTGTTCCCAAGGTGGATTTCCTCTTATCTACCCTGCACCTTCATGGTGCCTGTGTCAAAGCTGCCAGTGTAAACATTCCAAGCACACACAGGCACATTCCCACATACACACCAGCAAATATTTCTCATGCCTTATATCCATGAATGTTTCTGTGAATGAAACCTCAGTGCAGCAAATATTCACAGAAAGAAAACAGAAGCTGTCATAGACACTGTCTGAGTGAACTATATGATGCTAAAGAAAACTTAAACCAGCACTGTTCATCTCCTTACCCTAACATCCTTTGAATCTATAGGATTTTTCTTGATACATGGACTGCTGAATTTGGCCCATAATTCTCCTTCCAGAAGTTCTAGATTAATCCAAAACTCTAAACCAAATTATTTTCGCTCATTTCATTAAATTTTCTAAAGATGTCACTTTGCAGAAGAAAAAAGTCTTTGAAAAGGTACTGACTGAAAGGTTAAAATTTACAAAAGTCTAAAATTATTATCATTATTAATATCTACAACATACCCCTCACAAGCCTTAAGATGCTTCAAAGAATTAAATTATACTGATTTTTAAGGAAGTGGGAAAAGTCCCTGTCCCCTACATGATCTGAAATAAGAATTTTCAAATCCCTTAAAAACATTCAGATGAAAGCATTTTTGCCCTACCACATGCACATGAGAAGAAGAACTCATCTATTTTATTGACCTTCAGCTTCTCTGCCTGTGCTTTGGAGAGGCCTAAGTCAACTGTACTTATCCCTGATCTCTATTTCTCATCCTCCTCTCAGAGATGATATTCCAGCTAAGCTGCTTTGGGTGAGGACATTCATGGTGCAGGGTCTGGTGTCCTACTTTCTAGGAACAGGTCAAGCATAGACATGCTGAATATGTTCTGCAACACTCAGTGTCTCATGGCATCTGATAGGAAATCTCTGACCTCTTAGTTTTCCCCATGTTCTCATTTTCAGAAAGGTGGTTGGGAAGAGATCTTCTTTTTGATTTCATGACTGGATTTAAATATATATATAATTTCCTGATATCTAAATTCTGAATTTAGATAGATTTTTTTGATCTAGTATGATGCTGCTAACAATGATCAGGCTGAAGGGGATCACAAGCAGGATCATTCTGTGAATGAAGGTGGAATAAAACCTGTGAGAGAACAGAAGGGTCTGGCTTCTTTGAGTAAATAAATACCTTAAATGCAATGTTGAAAGCTATCCATGGTATCACACAAACCTATCAGTTGGCTGAGTTTAACTCTCTGTGGAATCAACAAACATGTTTAACCAAATTGTAGTTTATGCAAATCACTTTACATAGCTTTGAACTTAACTCACATTTATTCCTTACCCTGGTCTACAAGGAATTTTCTTTCTCTCCTTAATTATTTGCTTTTGTTTGGTTTTATTCCGTATCATGTCATGATGTGTACTGTAGGAGGGGTATGTTCCACATCAGACAGCTGTTCCAACCAAAAAAACCCCTAATCTAGATAAACAAGTTTCTAATCTGGAGGCATATGAAAGTTCTCCAGACAAGGTCTGCTCCCTGCTTGGGGTTCATTTTGCTTTCTGGTTCTCATATATAGAGGCCTGCTTGGGAAAATCAGACAGACTGTGTCTGCTTTGAATTTATCAGGCGAAAACACATACAGAAAACAAGAGTGTTTAGACTCTGGGCTGCTGGTGAACGCTCAGAATTCCCCACTGTTCCAATGACTGTAGAGCTAGTTGGCACATCTTCAATAAAAAATTACATCAGTGATGCTCTGGAAACTCAATTGAGGCATAGGAATTACAAGAAAATAAGCAAATCCACAGTGAAAACTTTGGCAAAAATTCCCTACTTCATTTCAAATGTAATAACATTCCTGGTCTTTAATTTCTATTTTATTTTTAGTGACAAATGAATTACTAGTACAGCTCCTCATAATCTATTTCTTTCCATTTCTCAGACTCTTCTGGGGAGTGGTATAATTTTAGACTGTAAAAATACACGCCATCTGGTTTATATATAATTGAGCCACTCATACTCATATTTTTTGGATGCAAAGCCATGCTTTAGACAGAACTGGAGAGAGGCTGTGAGAAGTTACACATTTTTGAGAGCAAAGCTGATTCCACTGCCTCTCCAGGCATGCCTCCCAGCTGGCCTTGGCTTTGGCCCACCTATAGTGTCGCCTTGCATTAGAGGACACAGAGTCAGAGGGGACATCCACACTGCCCGTAGAAATTGCTGTGGTGTTAAGGCAGGCACTTAAAGAAGCCCCTTTTTTGGCTACCAGCCAATGTATAAGATTAAGCATTTGAGCAGAAGTGCTGGTTTTATTATTCCTGAAATGCTCCAAAGCAGAGGGGAAGGTGGTACTCTCTTGATTTTATTCTGTGCCATCAATTCATGGTCAGTTAACTGGTCAGTATGACCAGCAGGTCACCAAATCCAGTATTTGGGATTGGTAAGAATGGTGATATACAGGATGAAATGGGGAATTTGGAAGAGCCATCCATCCAGTCTTTTTTGCTAAGCTCAGTATGGAAGTCCTGCTTGCTTATGGGTGACAGTGCAGCTGTGTTACATGTTGGTTTGGATTTACATCTCTGGCTCAGCATCCCCCTGAATTGCAGTGGGAGTCAACCACTGAGTAAAGTGTCCATGCCCTAAACGTATTTTCCTGTACACCTGGAAGAGAATGATACCAGAGAAATTTGCTTTTCCTCAGCAGATACCTTAATGATGTTCCTTGCTGTGCTAACAAAGGACAAATCTGTGAAGTTTGGGTGTTGTTGCCATTTTGATCACAGAGATTTCAGTGACTGAGTGAACAAGGCAGGAACAAACAGCACAGTCAAAACAGTGAGCAAATTTGCTGAGAGTTAGAAGTTAATGAAATACAGTTGGCTGCCACTGACATCGGGCAAACACAGGCTGAAGGCTTTCAGCACAGCAATACTGTATTTGTTCTAAATGGGTTTACTGCAATAATTGAAACACAATATGCAATTAAAGCATATTTACTGCATCCTCTTGAAACTTGTGAAGCTGATGAGGAACACATTCATTCAGTAAACCTATCTTGCTCTGTTTGCATTGCTAGCTGGGCTGGGAGAGGCACAGATGGGAAAATTGCTCAGAAGAAAACAGCTCTGCCGCTGAGAAATGTTCATTCCATCATCCTAAAATGCCAACTAACGCAATCATCAGAACAAGATCCAATGAAACATCACACTGATACTGGCTTCACACAGGTCTGTACATCTGCTGCCAATCTGTTGTCCATTTATGCCCTTTTTATGGCCCAAGGGAGCAATTTCTGTGTGCAGGTTTTACTCTCAAGACAACTGTTTTGGAGAATGGCGCTCTAAGGGTGCACGTTACCTGACATGGGATTTTTTTTAATCTTATATTCTGCTCAGAAACAATGTAATTCGAGGAACTGGAAAGATAACCACAAATACTAATGTGAATTAGATCAAACCCTAACTAGTGTCCATGCTGCCTAGATGCTGACAAATGATGGGAAGGATCCTGCCATTGCTTTTGGAATTTGTAATACTCTCTTGCCTTTACGTCTTTATGTCTAGTCAGTTATCATGCACTTCATCTTAGTAGCTGGAATGTATTTAAAAAGTTGACTCGGAGCTGGAGTGTTCACACCTGCTGAGAATGTGCCCAAGGTGATTTCTGTAGACATTTGTGACAGATCCCTGACCATTACAGTCATACATTCCTCACCTAATCAGGAACAGGCACACTTGTCATTTTGCCAAGTAGCAATAATCAATAAGGGAGACAATACAGAAAATTTAGAGCTGCTCATGGCTCCAAGAGCTATATGAAGTCTGAAATAGAGAAACTTCTTCGTTTGTGCAGTGCTTTCTGTTGTGCCTCTCTCTAGCACTATTTTTCGGGAAGCTGACAAAATATCTCTGTGGAACAACAGAGCCTGGGAACTTCTCTCTGACAAGTCCATCCCAGGAACCTCCCAGGCCCCAGCCACTACTGAGGAGAGGAGCTGAGGTGAGAAGGCATCACAAAACATTTAACATGTAATGCCACCATGTGTCTGACAGACAGGGTGTCAGAAACTCCTCCCAAGTGGAAGATTCCCAAACATTAAATTCTTGGATGATGGATGTATTTATTTCATGGTTTGGCATAATTTTCTTCAGTCAATTACAGACTGGATAATGATTTAACTGAGATCTGAACAAGCCAATGTGCCAGGTCCTGCCTCTTATAAAGTTACATTGCAACATAAAAGGACAGGAGAAAGTCACCTCCACACTGCTGGACAACTTGGGTGCAGAGGCACATCCATAAGTTCTACAGTCTTAGGGACAAGTTCAATTATGCAACATCTCCACTAAGCACAGCCCCACTGGTTGCTAAGTAAAATCAACAGTTGATTAATTACTTATATAAAGCTATCACTCTTTCAGCTCTTGCACAAAATTCCTCCCACTGCAACACTAGACTAAGCACTAACAATGAGTATCATTAATTAAATTGTATTTTAATGGCTCAGGAGGTGGACTCTGTAAAAAGGAGGAAAGGGACAGAAACCTGGATTTAGAGCATAAGGATGGATTTAGACAAGAAGGATTGATTTCACTTCATTTTAACCATCTGAAAAAAGAGCATCTGGGCTAAGCTCGTTCTTTGTGCTTTGCTCAGCCCCTTTCAAACAAAGGAGAGAGGCAGATGCTTACAGAAGATAAAGTTAGATTATCTTATGAGAGAAGTGATTTTGAAACACTTAAATATGACAAGACAAAGACAGAGTATATGAAGAATCATAGAGAGATCAAGGACCTATAGTTATTTTTTCCTTCACAGAAACCCAAACGTGAACAGAATAACTTCTCAAGTCTCCTGCCTTCTTCATGGTCTTGCTTGCTACAATTCAAAGATTAATCCAGCAGCTGCAGATATCACAGGTAGTTCAATGAGAGGTAGAATTCATAAAACACACGTCTTTAATCTGTAGGAACAGCTTGTCTAAACACTGATCCCTGGAAGCCAGGAGGATCTCTAAGCAGAACTAAAAATTGGGTGTAATGTGGCAGAACAGAAATCACAGCATTGTAGTATGGTCCAGGAATGGAAAGATCCTTTGGAGTTTGGGCCTCATACAGTTAGGATTCATAAAATTGCCTCTGACTTACTTGCCTGAGCTTCACACAAGTTCACTGGAAAGATCATTTCTTCAAGCCTCTCCTGTCAAATGGTGTGATGCTATTTAAAATAAATTAATTCTATCTAGGACTTGAGCACATTTTTTACATCACCTGTGAAGCTTTCTGAACACAAGAATATCACTGACATCATAATCTGTGGTTGATTCATTAAGTGGTGGGCTGAGAAACATTACAGAATGTGAAATGAAAAATTTAGTTAATAAGGAAGAGGTCAGACTATATTATATGAATTAACAGATCATCAAAAATGCATAGGTATGTGATGATTTCAATACTAATGCAATTTTTATTTGAAAACTGGGATTCTGTGGCTCTATAGAAAAGAAATTATAGGAAGATTTTATGTCTGGTGCATCTTTCTGCCCTTCCTTCCCTTCCTGATACAAGGGAGGGTGAACACACTCTTTAAACACATTTTCCTTTAGCACACCTCACTAGGTAGTTGCTTACTCACAAATACAGCAGCCTGATGGGGCCAGTGAAACACCGTCTGGCAAAAATGCTGAGAGTGTAATAAGAGCAGACAATCTAAAAGATAACTAAGAAGCAGTAAAAGAATGACCAGGAGTCTTTACTGGTGCTGCTATGAGTCTGAAACAGCATTTTTCACTGTGTGTAGGAAATACTCTGATGCTTGTTTGTACACTTTATGCCTTAGCACAAGACCTTTTGAAGCAGGAAATAAAAAAGCATTCCTGCTTACATTAATAGATCTGCCAGCTGGGATGCAAAAACAAAGTCAAAACCTTTAATGTGGTCCAGTCAGCAGTGCTGGAAACATGGCACCATCCTAGGCTGATGTTAGTGTCAAGAAAATAAATGTCTTTCATAGACTTATTTTTTACAGATTTAGCCTTTCATTTGTGATGTGGAACACGAATTTTGAAACAAATTTGAAAAAGAAAGAGTTCAAGAGAAAGAATTTATGGAAGAGAAGGAGCCCAGGCAATAGGATCCTTGGGATAATCAAATTCCTCCTTAAATAAAAAAAGAAGCTGACACAAATGTACACCTTCCTAACTAACAAGGCTGGAAGTTTACAATCGCCCTTTATCTCATCCATACCTCAAACTCCATAATGGACCTAAAAACTCCTATAAATTATGTTGATTCCAAGTTTACTGCTCTTTAAAGCATTATGCCATTTACAAAGCAATGTTTGTTTTAAAAAGTCAATTTGGAAAACAAAAGAGGAAGACATTACATTGCACTTCTTTGAAAGGGTCTTTCCAGGATTCCTCACTTTCATTTTCCCAGAGGAATTGGATGACTCCTCTGATCTCATCAGAGATGTGGTGAAAAACAAAGCTCCCCTCGGGTTACCCTACAGAAAGATGAATGCTCAGAGGTAGAAATGGGGAGTTAGAACTTGCAGTTCCTTTTCCAGCTGGGGATGAACTTTTGCTGCATGTCTATCTGCACCACACCTGGACTCATTTTTCCCTGACTTCTTCACCTTGTCTGCATGTCATGAGACTTTGTTCTCCAAGGTTTGTGCTGCAGGCTCCTTCACCCTACCAAAAAATGAAACATTTGTATGTTGGGACTTTGTTTTTCAGTGGAAATAGTTTGGCAGTCATCTCTTCGAAAACAGCAATGGTGCCTGTGCTAAGTTACCATTCTTTATCTTTTACTTGTCCTGTCAGTTTTCTGGCAGACCAGAGTAAATCAGAAGCATTTGGAGTTGCACAAGTTATTTTCCAGGCTGTCCTGTCACAGTTCAGGGCTGGAGCACACTGAGAAAACAGATGTGATTTGGAACTAGACATGTACTGTCAGACTAGCAACCTGAGCTTTGATGCTCAAAAAATATGCTGTAGGCACTTGCTTTGTGATTTTGTCCTCTTACAGTTCTGGGGTTTTGTCTTCAAAGCAAAACTTCTGGGGAAAAGAAATCACATTCCTAGGTTGTGTATCTTCTGAACTCCTGGAAATTTTGATGAGTGTGATTTTGAACTGCTAAATATCTACAAGAAGATAAGAAATGGAAACACTGAAGAACATAAAAATAAGGGCGTGATGCCAGTATAGCAGAGCAATAATCATGGGACTTTTCTTCAGTAGGGCTTCAGTCTTTGTTTCACAAGTCAAAACCAGTGGACACTTCATTACTTATCCTCATGAAGAGATTGGGGAATGGAATCCTCACCTAATTGAGGATCGGCCTTGCTTTTTCTCCTCATTTTGTGTGTTTCAAGTGGCTGTGAGCCAGAGGACTGTACCTGAGTGCTATCTGTTGCTCCCACTCCAGTCTACTTCCAGCACAACTGCAATAATAATCCACTACACACCAGACATCACAGCAAAAGTTTCCATCAAAACACTAAAACACACATATGGCAACAAAAATTTCTGATATCTTTCTACCAACATTCAAAATAATCTGAAGCATTTCATGCATTTAAAGAAAGTTACAGAAACCTTACTCAATGTCTTTTATGTTTTCCTAGTCTTTTTTTCCCCACTGGTTGATAGAGTTTGTCTATGTTTTTTTAAATTCAGTGCTGTTTTAGGAATGAGGTGTCATATACTTAATAACTAAGGAGTTTTTACAAAATCCTGAAGCTTTCTCCTTCCAAAGGAAAAAAAATTAATGTAACTGATGGAGAAAGCAAATCAAATATAGAAAAATACCTGCTCTGGGAACAAGTATATCTTGAACTAGTCCTTTTCCTAACAGCTTGAGGTCAAGGTAAGAAAACACATTGGTAAAAGCCAGTTGTTCATCTGGTACACACTACTGCAGCTTAGTTAAATAGGCAGACCTGCAGAGTTAATAGAACTGCTGACCTACACCCCTTTGACTGATGAGCAGGCTTATTTCTTAATAAAATCTGGAAATATTGATAACCTAGGAATAGGATTTAACTATTAATATGAATACACTAGTGTTTGCTTATATTGCTTTCTGAAGTAGTGCAAGAACTGTGTCTCTTATTACATACTGGCACTTCTAATTTACCTAGAACAGAAATCCCTACAAACCTGTGCACATTAATAACATCTTTAACATGCAAAATTATGGATATAGATAGGGACTTAGCAATTTGACCCCTATCTGCAGCATAAAAAAAAGATCCTGGTAAGACCCCAAAATGCAATGTCATCAATTTTGTGTTGTTTATAACGTTACAAGTAACACCATTACTCCTCTGCAGGTCGGTACTATTTGGGAATTTCCTCCTCTGAAAACCCACATTGGTAAAGGAGGGTAAAAGGAACCAGTTTTTCTTTGCTCTGTGATCTGCATAGGCATTTCAGTAGAGTACTACAGTGCTGAGGCTGACATAACCAGAGAGCTTGCAGTGAGTGAAGACAGACACTGAAGTATATGCTTTGGCCAGAAATGAGTTTGGGTTAAGTTTTGTCACATTTTGGGAGGGCTGGGAGAGTTGCCAGCTATGTTTCCAAGAAAAGGTAGTTATGGATACAGTTCTTTTGCATGTGGGGTACAAGGGTTTGATTACAATGAAGCAATAATGTGCTGAGGTGTGCGTGCCTCTGCCTCTTTCCAGGTAAGTTTTATATATATATAATTTTCTATACATATATGTATATATGCCTGTGTGTGAGAATATTCAAAAATATGTCAAATTCTTAATGTATTGAATTACTCTTCTGAATGATGCTATTCATACAGCAAAAATTTACATTGACCTTCCTAATCGTATTTTATTAGGAAGGGACGTAGGAGATTGTTTTCTCTCCTCCAGGCTTTGAATTTGGATCAAGTAATCTTCAGGAGAGGTTTCCCATATTTGATCTTAAATATCTGTAGAGGTAGAGATTCTTTAAGCATTCTTACAAAAATTTTCAGAGCCTAATGCCATAAAATTCTCATTCCTTAAGGGATAAGAATCTCACAGCAAACAGTTCAAATTATTTCTCCTAGAATGTATTAAATTTGCCTTTATCAAAGCATAGAAACTCTTTGGCCATCATAAATGACCACTCATTTGTCTTTCCTAGATCCCTATAAAGCTCTTTGGTGTTGGCTAATAACACAACTTCTGTAAATACATGTATTACCGTCCAGATTTGCTACTTTTTTGATCACTACATGATGCTTCTTTCAAATTTCCAGCACACCTAACAACTATCATAAGTGCAACAGCCCCTTAGGCTTTCTAGTGCTTTACTTTATGCTATCCTGAAAAAAAGGAGAAATCATTATTCTTTGTTTCCAGCTTTTTTGACAGTTCCAAATTCATAAAAGAGCCTGGCATCTCATGCATGACTATTTCAATTCTTTAAAAAGTCCCCTGCAAAGATTCTTCTGAGACCTTTAGAAACTCTGAAAAATTGTAAGTGCTGCTGTTCCTTTATGCACTTTTAAGGTGATATGTTCAAAAGACATATCTGTCATTTTTTGCTTTTGCAGAAACTGCCTGTATTAATGTGGATCACCTGAGTTTTATGAAGGTGCTTAAAATCCAGTTTCTCATTTTTGTCTCAACTAGTTCCTTTTCCTGTTATTTTTGATCAACTTTTAAAAATAGTGACCTTTCATGTAGCATAAATAGCTTCAATGTGTATTCTGCTTTCTTCAAAAACTATATATGAAAACAAGAGAAAATATTGTTCCTCTCTCTGAACACATCTGCTTCATTTTACATTACACATCTTGTCTTGATAGCAAAGATTATAAACTTGTCTACACAGCATTTCATAAAAAATTCAAGAACAGAAGAACAAATAATAAAGACCTGTTCCAGTGTTTATTAATTCACATCAAAGTATTCATGATTAATTCAGATATCTGACCAAGGACTGGGAAAAGCGAATTCTCTGAAATGATCTCATGCCCAGCTTAACAACTAAGGCTCAAAAATCTTCATTCATTGGTTAAAAAATACTTCACATCATAGGTGAATCAAAAGAAAGAAAAGAAGATCTCCCAAACATGAGATTTTTAAAGGGAAAAATGGACAGCAGTGACTTTTAGACCTCCTGGTAATGAAGTAAATGAGAACAATCATCTTCATTTGCCTGTTTCCAGGTCACCTCCAGCGTTCCTCTTGTGTGGGCAGGGTGCAGATGTTTTGCCCAGAGTCTGGAGCTGCCGTTTGGCACTGCAAGACATATGCAAACCTCTCAGGAGCTGCAGGCCTTTGGAAGTTCACTCTGTGCTGCTCACGTGGTGAATCTCTGGCTTTTGCATGTTGGAGGAATTGCGTGACAGACGGCGTTTCTCCCCTTCAGGCTGCTGCCGGAATTCTGCTTGCTTACGAGAACATATGCATTAAAAAAACCCAAAAAAACAACAACTTCTCTGCTATTTGGCACCTCAAGCCTTATTTTAATTTCTGGGTGCAGCTTTTTCTCTGAACATATTGTGAAATACCAGTGTGTTACCCATCTGTTCCAACTTGGTGTCTTCAGGGCTGACTGCTGTAGAGGAAAGGTCATCATTAACTCACCTTAAAAAACTTGATTTGCTTACAAAAATAGTAACTGAGGGAATTCATTGTATTCTACTCACAGTGCAGGTTATTACTCCTCATTTAACAATAAGTACCTGGGGACAAAATCCTCTCTGCAGCCTGTGGAGCTTGAGAAATGCAAATCCCACAAATCTTTCCTTCCATTTCAGGTCAGGCTGATCATTGATGTAGGCTCTGAGGAACCCCCCCAAAACCACAGACAGACCTGGGGTTTTCAAGGTGATCGACTGAGGAGAGTTTGGCAGATTTGTGGATGTCAGAGAGCTTGACAGAACAGAACAGAACATGAGCCTGTGACCTCCAAACTGAGTCAGTGTGACACAGGTTTCTCAAGGTAACACCTGATACAGCTAGAACAGAGGAAGGTCTAGTTGTGGTAAATGAGTCCAATGAGTTTCAATGGGTTTAGCTCACTTACCCCATTAGAAGCTCACTTGGACATGAAGTTTCTGCTTTCTCTATGGGCATCAATTCCTGGTTTCAAGTCTGCAAATGTTGCCCTGCTATTTTCGCAGCCTTGTATGAACCTGCACAGCTGAAAAGAGGCATATGGTATTGCTCTGGGCTCCTTCTGGCTGCTGGTGAATCACTTGTCAGTGTAGAGCTCTCTGCACAGTGATGTACAGGGCTCTGCACCACTCAAGCCAGGTACTCAGATACATCAGGGTCTCTGACATGATTCATTAGCCCAAAACCCTTGACATCAGTGGCTTCCCCAGCTCCAAAGAGCCCAAGACAAGATTCTACCATCCTACAACCAGTTAAAGGGCATCTCAGCAATGCCTGGGCTGACTTTAAATTTGTTAAATGGAAAAGTCCTGAAGATCCTAGGAAATAAATCTACTGTAGAAAAGGATAGATATTCCCCTGAAATGCTGTCAATCACTGCCCTTGTGAATTGGGAAATAGTTCCTCAACCTGTAGAGAGCTCTGGTAAGATTTTGTGAGTCTTTAAGTTAAAAAAAAAAAAAATGCATAATTCTGTAAATCCATTCTGTAAATACTTGTTTAAACATGCACATGCAGAGGAGCATATGCAAGCAGATATTTAAGTGTGTCTGGGTGTGTGTATACGTTGGTGGAGATGTGCTTATGGATGCAGGTGCACATCTCTCTACCAGTCAGTTGAATCCAATGGAACAAAAGCAGGGTAATTTCAAAGACATTATATTCCCACAAGTGTTATGAAAATCAGTAACTGGGTGGAGCAAAAATACACTGTGGCTACAACTACAGTGGTGAATTAATCATGCCTCTGTTCTCTGCTCCTGAAGCCAATTGGCACAGAACACACTGTTTGCATACTATTAAACTCTTACCCTCCCAAAGAGGATGACCGTGTCCAAGTGCCTATTTTGGTGGACTTTGCCCTATTCTAACTCCTAAGCAGTTCCTGGGAATTGTTTAAAAGAGTCCTAGTTTTGTTTGGTCAAAACTATGCCAGCCAATATTCTCACAATTTAACAGCATAGTTGCTCAAGTTCCAGTGCTTGGGAACATTCCCAAGTATTGTTTAATTTATTAGTTTGGTTGCAGCTTACGTGTGCACCCAACTGAGAAGCAGGCTGTTCTGTTAATTCAGGCTTTATTGGACACCAGAATATGTTCATAAAAAGCAATGTTTTGACTGCTCTAGCAGTGGGGAACTGCTAAGATCTGAGTTCAGATTTTGCTAGGTGTCAGAGGGAACAACCAGGCAGCACAGACCAGCAGGGAGTTGGGCTTCACTAGTTCCACTGCTCACAGCCTTGCTTGTTCTTCCCCATCACCAGTGAGTGCATTTGCTGCAGGGGAAGCATCCAGCCAGGGTCGAGAGAGGTTTTCAGGTGGGCTCTGAGAAGCACTCACACTGGCACGGCATGTGGTTTCTCAGGGATAACAGAATTCCCTGCTTTGTGCAGAGGCTGCCTGGAAGCTGGCAGCACACACCAGGCTCTTTTTGTTAATGGGCGCTACAGACAGTGCTCAGAGCACCTGAAAGTGCCTGTTTCTGGAGCACTTATGCAAAACAGTGGAAGCAAAGTTGTCAAACCTTTACCTGCAGAAGCTGAATGAAGAAAAGTGAATGAAGAAAAGTGCATGAAGAAAAGCTGAAAAAAGGACAGAACATAGCCAGTTGGCAGGGACACAACAAAAGGGACAAAAATCTATGAATTCTGAGGAAATGAGGACACTCCCATAGTCCCATTGGTCCTGAGAGCACTTCCTCTCCTTGTATTATTCCACCCCTTGTTGCATGTGGGAGCAGCTGTGTGCACAGAGAGGACAACAGTGCAAGAAGCCTGTACTCCAAAACACCAACACACACTTGCCAGACTGATGTGCTTACTCGTCAAAATGGGGAAAAATGAAGAAAAAAGTTTATAATCTAGATAATATCATGAGAAGTTTAAATCAGAATGATCCTAGAGCCAAGTGCTGCCAGAAGCAGAACACTGGGAAGAGATCAATCAAAATATACATAGTCTTATGTGGGACAGTGGTGGTGAGAGGCCAAAGCAAGACCTTAGTCCCCATCCATAGGTCAGAAGCTCATGGGGTTGTTGGGCACTGGAACAGGATCCCCAGGAAAATAGTCACAGCACCAAGCCTTACAAAATTCATGAAGCATTTGGACAACTCTTTCAGGAACATATGATCCTTCAGGTCGTCCTGTGCAGAGCCAGGAGCTGGACTTGATGATCCTTATGGGTTCCTTCCAGCTCAGGATAGTCTATGATTCTATGGACACAATGGGCAACAAAGGAAAGGTCCCATGCTGAAGAGCTTGAGGTGTAAATAAACATCTGGGTTGAAGGGAGACATGTGACAGCTGCAATTATAAAGTCAGTGATAAACCCAAACCTTTGGTTTCCTGACTGCCTATCTAATGGTTAAGGTACTTGTTTGGGATGTCTATCAGATGGACAGGGCTAGACACAGGCAGTGAGATACAAATGTGAATGTATACAGAAAGGAAACATTGCTGTATATGAGAGGAACATTGAACTTCCTGCTTTTGGGGCTAATGGAAAGCTTTCTGAAAGAAGAGATTTCCAAGGGAAAATGATCTGCAAGATCAGCAGTTTCCAGGAAAGCATCAATTTATTTCAAACGTGATAGGACATCATAAAATGCAGTCTTTCAAATTTTTTACCTAATTTTCTGTCAGAGGTTTTAGCTTTTTGTTTGGAAGTGATAAATCTGAACAGTCAGAACATTGCCGGGAAATAGCTTCAGAACACTTAATTTTCTGAAAAGTTTCCAAAACAGTTTCCACCTGAGTCAGGACAAGAGTGAACTGCAGGTCCAGGGGTGTTTCAGGATATTTTTCATCAGTCAACTGCAGTACAACAAGGGGAAATGTACAGCCAGGGTGAGTGAATAAACCAATGCAGCTGCATGGGAATATGTGGCCATACCCTTTGCAAACAAGGCCATGCATGTACATGCCAACACAATCACTTTGCTTGGATTTGCCAGAAGAAAATGGAATGTAAAGTAGTCTGTAAATAGCCAATAAATCTTGAGCCCAGTATTTTATGTGTTTCTACCTTAGTCAGGAAGGAACTTGGGTTTTTTAAAACCTGAAGATAATGCAACTAGTTCAAATGTGGTGTTTTAGTGGAAGAGAGAATTAAAAGGTTTTGATTGTTCTGCCATTCCCTAGAGAGGGTCTTATCTCCAAATAAACCTTTTTAAGAGCTTCATCCTTATTTTCAAAGTAAAACAAACACATGCAGAAAGTTAGGCAGACTTTCCTGTTTAGTACAGGAACATTCCCAAAAAGTAACATCAACAGAAAAAATAAGATCATGTAGGTGATTGAAACAATCAGTCTTATGGCTCCTCTCTCTGATTCATATACTAAGAAAGCCGTATGCCTACAGTGTAGGCAATTAGTCTTAGATGTAAAGACTCATTGATATTTCTAACAGAAAAAGAGACTACAGTTAGATGGCAGATTCTTCAGGGTTTGGGGCAAAAATTCAGGCGTAAAACTTCCTTTCTCAGCTTCATCCTCATCCCCTGAAAAATATTTCCTGTGTTTTCACTGAGACTTGTAGCACTCAGTGCAGATATGTCATAAATCTGGTGAATATGCTGTCTGCTCAGAACAGTTTGTTCAGCCCTGGGTCTAATTCTGTGTTTCAGTGTGCAAAAATTGTCGTGGTTTATAGGGAAGCTCTGCTAGTATTGAAGGCCTTTTATTTTATCTTTCTTCGTGGGAGGAAAATATGACTTTGCTAAAAGAAGGATTCCACTAGGCAGCCCTAAAGGCTGAATGGACTGTAATGTATAGTTGAATTCAGAAACATAAACAGTTGGTGCTTCGTCTTTCTGCCAGGACATTCGCTTTCTCCAAAAACACCATCAGTCTCTGTTTGAATGTGTGCACAGCTGCAATGCTTGAAGACACTGAGTGAAGTGTCATGTATTAAACATTTGTAATTGTTTTTCACTGGACTGTGACCTGAATTTAGTAACATCTGACTGACGGCTACTACCAACAGGATATCCCAATGAGTGAGAGGAAGATCCTGTGTCAGTGCATTTGCTGGAGCTAGACCAGCTGTTTTCTCTATTGTTTAATATGTTCAAAAGTCTGCAAGGATATAATCTGTAATGAGGAGAGAGCCAGAGCTTATCAGAGCGATAAGAAAGCTGCCTAAGTTTCCTGGACTTCTTTGTACTTGGGAACACTCATTGCATGATTATGGCGTGCACTGGCAGAGCTGAGACAGTAAAAGCAACTGAGTCTTCAAATCTGTCTTTTTGGACACTGTACAGTCCTCATGTTTCCTATTCCTCTGGCACAACTGACCCTTCAGTCAGGATCAAGATATACTGTGAAATGAAACCCTGGGTTATTTTTATCTCTGCTTCTTTTCTTCAAGGTGACTTCTCTTTATAAAGAATCCTGCTACTATCAGGTATTCTTGTCCAAGACTCATTCTCTGATGAGCTAAGAAGAACTGGAATGTAATAGCCATTAATTAGTGTTTTCCTTCAAAGTGCTGATGGTCAACTCCATTGGTCATTTCTCTACCACAATGACCTCAGAGAATTGTTATATGTCAGGCAGTACAAAGAACTTATGCTTGATCTTGATCTGAGTACTTTGAAAAGCACTTTAGCAAAGACATACAGTGTGACTGTTTGCAATAGCAAGAGACTGGACTCATAACCCAAAGGGCACTGACCTCTTTCATATTCCTAAAAAACCAAGAGCAAATCTGCCCCAGTTTGAAGCCTTCTTTGGTAGCAACTCTGAGGTGTTCCCTCAAGGCCTGCAGTCATGTGAGGGCAAAACAATTGCAACAGGACTGTGTGAAAGTGAAGGACCTTTTAATGAACTCTTGGGTTGGGACTGTGCACAGGGCTTGAGTCACATCCATGTATTAAAAAGTTCACCACATTTGTTAGGAAATAAATGAAATGCACATCTGTGCTTTACTTAATCGTAGAGCCAAGGGCTGTTGAAAGGGACAATATTGCATCAATGTAATGTTTTGTCAGACTGATTAATTAACAGAGAAGGATAAAGATGATAACAAAAAGAAATTTGGCCTCCAAAATATAAATATTTCATTGTTATGATTACTTCAGTTCTACCTAGAAAGCTTTAACAGGTTGAAGAACTTTTGAAAATAAGCAAAATACTTTCTATCATGGATTGTTTTGTCCTATCTGAATTCCTTCTCTTACTGTTTCCAGAGCAGTTTCTGTACCAAAAAGTAGTGAAACCCACCATACTTTATTGACATTGACTTCCTTCCTGTGTTTGCTTGAGGTATTCTTATGACATTTCTCTTCCTTCTTCCAATCAATGACCATTTAGTGAGCAAACACAGAAATACTTGCTCAAAGTACATTCAGATCAGAGACCAACACAGTCAATCAGCCAGATGGCAGGTCCAGAAATAAGCTCTGATCACAGGACAAGGTGATATGGAGTCTGTAGCACAAGATAGTTTACAGCAGCAAAGTACTTTCAATATGAATTTTCCATTTTTTCCTGGTTGCTGCCCTTCGGTCTAGCAGCTCAGAGTGGCCTGAGAACCATGATCTCTATTCTTTCACTCAAAACAAAACCAGAAGATTCTGTCTGCAAGTGTTCTCCAACTGCAAATGGTTGTTGAAACAATAGAGCCAGAAAAGGTTAAATTGCTGTATGGCTTGTGAAGCATATGTGAATAGGGGCTTGGGGAACTCAGCACCCAACTTATTTTTCTCTACAGATCTCCTGGATGCAGTCTTAATCTGCACTGGTCCCACTAAGCTCTCCTGACAGTCAAAGGAAAGAAATGGAAACTTCTAGGACATTAGTCATGCGACCTGAATTGGTTTTCATATCAAGTTTACATATTAAATTAACCGTGCTCCAGAAGCACTCATTTCTCTCCACCGAATTGAGGCAGCTGACTTGGTGGTAACTATTCTTGGTCAGATAGGTTTCACTTTAGACAGTGTGAAATCCAAGTGCACTGAGAGAATTGTATAGGCCTAAAGCCTGATAACTTACTTATTGAATATCTGATTAAATTCACTTGACTGATCCCCTCAGTGACTAATTTTATTTATGTAAAAAGTACACACTCTGCTTTCTGGGCCCCACACACCCCTTATTTGTCACTCAATTAACTGGTTTGGTTATCCACGCTTTTTCCCTCTGTCTTTTTCTCATGGGAGACCTTGTCCATGACAGATCAATCTACACTTATGTTAATGCAAGCAATGGCTTAAAATGCACCTACTTCCCCAAAGATTTCAGAAGTCTTAGGACCAAAACTAGTGTTTGTTTTGGGAATATCTGCTCCTCCTTGGAAGACTCAGTGGGAAAATGCTCAGGGGGATGTCCTGGTCTTCCCTAGCACAATTAACATATGTATAAAATTGTCTTGTCTCACTGGCAGGTTTATACTTTCGGCAGCTTTGATCCTTGCTTGCTCCAGAGCCTGTGTTCCCCTCCCAGCCTCCAGCCTCCGTTCCAGGGCTGCTGCCCTTCCCCAGGCAGGCGGTGTCACTGTTGAGCAAGGCACAGCTGCTCTTCCTCTCAGAGAGGTGAGCCCTGAGAACCAAGGGGATTTGCTCACAGCACAGAACATGACAGACTAAAACGCGTGGTGTCACCTCTGTGTTGGTAGTGCCAGAACATTTAATCCGCTGTTTCTTTTGTAGCTGTGATAGATATTGAGAAATTAGACCCATCTCTAACCAGAACTGCAGAATATGTGTTAATGGCACAGGAACTGACCAGAGCTGCAAGAGAGCAGGTCTTCAGGGCTCAAAGAGATTTCTTTCTCTGTGGAGCAAGACAAATGGCCCATCAACACTACCACAAAACAATCACTGAAAGATGTGTTTGGAAAATGGATTTAGATGAACTCAGACGTTTCAGACTCAGTGCTACAGTTTTATTCACAGCAGCTTGGTCAGAAGGAACTCACCTCAAGGCTGACCTCTGTCAAACCCCTTCTGGGTGCTCTGCCTTTCACAGACACACTTTAATGTTGGGTCCTAACCAGAGGTGAGTCCAAGAGACAGCTCTGTTCGCTGAGATAATAGTGCCCAAGTGATGAAGCAGGTTACTAAGGACAGATGGGGAATTACTGGTCCTCTTATGAGGCATCTCAGACTCTCATTCTCTGGACAGAGACAGTTCCCTTCTAGGCAAAATAAATGGTTGGGATCATTGCTTTCTACCACAACACCAAAATATGGAGTGCCATAACGCACTCTCATCACCTTATGTAGGGTACCAAATGCCACCTCTTGATACTGATGCCTGTGGCTTCACTTTTACACTTCTACTCCCATCAAGTTCTACCACGTATCATTCTTATTAGAGCTCATCCATGCTGTACTCTTTTGGTAGCTCTGCCAGTGGCTGGTATTTTCCTCACATGCTCCTGTTTCTCAAACTAGCTTTCCTTTTTCAGATTGTTTCTACTGTGGGCCTCCAGTTTGAGGACTTTTTTGATTGAAATTGAAATATAGCGGGAGCAACAAAACCCGTCTCTCAAAACTTCTTATTTCCAGTTATTGCCCTATTGTATTATATATATTTTGAGCAGGTGTTTCAAGGTAAGAATTTCACATTTTATGCTCATATCCAAGAAAAAATACTTCTGGAGTTGGGGAGATAAGGTAGTACACATTTGATAAAAACATACATGAACTTCATCATGACCATCCCCAACTAAAGAGTGAAATGTCTCAATCTCTAATTAGCCAAAGAATTTTTTATGCCCATGCAATCTGCACTGACAGTATAGTTACAGTGAGAAGGGTTCATAGTTGTCACCATTTGACACAGGAGCTGACCAGGGTTTAATAAAGAGTGAGTCAAAGCATGGACATCCTTGTGCCAAGAGCAGAGGCCTTCCTCATCCTGGAGGAGTGCAGCCAGTTAGACTTGGTCTCAGAAGTGTCTGGTGTTAAGGCCAAACTGTTTCATAAGCTAAATTCAGGTGGAGGAGGAAAAGTAAGAAAGGAAGAAGAAGAGACTGATGTCAAATGACAGGCCAATGCTTAGGGCATTCACTTCAGCTAGAGAAGACATAGTTCACATCCCTTTTTCAAATCAAGCTAAGCTGACACCACTCTGCCTCTGCTGTCATAGCTAAATACCCAGTAAATACTTATGTCTAGCCTTGGTTTTATCCTCATGAACAATTGAGGGGAAAAAATGGTGGATTTTTTTTTTCTCTTTCCTACCTTCAGGGCAAGACAAAAACAGCTTTAGCAACTTCGTTCCTTTTTTTTTTTTTTTTTTTTTTTTTTTTTTTTTTTTTTTTTTTTTTTTCTCTTTTTTTTTTTTTTAAGAGATCTTTTTTTTTTTTTTTTTTTTTTTTTTTTTTTTTTTTTTTTTTTTTTTTTAATTTTGCCCTCTTTTTTTTGTGAAAGAGAACTCTTTGTTTTAGGCCAACCCCACCTCCAGTTAATGCCAGTTAATACCATACACCATTTGTCTTACAATGAAGTGGAACTGATTGCATCCTACAGAAAGCAGCACTGCAAAAACCACACCAGTCTGCTCCTGCTTACAGGATCCAGGGGGCTGATCCTCTGTGTGATAATTGTAAAACTTCCTTTTCCTCTCTGCTGAGTGAAACAGCACTGTCCTTGAAGGAAGTGAGGTTTCAGATTAACACTTAGCAGCATCTGATCCCTGCCTAAAAACACAGAGTTGTATATTTTCTTGTGGCAATACTATTGCCCAGGCCTTTAATTAGCTACATCCCTGAACTGTTTTGTCGGTTATGTTACTGTAATGGGACTTAGCTGAGGCCACAGTCTATTGAAATAAGGACCATACAAACAGATCACAAATTGCATGTTCTCTGTCCCAAACAGTGACCTGCCAAAGGTCACACTAGAAATTACAGGCAAAGGGCAGAACACAAATCTTCTGTATCCTCAGTCTACTCCATTAATCAAAAGACTTTCTCCCTCTCTCCTTAATTTCTAAGGCTCAGTGACAGTTTTTCCAAAACACAAGATGCAATAAATTACACAAGATGGAAAATGTGCATTAGCAAGGAACAGACCTGGGAGTACAATCGTGTCTGTTGGTAGGAAGGTTGTTTGGGGTTTTTTGCTGACACAGATGAAATGCAAAATAGGAGAAATCTGGTTAGCCTAAGATGTCACCTGATGCACTGAGGGAAGCAGATCAATAAAAAGCTTTATGTTAGACCTTGCATGCCAAGACAGCAGCTATAAAAAGACAATGGGGTATCACGAGAAAAATAAACACATGTTTAAATGGATGACTGGAAAAATGAACTTCATGAAGGTTATTGAAAAACTGAAGAGGATTTTACTGAGATAGAAAAGAAATACTCACTTTCCAAAGGAAAATAATTTTTTGCTGAAGGAAAAAACAAGCCTTCAAATAAAAACCTTCCTTTCTGCCCAGAGAGAGAATCAGTTTCATGTTCTCAGGCAGAAACAGAAAAAAATAAAACGTTTTGGTGAATGAAATTTTCATCAGCCAGATGGTTAATAAAGTTGATATCCTTTTAAATTCACCTCTGGGTCTTGCACAGATGGGGAAGAGTAAATTCTAGATCATCTCAATGGAGTTTGCATATACACTTCTAGAGAGTGAAAGGGGTTTCCCCCATCCTCTGGGAAAAGTAAATGTGAGATGCACATGTGAGACCCTAAAACATCAACACCATGAACAGGCAAGGGTGAGAGTAACAGAGCTGCCATAGAAAAGGCACTTGATGAAACTGGCTGATGAAAACTGTGGAAAAGGTAAGGAAATTGGCACCTTTCATACAACAATACAAATCAGAGGAGAAGGGCTTGAGCCAGTATTTTGAAAGAAAATTTTATCCACTATATCATCTCACTGCAACCTCCCATAGGATGATGACTTCAGTATTTTGTGTGTTTTTACTCTTGATGCTGCTCAGAGATGGAAAAGTGTAAGTATTTCTGTTCAGTAGATGAGGAAACCAAGACAGAGGGAGACTGCATGAACTTTGTTAGGTCACACAGGAACTCTAGAACTTTGCTAGCAATAGCAGTAGGACTACACTCCTCCTTACCTTCCATCAGAGGTTAAAACCAGGGGTGTTATTTAACTGAAATCAATTTTTGGGGTTGCAGGAGCAGATCGCCCAATTGTCCACCAGCCTTAAAGTAGAAAACTTCCAGTATTGAGTCACACAACAAGGAACACACTCATGGCCCCCAGGGTCATGTGCTGTGGGGAAGAAGGGGTGAGGAGCTGTAATCTCAAAATCTTTCTAATATCAAAGCCCTCAGCTGGTGCAGAGAACACCACCACAAACTTGTGAGGTGAAGCTGGATGGCTGTGTCCTCATCAGTGTCTGGCAGGTGGGTGTCACACCAAAGAGGTGTCACCAAGGTCCCGTGGTTGAGGGCATGGCTGCTGCAGTGATGGAGGAAAGCAGCTCAGTGAACCTCAAATGTAAATTGTGAGATTTGTCTGTTCTCTGCCATGGAAGAACAGTAAGCCACCTAAGTGTTTAGGATCAAACTAGAAAGAATAAAGGCTTGCCAAGAATCTGTTGTGGCTTCCTAGTACATCTTCATCTCTGAAAGTGGTGACTGAAACATCATTTTTGTTCTCAGATAGAATTCCTCCAGAAATAAAAGATATCTTTATATTAGAGGAATAACAGGTTCTAAGATGAGAACTTACAACAGGCCTAATAGAGAGGGAGGTACACGAAAACTTGAATTACTCTCGAAAATGTACTGTTCTCATTTGGTGATAGTAACATAAGACAGAAACCCAGTCAGCAGCATAACTGAGTAGCAAGAGACATCAGTGCATGCCAACAGCATACTGGCACTGCTGAATGTGCATTTACAGAACACTCACCAGGCAGGCCATGCTTTTGTGCTATGCAGTGCATTGCTTCCTTTCAGCTGTGTGGACAACACTGGAGACATGTCTGCATCTACACCATCTAGTTATGGTGTATGACACCAAACATTATTATTCTTCTTTCAATTCTGTCTGCCTATCCAGGAAAACACTGAAAACTTCACTGGTTTGATGTGTACACAGCTGTGTTTGCAGCTCTAGGGCTGAGCTGGTAAATGTGCCCCCAGTAGGATCACTTAATGACTTTCTGTTCCCTAGGGAAGTGAAGGCCATAAGGGAATTAATGAAGCCATGCTAAAAAGGGTAATATCATAGAATCATAGATTATTTGGATTGGAGGAGAACATAAAGGTTGTCTTGCACCAAACCTCCCCTATCATCAGCAGGGAACCTTCCTCTAGACTAGCCTGCTCCGAGTCTGGTCTTGAATAACTTCAGGGATGTGACATCAACAACTTCTCTGGGCAGCCTGCTCCTCCCCACCCACGCAGTAAAGCATTTCTTCCTCAAATCCTATCTATATCTACCCTCTTTCAGCTTAAAGCCATTCTTCCTTGTCCTGTAACTGCATGCTCTTGTGAAATATCCCTCTTCAGCATTCTTGTAAACTCCCTTTAGGAACTGGAAGGTTCTGTAAGGTCTCCTCAAAGCCTTTTCTTCTGCAGACTGAACACCACCAATTCCTCCAGTCTGTAACTCAGATCTCTAGATTCAAAGTCCGGAGTGCTGGGAGATGTGAGTGTATACCAGCAAGGACTAACCAGAAGGGGACAGACCAAGAGGCACAATCTTTGCCACTTGTCTACACTCCAAAACAAGGGACAGAGAAGAGGAAGGAGCGTCAGTCAGACCCTTGGCTTCAGTGATTTCCTGTGCCTTGTCAAGGTCAGAAGAGCACAGGTCCCTCCCAAGCAAAAGGAGAGAGACACATGGCTTCACAGAGCTGCTCTTGGAAATGGCATTTCATGCTCCTGGGTATAAATGAATCTGCAGAACAATACCCTTCCTCCCTGCAATGTGCCCAAGGGCTTCCATCAGTTCCTACCAGCAATCTCTTTATATTTCTTCCCTTTCCTTTAATTACAGAACACAGTGTACCCCCCTTAACATCAGAGCTGCCACTGGTGATGCTCAGAACTATTGATTTCAGCAACTCTTCAGAGCTCTCCAGCCAGCAAGGAGCTTTACTCATTGGGCTAGGTGGCAAGACCACAAAAAAACAAAGAGAAAAATGGGTTTCCATGTAATTGTGGAAGGAATGGGGAATGCAGAGCCTGAAAAGCAAAATTATACCCTGAGGCTGTTGTGAGCATTGTTATGCAAATCAGCGTGAAGGCAGGGAGGATTTTCCCTCTAAGATTCTAGCAATGCCCACAGACATCAATTTTTAATTAGAAATTATCTGAAATATTAAACATGCCCATATGTGCACTGAAACACCTGTGAGTCCCCATTCCTCCACTGGGTTGGACAGCACAGAGCTCAGTGTCCAGATCCAGTAGGGCTCACTTGCAGTGAACAGTCCCACTATGGTGAGTGAGAGAAGGGCTTTAAGGAGCAGACATCCTTCCTTAGGGAAGGCTGGATGACACACAAAGATTGGATCTGTTCCCTGCAGAACACACTTCTTGCGCATGCTGTTATAATTTTTTTTCATCAAGAAAGCAACAGCAATACCAATGGCTTTAAAAAGCTCCAAGAAGCTTATTCAGGAAAATGGTTAAGGTAAGCTCATCTTCAAAGATTTTGTGAATGTTTTGGCCAGGCTTGCAGCTTCTGCTCCACTAAATACCAGCTTCTGTGGTTTCCTCTCACAGACAAATAAATATTCCAAGATCTTACATCTGTCAGTATTTTTATCCCTCTCATGATCTGGAGCATTTAAGGTATGCTGAAACTTGATGGTGCAGATGAATACATCAAAGCCATAAGCATTTGTATGTTTTCAACACATCTTTTAATATTAGAATAGTATTTCACCAAAAAAGCCCTACCAGGTGAACTCAGTCTCCACCTGACACTAAATCTGGCACTTCAAACATAGCTCATTCTCACAGGAGCTCTTGGTCCATCCTGGAGATATAAAAGAAGGGTTACACCCACACACAAAGAAATAGTGTTCCAACCTTTCCAACCTATTCCCTACAAGAAGCTTCCATCTGAAGTTTTTCCTGGAACTGAGCATGCACTCTAGCCCACTGGTCCTTCTCTACCTTTTTCCCACATGAATATTCTGTGAGTGTCTGTAGCTGAGAAAAATTATGTCTGTCACACAGAGAGATATTTTAGCCAGCTTTAGATGTGAGTAGTGCGTTCATCCCCAAATACAGGAAAACAACCAGATGGCAGGTACAGGATTCAAACTCAGCCTGCTACAGAAAACTATAAATTGCACAAGGCTGAAATCATCCTCTGTTAACAGTGAGTTGTATCTGACTTGCACTGGCAGGAATGTATCATACATGGAGTAAAATAGGTCATTAGAGAAACCTGAAAGGGTGGAAGCTGACTGCAAATTTTGATCAAGGTAAAGATTTCTGTATGACATTCTCAATTCCAAAGCTGTTTTTAGATACCTAAGCAATTACATCGACTTGTTATTATGAATTTTATCTCTGTTACATCCCTCTAGGGCAAGCAATATTCTGTTTCCTCTCCCAGATGGCAAATAACTAGAGTAGATACTACTTAAGTGACCTGAGAATAGGAACATAAATATCTGGGGGCTTGGGCTTCCTGCAGGTCCTTGGTGCTGTCCTTCCCTCTGCTTGCTTGTTCCACCAGCAGAGTCAGAGCTGCAGCTCGAGCTGTCCCTATTCAAACATCACTGATGTGTTTGCAGACTCAGCTGCACAGTGACACTGCTGGGGTGACACAGAAGGTGACATGCAGCTCACTCTCTGCCACACTGAGAAGCTGCAGCTTCTGGTGCAGCACGGTGGGCTCTGCAGGATGAAGAGCTGGCTGCATGCAGAGAGGTAGCTCAGTCTGTCAGCTCCTTCTCAGCCTGCCCTGATAAACTCAGCCAATTACACTAATGGAAAAATTGCATCAAAGTTCTGCCAGTGGTTTGGCTTTCCCATGTTCTTCGCGCCTTAATTTCAAAAAATAAATGCTTAGAGGTCACCCTGGCCTGATTAAATCACAGGAATATACAGTGTCTGTTTTCAAAATTTGGTGACTACTAATTAATTTATGTCATCAAACAATTATTTTCTACCTCATTAGCCCATGAAATGTGAAGATTGTGTCAGCACTTTTCCTGGCACTCTCACACTCATTAGTTTGTAACCTTGTCCAAAAAAAGACAAAGAGAGAGAGAGGGAGAGAATACTATTCGACAATTTGCAATGTAGTTTTGAAGCAACAGGTACTGCAAACTGGAATTATTTTCACATTTCCCTTGGTGCTAGATGACTGAAGCACCATAAATTGGAAATATCTCTCACTCATGATTTGATTACTAATTTATCATGCAAGGGTGATGGGGGAAGTGAAGCGAAGGACAAGGGGAGGGCTGTTCTGTACGCACATACCACAACCAAGTGTCATCATGTACTCAACCTGAAGGACTCACATGAGATATTTGGGTCAGGTAATGGGGTTTTCACTTCTCACATTATATGACAAGGACCTGAAACAGCACTGCATGGGAAATTGTGGGACACCACAGCCCAGCTAGTAAGTAGAAGTGTAAAGGGAAGTAAAATTGAGCTACCTGGCCCAACAAGGCCCTGCAAACATTCGTGTACATCCAAGGAAGATTCCCTCATTTTACTGTATATAAAAATAGCAGATGATCATGGTGATCAGTTAAATGTTCCAGAGCAGTAGTCCTTTGTCCTTGACTGTTTATTGACTTTCAGTATGTTAGTTGTTCACCTGAATTATTTTTTAATGTTTCCCAGACTTTTTTAGTTAATTTTTTGTTAAGATTGATGTTCCTCACCATTTTAATTTTGAACAGCATTGTTCAGCAGTAACACTGGCCTTTTAGTCAATGCAGTGCAGAATTTTACATGGAAAATAATTTAATTACAAAACAGAATTTTTAAAAAAATCTACAAGGGACATCTGTTTGTCAAGAAAATTGAAACATTTGGACAGGGCACAATTTTTCTTCTTGCTGCTCACCTTAAGATCAATTCTTTTAGTCTGAGTTCTCATTGTCCCATTTAGGGTGATCATTTGTGATGAAATGATTTTTTTCACTTTCTAGGACCCTGCAATCATGGAAGAGAAAGCCTACTAAAGAAACAAAACTGAAGTACAATGTGTACAAATTACATTTCTTATTGATCACCCCAGATCAAATGATACTTCTGTCAATAGAGATTTTCTGGTCTTAGATACAAAGCCACCACTGACCTGCTCTGGTGTTGGTGACAAGTAAAAGGTTGGACATGTGATTCCCAGAATCCCCTCCAAGAAAGCTTTTATGGTTATGTAAATGTCTAAGTGGTGCTGAAGTGACATTCATTCCATTTCCTGTGTTTTTGTATCCTGATTTGGACAAAAATATCAATGTATTAGAATTAACAGAGATTTTCTGAATTTTTATGAGAATTACTCAGGTTTTAAACGGGAATTTGGCTTGCTTTTAACTACCACTTAATGGTCATGCCTAGTGGCTAAGAATTCCAGGAAAAAATAGCAATTTGAGGGGAAAGATGGTCACGAGTTCAAGGTAGGCAGTGGGAGAATTGCCTTTGTCACAACCTGGGCAATCCTGGCAGATTTACTCATACTTTATTTATACCTTGTGCTCCTCAAATATAAAGAGACTGGCCAAATAATATAATTAAATTCCAAAAGTCAGTGATATGAACATTCCTCACTGTGCCATTAAAAGACATTGGAACATTTTCAGTCAAGTGAAATTTATTCCAAATACTCATTGAAGACAAAACACTATAGAAAACATAACACTAAAGAAGACTTTCCAGTGCATAAGGCTGCTGTTAAAGCTCAGGGCATTCTGGTTATGTCTGATCCGAGAGAGAAAAGGACCATTTTCCCCTAAGATTTTTTGTGATTTTTTTCCATTCTATAAAAGTTCTCCCAGTTTTTTGTCCTAATGTCACTGCCAAATAAACACGAGTTTTGAGGTTTGACATACTTACAGAAGCTGACATATCAAGTTTTCTTCATTACCTGCACAGGAAAATTCCCCAGTTTAGTAGCTTAAAATTTAAAGAGATGTGAAACTCAGCAGTTTCAGTTCACAGAATGTATTGAAAACATTATTTTGATTTGCATTGGGTCATATTTATATAGTTTCTTTAGAGTTTCATATTCAAAGAAATAAGACATTTTCATATCAAAACCAAGGTAAAATACCAGGTCCAGTTAACCCAGTGGTATCTTTGAAACTCATTGTTTGGCTGGTTGAAATTTCCTGAAAATGGTAAAATCGCATAAGTGAATTTCCCTGCAAGTCTTTCGATGTTAATGCTGAAATGTCAAATGATCCACTTCACAGAGAAGAACAATAGATTTTAACTATAGTTAAATAAATAGTTAAAACAAGAAATAAAACAGCTCCTGGTAAAAATTACATAAAAATCTAAGGGACTATAATAGAGAATTATAACACATCTCTACATTTTATGAGTTTTCTCATTAAGCTCCATAGCAGATATAAACTTCTCATTTAAATTCTATGGTAGGACTCTAAAGAAAATCTATATTATTTTATCACACCATGTGATATAATTTTATTTGCCATGTTCATGGGAAGATTAGGACACATTGTTCTAAGTAGTATATTTGCATATATTCTAAAGACTAATATCTGGAATTTAGACTTAACCAAAAAAATCCCACGCTTCTTAAAACATTTGAATAACTGGATTTTCTACTCAGCTATATAATGTTCATATTTGTCTTCCAAAAAGAAATTATTGAAAATCATGTTTTTATAAAAAACATGTACTTCTTTCAAGGTATATGTTCCTGGGGTTTTTTTAAAGCAGTTCTACCTCCTTGCAATCTCATGTCCTTTTTAGGTAGATATGTAAGTATCCAACAAAATATCACAAAACCAGTTGCAGGAACAAAATTCACCTTGGGGCTGACAGCATGCCTAAGCACTATCACTCCAAAAAAAGCTTCTGGTAGCATGATAAAAACACATGAAAATAAGGAGTTAATATATCAATATTTCTTTGACCATAATACCATGTCACTTCTTTTATAAACTAGGTGTTTACTTCTTGTGGAAAACCAGTTCATTTGCTTAAGTAGTGGTATGTTTTTAGGAGTTTGTGGGTGCAATATTGAAAGCCCACAGGTTGTTTTTTCTGTTTCTTCCATATATATTTATTTCTAGTAAACAGGCAGAATTTCCCAATGTCCCCAGATAGTCAAGCAACAGTCACAGCATCAGTCACACGATGAGTCTTGACAGGGACTGACGTCTTCAGCACTGGAAAATCAGTCAGCATTACAAGGAGATCCCCTTGTTTTAAGTTATGAAAAGCAAGAGAGTTAGTGAGATTGGTGTCCCTCCCCCATCATGTCCCACACTCCCCTCCCCACTGCTCATTTAGCAAAAACAGTGGTAAAAAATAAAAGAGGTTCTGTTTTCTAGCCAACAGGCTTTGAACCCACTCAAATTCACCTTCCTGTATATATTTTCTACTGCTTTTTCTGAGCTTCGTACTTCCTGAACCACAGAAATACCTACACACTCTGTTTCCTGTCCTTAAGATATGAGTATAAATTTTAAGATAATTTCAGTGTTCACACCTCCAGTGGCCTAATTCCCCTCTGTCTTGCACCAGATTTATCACACTATTATTTTTCAGATACTGCTGAATTTTACCAGAGTCCACTAGCATGAGGCCTAAACACTTCAGGTGAACCAGCCTGGAGAAATTATGCTGTTTATAGCTACTTTCACTTCTGACACTCATGTGAATGCATGTGATGTGGTTTGGGGTTAGGAGATAAGTAGGCAGCATGACGTCCTTGTTGGAGGATATTATTTAAAGCTTATTGCTATGACCAATTTTCCCCCTTCAGCTGTGAATTTACCAAGGTGCTCCAACCTATTAATTGCTTCTAGGTTGGTTCCATGCCAAAAAAAGGTGAATTACACAACTGCCCTAAGAAACTGGGGCTGGAGATAGAAAACCTTTCTCTCTGTGTCTTTCTACAGAACATGTTCATGGGATTTATTATTCCAGGTTGCTCTTTGGCAGATTGCACTACAACAACAAAGACCATCACTTACTTATGATGAGGCCACCACCCACCTGATGCTCAGTGATAAGCATTTCTCAAGAAGTAGGAGGTCACATCATGACTTCTTTTTCCCACTCTCCTTCCTCCATCATTTGTTTGTAGGATGTTTTTTTATGGTAATGTGGGATGGTGCCTCTCTGGAGCCTACCCCTGAGCTTTGCTGCGACCCAGTTACAACCCATGCTGTGTACACTGATGGGAAGGTGGTATTTTCACCAAAGTTTCATCAAATTTGTCAGTGTGCAGTAGATGTCAGTACTGAGACACATCCCTTTTTAGGTAAGAAATAACCCTTGTCCTGAAACTAAATTCTATTCATTTTCCCAGCTCTAACTCGAAGCTTAGCTAGGGGACATGTGAATTGTGGTGGTCTGCTGCACAGGCTAAACCCCAGCTTTGGTGAGGATAGAGGCAGGACTGTCTGGTGACCACTGTCTGCCTGTAGAGAGCAATTTGTAATTATGATCGCATGTGCCCAAAGTTTAGTGAGAAGAAACTGAAAAATGGAAAATAGCCAAACTAAAGCAAGAGAGCTCAATTAAACACAAAAATTCCAGGATGTTTCCTCCTGTAGTGCCCCTTAATAAACAAAGCAAAAAGACATTGGAAGCTGAAAGTTTAGTGAGGTTGAAGCTGGACCAAAAACCAGTACTTACAAAGACAGGGAAGGCCAGACCCAGTTCATATATGAGGTTGTGGATAGAGGAGTTATATACTACGAAATCAGCTGGAAAATGCTAGGTGATATTCCAGTATATTTATATCTATTCTGCTTCTTTCAGAAGAACTATAATGTCATTAAAGTATGAAATACTAAAATTAAATCCTTCAGCAGACTTTTCTGAGCAAAAAAGAAAAATTAAGCACTGGTTACCATCTACATAAATGATCTTTGTAAAGGATCAGGTTGAATAACATTAGAGATTTTTAACTTTTTATTTAATGGTGGTGAAGGAGACCTGAGCAGATATTTTTCATGAAAAAGTTTAATGTTTGATGTTGTTCAAGACATTTGGAAAGTTGCATAAATAGGTCCCATCAAGCACAGAAATTCTTTCTTCTGCATATGCAAATTGCAGTACCAGACATGAACAGGGATGCATGACACTCTGCTGTGGCCTTTGTGTCCTAAAACTTGCTTGAATTCTTGGATGCAGGATGTTCTTGGAACTGCATAGCTGGAAGTTTTATAGAGATACAGCTATAGATAGAGTTGATATTAATGTGATTCAACATATTCTCTAATTTTTCAAAAGTTATTTATTGACAGTCACTGCAGCCATGTTTCCACCAGAAAGTTTTGGGATACTTGTTCAGCTGACAGTGAAGGGGAAGTTCATTTTAAAATAATATTTACTTTTTTCTCCCCAGTGCTTGTGTAGACAGTTACTTTATTAGCAGAATGGATTGAACCAGACAAGGACCAGAACAACACAAAAAGATTTCAGCCATGCAAACAGGTGTGCTTTTATAAGTTTTCCTGCTTCACAGTGAGACATAGGGGACTTACAATATTTTCATGCATGGGTAAAATAGTAAATTATTCCACAGCATTTCAGTGTGAGAGCATCTCCCTGTAATGTTCACAGTCTAGGCTCATGGTCTTACTTTACCTAGCTCAGAGCAGGAACTTTCACTCTCATCCCTTACAGATTAGACCTCTAACAATTTAATAATTTCTCTAGAGCAACAAATGTTAATTTCTGAAAGTTGGAAAACTGAAAAGAGACCTGAGGAAGATGCATCTCAGAAGACCCTCATGGTTTGAGTATTTATCCAAGACAGAAAAAATCGGGATTACATTCTCTTTTGAAGTGGGGCTAGGGGCACATGCTGTTTCCCAATGAAAGTCATAGACAAGTTTCAGCCATAATGAATCATCACATTCCTCAAGGAAAAGGACAAAAACAAAAAAAAAAAAACAAAAA
>VWZU01001439.1:334226-380598 GCA_013397095.1 Sterrhoptilus dennistouni
AAAAAAACAAACAAAAAAAAAAACAAACAAAAAAAAACAAACAAAAAAAACCAAAACAAAACAAAACAACAACAACAAAAAAAAACCAAAACCAAAAACAAAAACCACCAAATGCTCCACCACTTCCTTGGAAGGTTTCCAGTCAATTCAGTGTGTGCCTGGTTCACACAGTCTGCTGAATACTGTGGGCATATTTCCATTGACCTCAGAAAGACTTCCCATAAGGCTCAGGTAAATCAAATATGGTTATTGCAAGAGAACTAAGGATTACACAGAGACAGGAGATATAGAGGGAGAAAACTGTTGATTCTTAAAATGAGAGGGAACAAGAAATGTGATAAGTCACTCAGACCACATTTGACTAAGGAAACATGCATTGGGTGTGGAGAAAGTAGAGATCACTGGCCTCTAAAGCACACTACTCTCAAATTTCCAGAGATACTAGAGGCAGACATCCTGAAACTGGTTTAACTTTGAGTCACCATGTTCCAGTGCTTGTAAAACAGTGAAGGGTAGATGATGAGTGAAATGAACGGTTTCTTTGCCTCAAAACTATCCTATTCTCTCATACTGAAGGCATGAGTGACTCACAGCATAAAAGGCATGAGGGTTTAATGTGTAACAAGAAAGAGAGCAGGAAAGGGTACAAAGCTGACCTTTCACACACATTGTGAATGACAGTGGAAAGCTCAATGCACTTCATTCCTTAAAGTACATAGCAAGATAAATACTCAGGACTTACTCTTCTAACAAAAGAATTTCCGTTTTGCTCACAGTGGTCAAAGGCATTACAGAGGAATCTCTCCAACCTCATCCTTGATTTTTGTGGTCAAAGAAGCTTTTGCTGTGGTATTGGAAAGAGGATGGAGTTACTGAATCTTCTTTATAGCTATCAAGCTGTACAAGCTATGAGAATGCAGAGAACCTGACCACTGGGGCTCTACTAAATCAGGTAGGAAAAGCTTGTTTATTCAATCAAACAAAAAAGTCAAATATGAGTAATGGATCAACCATAAAAGCTCTGAGACATTGATCTTGAAGAAAGGCTGGGAATGGAGGCATGCCAAACACTTGGGAACACCTCAAAATTAGCCAGCAAGGCTAGCCTTGCTATTGCCAAAACCACTGATTCATTGAAGGTAAAATTCTTTGAGAAAGCATTTCCAGCAATATTTGCATTGTTTCCCTATCAGTTCATGCCAGTTTCATGCCAGTTCTCAGGCTTCAAGCATTCCAGCTTTGCAAAGCAGGGGATCCCTAAGTTCCATTCTTTACTAAAAATGTTTTCACCCAGAGGAGGAGCTGCAAGGGTCAAGAGCCATTGAAGCTTTTACAGATAACTAAGAAAGAGTGACATTTTTCAAAATACTCACAAGTCAGGCACTTACAATCCCTTCACAAATGAATACAAGAACTTGTTTTATTAAAAATTAACTGGGTGCAGCCAGCTTAAAAACTGCAGAACTCACTTTTATTTAAATCACTGCACAATATAAGGAAGTTTCCTTGTCTTTGTTGTGCTTATACCACAAACATTGATCATAAAAAAGTGAAAATATATTTTTTGTTTAATAAAAAGCAGGAAACACCATGGAAAGTTTATCAAGGACTCTAACTCCTGTTACTGATGCCCCAGGAGTCTAAATCTTAGAAGACTAAGCACCAAAGTGTTTCTAGGGAGAATTAAAGGAAAAAAATTACTAGGAGTGCACTAATACCATGTTACTGATGCAGGGAAACAGAAGTAGCAGAGTTTATGAAGCATCAGTTCACATTAGAAGCTTGTGGTAGGATACTCTACCCATTTCCTGAGTCAGAGACTTGTGTCTCAACCACAAGACTATCATTCTTCTCTATAGATACTTTCCCTTAATTCTTGAGGGCTGGTAATGTTTAGTGGGCAGAATTACATTTTTGTTGTTCTGCTTTTCCAGATGCTCTCTATGAAGCAAGATAACCACGTGTGAGAGGAAGGGTCATGTTTCCTGATGAAGCCAACAGTAGAATGTCCAGAATTTGGTTGATGTTGTAGCATACACCTAGTGCTACCAAGCAAATCTTTTTGACCAGTGTATAGAGAACTAATTTCTCCCATTCACCTTAATGTCACATGCTGTACCTTGAGAGAAAGCAGTGTTTCCTTACAGAGGCACATTCATATCCCAGGAGGAAAACGTAAGAAAAAATTATAGATATGAATTTGAGGTTATTATTCCTACGGGTTTATTACCATTAGTCCTCATGAGGAAAAGATCTGAATGGAGAGATTGCTAATACATTTAAATGTGGAGGAGTTCTACTGAGAATGACTGAAAACAACTTCAGCCTTATGGAGCACTGAATTCTGTTGGGAGAGACAAGTGTTGTCTCTGTTTCTCTTCCAGGAAAAGTAAGGAGGGTAGAAAATAATATGCTAGTAAAAGGACACCTGATAAACCTGGGCCTTCTTCTCCCTGCCTCCCAAAATGTGTGGAGTATATTCTATGCAACACTAAAAATAATTCTCATGTAGCCAAACACAGCTACTGTAGCCTCAATGGGATCGCAAACAGAGCAATTAGAGGAAACAGACTGCAGCCCCAGCCTGAATGGGGGCAAGGGGTGGTACTGTGTGTGCTCCAAGGACTGGATTTTCCCTAGGTGTCCTCTAGTCAACAGAAGCAGTGAGCTTCACCCTGGCAGAATGCAGAGCTGCAGGGCAGTCTGAGCTGTCCTTGGGGCTGCCCATCTCCTCTGCTGGTGATCAAAGGCACACACATTGACCTGTAAACCAAAATGTTCCCATAACCCAAAATCTGATTTTATGAACAACCTCACCATAACATAAAACTGACTTGAAAAAATGAGAGGTGACTTAGAATTTTTGTGATGGAATAACAGCCACAATACTATGGCCCGTATAAATAACACCTTAATATCTTCCATCTTCAGGCAGGAGCCATGGGATTTGAAACTCTGACAAACACCTGAACACAAACCCCATCCTATGAAGTCACAGACAGGAGGGCTTGCACACAAACAGAGCCAGTTCCCTTTGCACAAATTTTAGAAAGCCAGGTTAATTTAGACTGAATTTATGACTTTGCAAGTGGCCAACATAAGGAAAGCAAAGCAGGCTGAACCTGTACTTGCTCAGTTGGGAACCCTTGAATGGCCCTAATCAGAAATCAATAACTTGGTGTGTATGAAGGAGGTAACTCCCCCAAATCCTCTGTGGTTTGGATTCATCCTGTGAAATGGAAGTCTTGTTCCATAGCCATCCTCACTGAGAATGCCAGTTCCCTCTGCTCAACAGGCTCACACAAACGCCCACACCTGTAAAATAGACTTTGAATGCCAAAAACTCCTTTGCTGGATATGTTCCAACAAAAGAACTAAAACCTTTTGAAGAAAAAAACCCATGGTTTTGCTCTCTCCCACACTCCATTCCTGATTTCTGGGTTAGGCAGGAGGTAGATATCTTTGACCTATACTTGTGTTGCTGCCAGTTTTTTCGACACATTTTTTCATGTTTGCACTGTCTTTGTTTCAGTGATGCGTTGTGTAATGTGAGCAAGCAGAAAGCCAACTATGCACCAACAGGAAGCCTTGGAGTGCTCTGATTTTTTGGCACGATGTGATGCATTGTGAGCTGGGTTTCCAGTATCTGACAGTTAAGCCCTTGGAATTGGCATCCGTATGCTGGGGCCCAGAGCCCTGAATAACCTAACTTAGAGTATAGCTGGGACCAAACCATGACTTCATTCACCCTTTTGCGCACGTGCTTGGTGCAGTGAGCATTCAGGAACTCGCTTGAGTGCATGTCCTGTACTCAAAGGCAGCACCACACTCTGCATATGCTGCAGAGCTAAGGCAAGGAGCTCCATGCAGGAAAGGGCGTCACATGGACATTAGAAATTACTCATGGACAACAAGGACTTAATCGCACCTTCACCTTGCTCCACGAACACACACTAGAGCTTCTGTAACCTGAGCACTGAGAGCTAAGTACTCCATTGCTGGAGATGATCAAAGTTTTTAAAAAAAGAAAAATAATACAGCTGAGGGAAAAAACGGAGACCTCTTGAATCTGCCAACCATATGTATTAATGATACTACCCCAAAGTTGTAATACTGTTGTTTTCTGACCAGGCATTGTCAGCTTTGCTCCTGTTTGTTCACTTCAGCTCCCCTGTGACCTTGCTGCCTTGGGCTCAGCCCTGTTTCAGTCACAGACTGAAAGGCTGTGAGGAAGGAAAAGTGACCCATTTCCTACATGGGGAAGAATATATTTAAGGGCATTTACCAGCCTAACAAATCAGCCTAGCAGACAGCTGTGAAAGTTTCACAGTGTGTTTCTCTGCATGATTAGAAACCAAGATGTCAGTTCCTCATGCTCATCGATATCAGCACTAGTAGGATTTCCTTACTTTGCAGGAACCCTGTGAGCAGCTCAGAGATTGTGATAACAGGGCATCTTAGATGACAGATTGACCTACTGCCTCTGGTGGGGAGAGCACAGGACAGTTCTGAGCCATAAGGTTTGTTTCTCAGCTGATTTACTGCTTTCCTATTAAGATAAAACAAACCTCCCTAGATAAACATTATTAAAAGACTGTTGAAAAACACCAAAAGATACAATAAAGCTTTTATTAATAGTTAATAAAGGGCAGACATAAAGCAAAATCTTGCATCCACTTCCCCTTCACTGCTGCAGTCTGACATTCTTTAATGTTGTTACACAACCACCCTAAAAGGAAGACAAGAAAGGTTATTGCACATTTTATTCTTTCACTGAAGGAGAAGTGACTTCCATTCAAATACAGAGGAGGAAGCTCTATGCTATAGATCTTGCTCCTCTCTCTCTCAAAACCATCTTCCTCTCCTTTGCCAGATCTGATGATCAGCAGACCGTTTCCTCAATTCAATTCATCTCACAAGCCTGGCAGACAACTAACATGGGAAAAGTGTGAATATTTTTTTGTGAGAATTGAACTGGCTCAACCAATCATCAGCTGAGCACCAAAGCATGTAAAGAGGAGGACAGCCCCAGGTGCAGAAAGGGGAGTTAAGGGAAGAAGAAATGGGTTTGCCTTTTTTTTTGACAGCAGTTGATAACTTCATTCAGAGACCATATCAGAGGAGGGAACTCAATCTGGTTCATGCCCTGAACACAGAATCATCCTATATCTCATATTAGTTATGGCCAGGGCTTAACCCCTCATGTTCTGAGAAGGATGTTTTATGGTCTGAGCTCACAGGCTGAGAGCAGGAAGATTCATAGGCACTATTCCTTGTTGTGTGTAGGGATACATGTGCATGAGAGAATATCCTACACAGCCCTGAGCAAAAGGGAAGCATGTATTTCCAAGGAAAACACAGAAATGCAGTCAAACACAAAATGTTATGCAGCAGTTACTTACTGTAAATGGCCATTTTATACCCTGGAGAGAAAGAAATCTCTTTTAAAAGCTCAGCTCCTTCATTAAGGTGTTAGCTGTTATTGTAAGGATGCAATTACCAGAAACAGAGGAGATGCTTAACTTTTTTCTTTCTTTTTTTTTTTAAATGAAGCATTATTCCAGTAAGTAAACTATTTTGTGACCTTCAAAACAAGTTTTGCTGGCACAAGTGACATGGTGGCAAACAAGCAACCAGCACCCAGGCTCATAATCTGACTTTTCCAAAATAGCCAACATATTATGCAATGACACACAAAGAAAGTCATGCAGAAAACCAAATACACCCCATACAAAGTCAACAAAAGCAAAGAGGAAACTGAAGTTCACAATGCCACTGTTTAATATAGTAAAACCTGGGAAAAAAATTAAGTACACTTAAAATGCTACAAAGCAGAAAAAAACCCAGTCACAACCTAGTGTTTTTCATCCAAATCATCATTAAAAAAACCAAACAATGGAATGCAATTTTCCTGCCCAAAAACTGCACAGTTAAGGGGTTGTTTTTGTTTCACTCACTTGACCAGGTTTATGCTATGGAGCCTATTTTGTAGTGGGTTTTTTTATGCTAGTAGCATAGCAGCCCTTGGTAACAGCAGCACATGCACATTATTGCAGCCAATAGCCCTGTCAATTAAGCAACAATGGTTTTAAAAGAGAAACTTGCTTGCTTTCTTCTCAACTCTGTTATGTTTCCTCTCAGTTCCTGCATCAAATGAAATAATTCAAATACCTTGAACCTTCATGTTTGCTGGTTCCTGCCCTTTGTGATTTCCCTTTCTTGTTCTGCAGGCTGGACACAGTTCTCCCAAAGCACTTTCCTCACTGTGGGATTGGAGTGGTCCTTGATTGTGGTACAGCAGAACTCAGAAGTTGGAGAAGTAAAATGAGTGACAAGAAGATAGAAAGTTCAAGATCCTCCTGCATTTCTCAGATCAAAGCACTTTCCCAGATTATACCTGTGCTAAATAGATTGCTGGTCATGGCAGCCATAGTCCTTATCCATAAATCCAGGCATTGCAAAACTGCACACCGTGGAGCTACAGATGAGTATTTGCCAGCTGTATGCAAACTAGGGTATCTCCTGACTTTCCAGGGATTCATCTAACTTACCAAAACAAAATTTTGCCTCCTTGCTGTCTGCAAGCTCTCTCAAAAGAGGAAAGAGGTGTAGCCAATATCTGGCTCTCAGACCTTTTGGATCCAGTGCCACATCCATAGTCTAACTGGAGTCCACTTTACTGCTGTGCAACAGCTACTTGCTTGGATGAAAAAAAAGCTGTACTTTCTTTCTCCCACTGGGAGAAGCTTAGATACTTGATATTCCATCAAGTTCTATTCATTTTCATCTTGACCTGGATCATGAGGATTGAAGTCTCATCTCCCATGGAGTCCTGTTAACCGGGAGCAACTTCAGTAAGGCCAGTGGGGTATCATTACATGGCCAGGTGCTTTTCCTTCTAGCACAGTACAGCAATGAAAGTACTTGAAGGCAACAGAGGACTACCTTACAAGGAGGCAATAGTCACATATAGATGGATTTTAAAGCCTTTCCTTTTGCACCTAGGGAGTTGTGCAAAGTGGTAATAATGAGGCATAATATTGCACTGCACTTCTTCGGCTATTTATTTCTTAAAGAAAAGATGAGCAAGGAACATTCTGTCATTGTGTGGCCAAGCAGGACAGTGGCCACAGCTGAACTAGACAAAACTTTGCCCTGTGTAGCACTCAAATGTAAATGTCATTTTGGATGTGGGTTTTTTTTCCAGTTCTGTGAACTAATTACGAAAATGTAACATTTTCATAATGTGAAATGAAGAATATGTGTCGACTTCCTTCAGTGCAACATCAGGGTTAGCAGGTGCAAAACCCACCACACAAGGCCACACAAGGGGCCAAATTCAGGGCAAGCCTGTCTGTGCTGCCTATTGGAAAATCTGGAGCATATGCTGTGCCCCAGGCATCACTCGAGCTCATGCAGTTTGGCACATTTCCAGATCATGCTGCACAGCATGTGAGCATTCAAACATTACTGATTGACTGCCCTGTGCTGTCCCTTCCCCAGACATTTTTATTCACTCTCACCCTGGGTCCACTTGATTTTGCAGAAGCATCGAACCAGCAATGGAGCACAACTTGACCATCTACTCAGTGACTGAAGGACAAGTGGTGAAGACCGCTGAAACTCATAGAGGGAAGATGCTCTGTGAGGAGAAAATGACATGGCTGTATCCTGTATCTTGTTCATTGCTCTGACAAGCTATGACTCAAACAGACTTCAAAGACTGAACTGAGTGAAAAGATGCTTTTTTTCAGGAATTTTTTTTCCTTCTAATAAATGATAGCTCCACTTCACTGACTAGAAGTGCATTTAGCCCTGATCAAAATTAAAACCACAGTAGCAGCTGAAGGACTTAATGTGCTAATAGAAATGTCCAGATATTTTTGTGGTCTATCTTGCCTTCCTTTGAAGAATATAATCTAGAAGAGGGTGAAATTTTAGACCTTTTTATAATTAGACAGGTGGAGCCTCACTGAAAAGTGACAGCAGCCAAATAGGGAAGAGAAACAAAACAAAAGGCAACATTAGATCACAAACATAACCCAAAATATTCTAAAATAAGAAAGAAAAAAAATACGTGAAGGTATTTGATTTGCGTGAAATCTGTTGATATGTCCCATACCATCTATTAAAACACTCTGCTTCCTGTTATCCCCATC
This sequence comes from Sterrhoptilus dennistouni, assembly GCA_013397095.1. Lineage (NCBI taxonomy): Eukaryota > Metazoa > Chordata > Aves > Passeriformes > Zosteropidae > Sterrhoptilus > Sterrhoptilus dennistouni. Next base: position 342,386 of record VWZU01001439.1, read on the forward strand.
ATTCTGTAGGAACTGCAACCACTCAGTGCAATGGTGTTGTGGTTTAGACAGAAGTAACCTTTACAAACCCCAGGAGAGCAGGCTCCTGATGTGGGCACTTCACAGGCACGGAATGAATCATTTCCCAGGGACGAGGGACAAGAAGTCAGCTCAGATGGATGGACTGAGAGGAACCAAGGTGATATTAGCCTGACAAGCTGAAGTAGCAGTAATTCACATTTTAAATTGCTTTTGAAAGTTTTGTTGGTGTTATAGGAGAGGTTTTATGCTGCCTTTTCATCTTGGCTGTTGTGTGACATTTTAAAGAGAGGGACTCAAAGCTCTAATCCCTTTCTTAGAGGAAAAGGATGTTTTAGCAGAAAGAGTTGTCTGCTACCTGTCAGACCAATCCACCAGCCTCCTGGCCTGGATTCAGCCATCAGTTCCCTTAAAGGTCTTAATCCTTTTTCCAACAATACCTTTAGTTAGTGATTATTCCTTTCTGCCAAATATCTCTGGTCCAGGGACCTTGATCAACACAGAGCTTTATCAACATTTTGGGACAACAGTGAAGGAGGTCACAGACTTTACAGATCTTTTCCACCTTTATATGGAAAATGTATAAGAGCTTTTATTAATTAATTAATTAATTTCCTTGTTTGTTTGTTTATTATTTAGAAAAAATACATTTTACTTTATTTTTGGAAAATGTATTTTCCATATTTGGAGAAACACAGGTTCCATATTTGGAGAACAGGTTCCATAACCTGATTTGAAAGTCAAGCATCCCCTTGGTCTTTCTGTCACATAATGATTCATCCTTTTGGCAATAAACCACTTAGAACAGGACCCCAGGGAGTTTACTGAGACCAGGTATCTCCTGAGAGGGTCTTGGGAAGATTCCATCTCTTCAGGCATTGCTCAGGATTTTTAGTGCCATCCATTATCATGAGTGAGTGAGAAATATCTCCTTCTTATTTCCTTCTGAACATAGGTATGAGGAAAGGTAAAAGCCAGTGCTTTTCACATACTGTGACTTTTATGGTGATTACATAAAGAAATACTTAAAGGCCTTTCATAGCCCAAGGCAAACCCTTTCTAAGGCACCATAGTCTTAATTCCCAGTTTGTTTTCAGAGTGCTCACTAACGACTCCAAGAGGAAGTCCAACTTTGAACATCTCCTTTGTCTCCCTACTTGGCTTTTTTTATGTCACATGTATTTCTGTATTTCACAACATTCTGTGCTTGGCTTGGGCAGAAAGGGTTTCTTCCTCAGCAGGTACTCTAATGTGAGACATATTTTTAAGTCTGAATTTAGTCCATTATATCTGACCACTGCAATAACTACTTGGTTCTCTTTCTCATCTTCAGATGAATTCATTCCACTAATTGTGAAAGGATCATTTCCCCAATTATACTATTTTACCCTTGTTGCCCACACCACATCTTCACAGTTTAGCAATTAATACAAATTGGAGAGTACAGATGAATCACTCAGAAGTTCAATAGCTGCCTGACATTCCTCAATTGACTTGCAAGAGGGGCTTTTTTTTTTTGCTCATACCACACTCCCAGGCCTGCAAAGTGTTCTTCAGCAGAAACACTGTTCTGTGCAACACTTGGTTTCCCCATCAGACCATGAGCAGGGGAGCCTCATTTGTGTGGGCTGTCCCCATTTTCACCTCAGGCTGCACACTGCACCAGAATAGAAAACATGAGTCAGAAAGGTTAAGGGTTAAACTGTTAAAAACAGGAGAAAATTCATTCAGAAAATAGTGGTTTCTAATGGATGAGAGGAAGTACTGTACAATTTCTTGTAAAGTCACAATGGGCAGCTCATCAGAGGAAACCACTCCTATCAGGGGCTTGTACAATGCCTCCTGGAGCCTGAACAGCTGCCAAGTTATGACCATGCAGTTAAGGGAGTGCAAGAAAGGACGTCACATCAAGGGCACATTTCCATCTTCCTGTCCAGCTAAGCTCCCAATCTATTTTTTCCTTCTTCCCCTTGCATTAACTATTTTATAACAACATAAGCCTTCTTAGTGACTTTCCTCTTTTTTTTTTTTTTTTTTTTTAATATTCCTCTGGCTTTCTTGTAAGCTGCAAAAGCTTTCTCTACCTGGAAGCAAAGCCATGATTTCCATACGATTTTCTGAGCCAACCTAATCACTCAGTGATTTGGAAGGAGGTCCCGAAGCAGCTGCTCCATTCTCCCAGCTTGGCTTCATGCTCTTAGCCGCCTGTGTTGAGGCTGGCACTTAGCAGACCTCCTCCTGTGACCTCGTTAACTCAACAGTCTGCTCAAAACCATCACGGCATAAACCCTGGCAGCTTTCTGCTGTGTCAGCCCTCAGAGGTGGCCTTGTAAAGCAGAACCAACACAGGGCTGGGGTGGAGGCCAGAGATGGATGGCCACAAAATCTCTCCCTTTTGGTTGTGAAAAACCAGTAATTCAGCACAGCTCTTCAGGAAACCGCAGCTTCAATATGCCTGTGATAGATGCTCATCCTAGATTACAGTGTGCTGAGCTCCCTACACTGTCTGCATGCATTTGGTGAAAGGCTGACTCGGTAGGCTCAGAGATGGGGACTTTCCTGGGATTTCTATCTTGGTAAAACTTGTGGAATAATAATTTAAAATAGGTACTTCAAAGTTCTAATTTCTTCCTTCTCAGCTTCCCCTTAAAACCATTTTCTGCTACAGAGCTTTCAAGAAAAAGCCAGTGTTGACCTCTCACAACTGTAATTTGCCCTAAATGACCGAAGAGTTGCACAGCCCTGCCCTATTTAACCCGGGTTGGCTCTTCATTTTCTTTTTTATTACTGCAAATTCTTTGGAGTAAGAATGGTCAATTGCAGATGAAATTCTCGGTATTCTATAATTTATTATTTTACAATGAAAAATCAATTCCCACAAAGGAAGTTACCTGACAGTGTCCTCTCCACACCCTTTCTTCATAGCATAGGCATAAGTTTTCCTCAGCTGGTTGTTTAAATATCTTCAGATATGATATCTCCATAGCCTCTCCTTCTCATCCATTCCAAGCTTTCATTTTCAACATGAGACCGTCCAACATCCCTGTGCCTAATGTTCAGCTTGATTTTCTGTTCCTTAATTTATGCCCCTCACTTCTTGTCCTGTCTTCCACAGACATGGAAAATATTTTTTCCTCCTTGTAGCAGTCTCTACATAACTGAAGACTGTTACATTACACCTGAGTTTTCTCTTCTTTAGGGTTAAAGCCCCAGCTGGCTCAAACTTCTCTTAGAAGTTCATGTTTTCTAGGTCTTTGGCTGTAAAAAATGGGGGTTTTTTTTCACAGCTTTTTTCTGGAAGCTTGACAATTAGTCTACCACCTTCTGACTGTGTTGTCATGATGGAACAAGCATTTCTGTACTTACCTGAAGCAGATAGAATATCTGTCATAGATACTAATGAGAAATAGGAAGCTCGTCTTTCCTCTTTTGCCCCCACCATCAGGGCGTTGCCATCTTGTGTGCAGCTGAGGATGAAGTCTAGCTCTAAGATACTGATTTTTGTAGCTGCCTGATTAGTTATTCCCCTCAGAGCATGCTTATATTCCTAGATGGATGCTGTAGACTGTTCCTGGGGGATGACTCCAAAGTGCAAAACACAGCACTTCTCTGTTTTTAAATAGCATCATATTTACTTTGGCAAGATCCTTTGCATCTTTATTCTTGCTCTCCATCACACCTGTAGCCTCTTCTGGCCACTGAGATTGAAGGTTTAGTAAGTACATTTTATTGCAGATGATACATGACAACAGTACAAGACAGAAAAAGTCCCTCGTGGAAACACACTGAGTACAACTTTCCATTTAGAAATAAATCAAGAATAACTCTTTTCTGAAAACAGTATCACAGAGAGTTTTGCTTACTACAGTTCTATCTTGCACTATCTATATGGTATCTATCTTCTATTTTCTAGTCCCCTCTCATCCATAGAAAGGGCATATGAGTCAGAGTAAAAGGTCTTACTAGAAAATTAGAATATTTACTGCTTCACCCTTATTCCCAAAGCACCTTACTGTGAGATGGAAGAAATTCAAAAGGGTTTGACAAATTTTTTTTCAGTTTTATTTCCTTTTCAGTTCCTGCAAGATACACCACAATTAATTCCCAAAAGAAAGTATAAGTGTCCGCAAATTTCTCGAAGGATGTATAGCAATATCAATACAGTCAATGACTGCTTTTCATGAGATTGTTTCACACACTTCACAAGCATGTCCAAATGGAGTAGAAAGCCGTATAACTCAGATGCTGATAATACTCCTAGGCTTTTCCATGACTCAACCTAAATCTAACTTATTGGGCAGCCTTCTGCTGAGTTATTTTTAGCTTTTATCAACTCATGCATTTTCTTCCTGCAAGCTGAGCAAATTTCCACAAAGTCTCTTCAGAGCAGAGGTTGCAAATATGAAGAGAAGAAAAAAAAAAGAAGTGTCAAAGATTCCTTAGCATATATTATTTAGCAACAGAGAATGGTGTGGGGTTGTCAAGAGATTTCATGTGTTGTATGTCACCTTTAATAGTTTTAGAGGTAACAAGTCAGTTGCTGAGTTGGTTTGGTTTGATTTGCAGGGTTTTGGTTGAGGTTTTTTATTATTATTATTTTCAACAGAAATTAGTGTGATTTGAGAGATTGTTCAGTGACAGGAAACAGGCCAAATGAATACACCAGAAATTGGTCTTCATTTAAAAACTAAAAAGACATTCCTGATTAGATTTTGAGTGTCTTTTGCAGTAAAACTGTTCTCTTCATCTTCACTGATTGGAACTGTAATTGTTAGCAACGCCATTATTATTGCATGCTATCAAGGAGCAATTGCTAGATTGTAACAGAGAAATAATTAAAGTAGGACATATTCCTTTGTAGGTCTTGACACAGGCTTTGTTAAAAGTGGGCTTCTGTGATACAGGTACTCCTTTTCTTGCAGTTTTAGACTATGTCACTTCTAAGTTTTTTGAAGCAGAGATTGCATCTATCAGAATAGACCTATTTACTTGGAAGGGAACTGCAATGACTGTCTAGTCCAGCCTGACCACTTCAGGGCTGAACTTAAAGCATGTTGTTAAGGGCATTGTCCAAATACTTCTTAAACACTGTCAGGCTTGAGGCCTTGGGCACCTCTCTAGGAAACCTGTTCCAGTGTTTGACCACACTCTTGGTATAGAAGTGCTTTCTAATGTCCAGTCAGAAACTCCCCTGGCACAGTTTTGAACCATTCCCACCTGTCCTGTCACTGGATTCCAGGGTGTGGAGGGTTGACCCTGGCTGAACTCCAGGTGCTCACCAAAGGTACTCTGGCTGTCCCCTCCACAGCTGGACAGAGGAGAGAAAGCATAACAAAAATCTCATGTGTTGAGATAAGGGCAGAGAGAGCAGTCACTTCAGGTACTATCACGAGCAAAACAGAATTGATTTAGGGAAATTAGTTTAACTTATTACCAATCAAATCAGAATAGGATAATGAGAAATAAACCAAAATCTTAAAACACCTTCATCCCTACTCCTTCCTTTTTCCTCATCTCAACTTCACTCGTAACTTCTCTCTCTTTCCCTCCAGCTGAGAAGGGGTATGGAGAATGGGGTCTCAGATCAGTTCATCACACATTGTCTCTGCCTCTGCTTCCTCCTCAGGAGAACTCACACTCTTCTCTCACTCCAGCATGAGGTCCTTCCTGCATGAGACAGTTTTTCACAAACTTCTCTCACATGAGTCCTTCCCATGGGCTGCAGTTCTTCATGAACAGTTCCAGCATGGGACTCTCCCATGGGGCACAGTCCTTTAGAACAAGCTGCTCTGGCATGGGTCCCTTGGAGGGTCACAGGTGCTGCCAGCAAACCTGCTCCAGTTTGGGCTCTTTTCTTCATGGTGCCACAGGTCTTGCAAGGAGCCTGCTCCACTGTGGGCTTCCCACAGAGCCTCCTTTGGGCATCCATCTGCTCTGGCCTGGGCACCTCCATGGGCTGCAGATGGATCTCTGCTCTCCCATGGATCTGCATGGGCTCAGGGGCACAGCTGCCTCACCATGGTCTGCACAATGGGCTGCAGGGGAATCTCTGCTGCAGTGTCTGGATCACCTTATTCCCCTTCTTCCTCACTGACCCAGATGTCTGCAGGGCAGTTTCACTCACGTATTCTCACTCCTCTCTCTGACTGCTGTTGTGCAGCAGTTTATTTCCCACCTTATTAAATACATTATCCTAGAGGTGCTACCACTCAGAGTGAGTGGTAGACATTCCACTAATGGGCTTGGGCTTGGCCAGCAGCAAGTCTGTCTTGGACCTGTCTGGCATTGACTCTGTTGGGCATGTGAGAAGCTTCTGGCAGCTTCTCAGAAACCCACCCCTGTAGCCCCCCACTACCAAAACTTTACCAGTACACAGGAAAAAGAGCTCAGCACCTTCCTCTCCCCTTCCTCTCCTCAGGAAGCTGCAATGAGGCCACGCCCAGCCTTCTTTTCTTCAAACCAGACAAACCCAGGGTCCTCAGCTGTTCATTACAGGACATGTCCTCCAGTTTTACAACCAGATTTGTTGCCCTCCTCTGGATGATTTCAAGGACCTTCACATCTTTCTTAAATGGTGTTGGGCCCATCAGATTCAGCAGGGCCAAGGACTGGACAAAGATGAGCCCTACAGGCACACAGGAGCTGCTGGCAGTGCAGGGGAGTGGGATATACCCACAGGATTTTGAAAGAGGAACAGTGTCTGCCACATTTACCAGCCTCACTGTGGCTGCAGGTAATGCTGCAGGGTCAGCTCTGAGTGTCTCACACGAAACAAACCTCTTCTGCTTGAGCTGTATGTTTGCAGGGGTGTGCACTGAGGTGGGATCTTTGCAGTGTGCCTGTGAGGGATGTGGAGAGTGAATACAAGCCAAAGTAGAAAGCACACTACAGCAAAAACCAGCTCCCAGTCTCATCCCAGAGTTCAGCTGCAGCAGGGAAGAAGGAAGCAGTGCTTGCATTATCAATGATAAGATGTGAGCCAATACTTGCTTACTTGCCAGAGTTCCTCAGAGAAAAGTTTCTCAGCAGTCCCACAGTTTCAGCCTTTAAGCTTCAGAACTCTGCTGCATTATCCTCAAAGCCAAACTGCTGTAAATGTGGCCCAAGATCTTCATCACCCAACACCCTCTCTCTGTGCATCTCATCTTGCAAGGATCATTCCAAGATCCACATCAGAACTGCCTTATTCCCTTGGTCCTCAGCTCATATATCGGCTCATTCTTTGATGAGCTAATCACAGAGAATTAATGAACCATATCCCTGTGTATGGAAATCCTGGAAACTAAGGAAAGATGAGTGGCTTCTACAGTGTTTGCTCCATACAGGTAGAAAAAATTCCAGCCAGGTCACATCAAATTGCCTTGGGTTCTTCCCCTGATGCAGCACACAGAGGTGATTTGAAGGTGTCTTTTCTATTTGCCTCTGGTTCTACCCACACAGTTCTTTCATTGTGACCCAGCAAACAGTGTCTAGGGACAGAGATTGAGCTGGGCATAGACTAAAGGCAAGTTTCAATCCTCTCAAAACACAAAACCTCCAATCATACCCAACATTAGTTCCACACTTCATATTTGAAAATCTGATTGGTCTGTAACTGGCTGCTGAGCACTAAAAATGAGGGTCTTTACACAGATGATGGTCTTTTGAAAAATGCATTTCATTAATTTACTTTGATGAAACTTAGTCTGACACTTGAGACATGGGAATGAAAAGAAAAATAAATATATGGATCAATATTTGCTTACACAGTCTAAGCAATTACTGTGTATTTGAGAGGTTCATTTTTCCATCTTATAAGCTAATTAGCATGGAGAATTAAAAATCAGCCAGATTCACTGCACCAGTCCCGCTCCTGCTGACAGCAGTAGGAGTTTTGTATTGAACAGAGATAATATTTGGGTGTAAAAACTTTCCCTATAAAGTCAGAAACCATCTTTTACCTGTTCTCTGGCAATGTAATTCAGAGTGCCTGATGTCTTCTCTTACAATGCAAGAGTAACATAAAATCCATCATGTAAACTTCTCTATCTTTACATGTGTGTGTAAACTTCTCTATCTTTACATGTGTGTGTGTTTTACACATGATTTTGAGAAATGCTGGACATTGGTTTTTTTTCACTACTGGAAGCTAATGGAGCTTCTCCTGGATAACATAACTGTATGCTCTCATCCAGCATAACTGGGGGAGGAGTTGGTTGGGTATTTTTAATGAAGATATTTAACAACTGACCCGTAAACCCAAGCTCCATCAGTGGTTGTGGTCCATGGATATCCAGTTAGGAGCAGATGAAGGAGACCACTGCTCAGGAAAGCAGTTATGCACCTGGAAGAAACTGAGCTTCTTGAGTGCTTAATGCTCTGCATTTGCTTAGGTGAAAAGGCTCCACAGCACCTGTGTGACTTTAAATCATGAAGTGCTCTCCATTGTGAGACAATGCTATTTAATGCATTGATAAAAGGTATTTTTTATCCCTTGAACTGATCTGATTTCTTCCTGCTTTGATGTTAATGTGGCTACATGGAAGAATGCAGATAACTGAAGTTTGTCTTTTCTCTGCATTTTTCAAGGTACATCAATTTCTAGGCTAAGTCAACAGATTTGAGTGTTCTGAGAGTTCTGACCAGTTCAGCCTGTGGATGGGTGTCCTGGGTTGTAGTATAGGATGTACACAAAGTATTTATTCTATCACCATCTTCATGAGCTGTTGGAACCAGGTGGGGCAGTGTTTTCCTTCCTTTGGGCTCTTCTGCTAATGGCCCATCAATGGCCTTGCCCATGACTCACAGGTAACTCCCTCCAGGAGTTATCTCTGTTTAATGGGCCATCAAGGACCCACTTCACAACTCCTCATCCCATTGTGAGATGCTCTGCCCAGGGGGAGGAGCCAAGCATTCTCACCTTGATATAATCTGGGATTTGGGACAGTACAAGCAGCCCTTACCCACTGGATTCTCAGAGGACCAGAGCTACCAGACCTTTTTACAGGATCACTGCTTCAGAAAGAGCACCTCATCTGGACTGCTTCCACCACCCTGCTCAGGTTGCATTCTGTCTCTGTCAGTGGTCTTTTGTATTATTGCATTTATTTTATTTTATTTTACTTTTTTATCTTTCTTCTTATTAAATTGTATCTCTGACTTGGAGCCTCTCACTCATTTTGCTTTCAAACAACACCAATGGGATTTGAGGTGAGTATCAGCATGCTCCGAAAATATCTGGGATTTTAATTGACCCTGACCCAATCAGGGTGTTCCCACAGCAGGGTAACCTTGAGTAAAGTGGAATTGGTCTAGTGTGGGCTGTTAGATGTGGCATAAATCCAAGCATAGCTGCCAAAGAGTTGGATTTCCAACAGTAATATGGTTGGTTACAGTTTGGAAAGCCTGTTACTTTCACTAAGCAGTCACAGTTACAAGTACAGGGATTTGAGACACCTTGGAGAAGAAACTAAAAGAAAGCCAAGGACAAGTGGAGGTCAAGGAAATATTTCTCTGAGAAATAAAGAATCAGCTCCTGCACTTAATTTCTTACTTTCATGTATATGACTAAAACACCTCAGTAATATTAAAAATGGTGCTCAGTGTGATGTATAGCTTAATAGTATCTTTAATCAGTAGAAGCTAGACTTAAATAAATTTTTAGTTCATGGATTATTGCTGGACCATGTAAGTTGAGGAGATAGGTTTTCTGCTGCCAAAATTTATGACTTACCCAAAGTCAGCAGAATAGATAAATTGATGTATGCCTTATCTACAAAAAAGAATGTGATTGGGATGAATTCCCAAACAGGTGATTATGTGAATGATGCAAAAGCCAAGATGTATGTACACACTGAAGGAAGAGCAGATTGGTTTTGGTCCAGGTTCAGCAAAGGCACTCCCACAAGTAAAAAGTAGTTACTATGAAACAGATACAGTGTCAGGAAAATGGAATAATCACCTGGAATTCAGCCCAATTAGTTTCTGTAAGTTCTCATATTCTACATGTACCAGGAATGTAATGGAAGTGGCATTTGATAACATTTTTATCTCAGCCTCAGTCAGCTGGGGCCTGTGCACACAAATAAGGAGCGGAAAAGAGTGAAACAAGAACATTTTTACTCTTTTTTTTTTTTTTTTTTTTTTTTTTTTTTTTTTAACAAACACAACCTTTGTGGTCTACACCCNTTAGATCAACCACAAAACTCTGTAGGTATCAAACCTCATAGGTTTTCAAAAATGGTATTCTCATTATTTTTTTTTTCCATTTAAGAATAGAAACACTCTGTTAGTAAGGTAAATGTGCTCATTTGTATTGTTAAGCAGAACTTCTAATTGTTTTCAGTACCTTTTCATAGAAAACGGAAACTTAAAATGAAGAGAAAAATAATCAGTTCCCATCAAAGGCTAATTGATTAATTCTTTGTTTGAATAATATCGAAACAAGAGACTCCATTAGGGCCAGATTCAGAAATGGCATACATCACATTCTGTTCAAGCAATTTATACTATAGAATTTGTGTGTAATAATACACAGTTATTATTTAATTTCAGTGCTGATACAAGAGGGTTATGATGAGCTTGCCAACCCTAACACTTCTCACAACCAGGGATAAATCATGAGTTTGAGTTTGTAAAAATAACTAATTCAGTCCTAGAAGGAGGTGGGTATTGTTGGGCCAATGGGAACACATGGAGAAGGTATCCAAAGGGAGAGCCCTGATCTGAGCCACTTGCAATGGCCAATCCCTACAGAGCTCTCCTTGCTTACTGACGTCACCCTGTCACTTCTGCCACACAACCTGACGGTGCACAGGATGCCAAAGAGCAGATTTCCCCGCAGATCTTGGCAATCCTTCAAGGTCACTGTGCCAAAATATAGTTTTCATCTCCAAATGAAAGTTGGTAAGAAAGCGTTGTGTGTCAGTGAGATATTGCCCAATCAGCCGTGCCAACGTCATATTGCCTCTACATGAGGCAGCATGTCCTAGCCTTGGCCAGGGATGCAGGAAAACACAGCAGGCTGGAATTTGCTGCCTGTCTTTGCCATGTCCCTGCTGCAAACTCCCAACCTATCATGCAGGTTTCCTGCACACCTTCCATTGCAGTCACCTGGCTCTGCTGTCAGCTTCCTGTGGAGCACAGCGTGGGCGCATGCTCTTGGGTGGGTCAGGAAGCTGCATGGAGAAGCACAGAGGCAAACCAGAGTGCAATTCAGCACTTTTGGCCTCTCCAAGAAAAGCAGCATCTTCCTACTGTGTCTTCATTTCCTGCATACATGTTCTGACTCTCTTCTGCACTCCTAAGGGGAAGGTTCTACAGCTCATATCACAGCATATCTTTCTGCAGCCTCTGCAGCTACACCAGCCTGTCCCAGTAAAGCCAAGGAATGCACCCCACAACACCTGAAGATGCAGCAAGTGCAGTTTGAGGTGTCTTGCTGATCCTTGTATGCAACATCTTCCTTGTACTTCACCATGAAGGATGATTCTGGCTATTAAATTGACAGGAGTGAATGAAAGAGAAAGACCTGGACAAGGAAAAGCAGATCTATTGCTAGACTTAGTTGCAAATTAATATTATTGCAAAACATCTAATTGCTTCTCACTCTGATTTATCAGAAAAAAATTAAAGGAAAACTGAAAGATTCTAGCAACAGCAGGAAAGAAGGCATACAGGGAAGCAGGTTACATCTGAATTGTATAAATGTACTTGATCTTCAATAACTCATTAACAACAGGGTCAGACTGTTTATTTTTTGCTGCAGCTGTGATTTTTAGGATTAGGCCTATCAATATTTATTCTTGTTTAACAGAAGGCAAACATCCGGTCAGCCCTGGCAAATGCTACCCAGTGAATGGCAATTTCATTACACTTTAGTCACAGAACAAACGTTTGGTTTCTAACAGGAAGGTAAAAGTACAAAATGGGGAGAGCCAGTAACCACTGTGCCTAATGCCACAATAATTAATCTGTTACAAACCTGTGAAGTTCTTAGAGATCCCAGCTATCTCCTGTTGATGTAAGGAACAAAATTTCTGTTCCTTTCATGGAGGTAGACAGAGCTTTTACTAGAAATGAGGGCTGTATATGCTACTGTTTCACAGATCAGCAAAAGTATCTGTAGAAACAGATTTTTCCGTGAGTTGCAGTTTCCAGATGAGGTTCCTCTTTCAGATAACTCATCTTGGTGTTGCTCAATGGGGTTGAAATGCTGAGAAGCAATTTTGATTTTTTCACTGTTGTTTCTCTGAAAGTCTCTGCAGGAAAGACCCTGAAAGTCTCCTGCGTTTTTCTGTCATATTGCTACTCAGGACTGCCTGTAACTCTGTAGGTTCTGATATCGAGAGCTAATCTAAATTAGCTCTAGATATCTAAAAACTCTAAATATGACTATATATATTTTAAAATAACAAAGCTAACCAATATATATATATCAGATGGAGTCTAATGAATATGAGACATTTGCCAGAGTAAAATTAAGAAGGGTTTAGGGGGTTCTCTGCAGACTTGGCTGTGTGCACAGTTCTTTTTTGTTGTGTATCCTCATAGCGTGAGACATTCACAGTGGCTTTATCCTCACAGGATCCTGGGATGTAGCAAAGATCTACCAGTGCTGTGGAGGCTGGGAAAAGAGGAGATGCCAGACAAGCTGGCCAGAGGAGCTGCGGGGTCGCACACTCGGCATTGCTCGCGCCTCGCTGTGCTCCCCTCAGTGCTCCACCCACCTCCCCATTGGACTCACAAGTTTTGTAACTCATCAAAACACAAGGAAAGTTCTCTTTCCGTGAAATATTTAGGGATGGGTAAATCACGCAGAATCTGAGAAGCAGTCATTAAAGAAGAAATAGTCATTAAAGGTGGAAAATATGCCCGATATCCTTGAGTCTAACAGTTAACCCAGCACTGTCACATCCATCATTAAACCATGTCCCCAAGTGCCACACCCATATGGTTTTTGAACACTTCCAAGGATAGTGATTCAATCACTTCCCTGGGCAGCCTGCTGCAATGCTCGATAACCCTTTCAGTAAAAAAAAAAAATTCCTAATATCCAGCCCAAACCTCCTCAGATGCAACTTGAGGCTATTTCTTTCTTTCCTATTACTTGTTGCACAGGAGAAGAGGCTGATTCCCACCTGGCTACACCCTCCTTTCAGTTGTAGAGAGAAATGAGGTCCCCCTAAGGCTCCTTTTCTCCAGGCTAAACACCTCCAGTTCCCTCAGCCACTCCAGACTTGTGCTCTAGATCCTTCACCAGCTTCATCATCCTTCTCTGGACACGCTCCATCATGTAAATGATGACAAAAATAATAAGGGGCTTTCTAGGAAAGCCTTTCCAGACAGGAGACATAAGCATATGTTGAAGCGAGGCTAGTGTAACTTCAGGGATTTAGAGTGGCTTAATACGGAAGAATTGTTTAAATAATGGTATCCAAGGTACAAATCATTAATAACATTTTTAAAAGTCATTAATTTATTTTTGGGATTTGCCAATACTATTTCTCTATCTTATATAAACTTTATGTTACTCAGGGCGTGGAATACTTATAGTCTCTTACATGGATTGTGTTTAGTTGAAAAACTAAGCAAAAAGAAGATTCAGGTCATTGCTTCCTATTTTGAATATCTAAAAAATACTTAGGTAGACACAATAATGTGAAAATTGATATTAAAGTGAGGAAAAAAATTCAGCATATGTATTCATCTTAGGATAATTTTGACCACAGGAAAGTATTTGATTTTGATAGATGAACCGTATTGCCATTTATGTTAATATAGTAGCGTCTAATTATTTTTTTTAAGTATTCATTTTAACACTGCCAATATTTACTTAGCAGGACATTAATAACACCAGGATATTTATCATATAGGAAATGGCTAATGAAATCTGCTTCAGCTGTCAGTGGATGTTTATGTTTCAAGGCTGCACTGGATTGTTTATGTAGGACTTAGGGGGGAATGGTAGGGTTTTGTTGGTGACTAATAATAAGAGGAAGGTTAAATGGTAATTATTGTGGCTTTTATTATTATTTATATTACAGTGGAACTCATTTGGGCTTCAGATCAATGCTAGAAGCAGCTCAACTCTTAAATGAAAGATTTAAGGATGAGACAAAATACATTTGGAAGTGATAGAAAAAGGACTGGGAGCAAAAGCTGTCCGGCTCTGCAAATAAACTGATCCACTGCCTACTGCTCCTCTGGTGAACCCTCCTGCAACCAGTCCTTTAATGCATAGAGCTTATACAATTTCTGCATATTCTTAAATTCAACAGTTAAATCAGGGCCAAACTGCATCCTCTAGTTGATGGTTTTAGAAACACTCTACTCATTCTTAATGAGTTTTCTCCCAGTGGTTACTTCAAACTGGATGCAAATATCACAATTTTTAAGCATAACTTAGGCAGCTTCTGGGACCTTTTCCCCATAAAAACTGGACCCCATGGTTTGAATAACAGGGATTTAAAGGATTTCCTTTTGAAAAGCACAAAAGCCTTTGCAATTTAGAAAACAAATCAGGCATTTGAAAATTATGTTTTCCATCTTCCTTTGAAGGCCTGAGATCATCATCTGAGGTTTTCCTTCCTTTCTTGAAAAAAGCTTAAAGTGGTACATCCTTGTTGCAAGGACATGTGAGAGCTGCCAGATTGCATCACAACAGGGACAGGCATGAGTGCGGAAACAACACAAGCTGGGGAGCTGCACCAGTTTTTGGTTGTCCTTCACCAACCCTAGGCTTGCTCTTCATAAACAAGGGCAAATATTAATGCTTCCCACTGTTAAAGTGCATAGTTTTTGGTCAGGATGCATGTATGCATTTGTGGGATTTGATCCAGTGTTCCACTGACCAATGTCCAGTGATCCACCCTTTCTTCTTTTTATATGGTTAAAAAAAAAAAAAAAAAAGTAGCTCAAAATCAATGGAAAATTATGTCACTCTAGTTATCTTAACTTCATGAAAAGGAGGGTGTATCACCATAACAAAATATTTCCCTTTGTTAGTTACTCCTAAAGAATGAAATTAAAATTCCAAAGGCAGTTCTCTTCCTCATTTTTCCCTTGCCTGGAAATCCCTGGGAGTACAGAATACAATTCAGAAATGCTAAAACCAACTTTTGCTGCATCCTTGCAACTGCCTCCAAAGTCAATAGGAGTCATGGCTGCACAAGGAACTGACTTCCCCATCAACATGCTACAATTTTTAACCATTATTAAATTTAAATCTCTCTACCATCAATATTTATTCCTGATAAATACGAAGGATGTTTAGGCTTATGAGTCACCAATTCTTTTCCAGTTAGCACTTGCTCTACAACTTCCACCCTTGAATGGAACTAGAGATTTATACACGATATCAGCACACAAAGTCAACTGCTAGGAACAGGCAACAACAGAATAACAACTGCAGAGATAAAAACGTGCATCAGTCAGAGCCTGCGCTCTCCGCAGTTGTTTCTCTGCTGTTGGTTTTGTAGCAGGCGTGAGTGGTAAATCACACAGAGCCTGAACGAGTACAGCAGGATTTGCTCACAATTTATTCCAGGCAAGCTCGAGGTTGCCATGGGAGACAGGAAGCATTTTTGGGGCACTCCCACAGCAATAAACTGTTGTCACTGTTTTAACGAGAGGCAGCACACTGCGTTTCCTTCAGCAGAAGCCTAGGATCTGCCCAGGGTGCATGGTGCTTTTCCCCCACTTTCACTTCTTACTTTGGATGCAGCTCAGGGTCCTGGTAAAGAGGACAGGCTGCCCTTTGCTGTAAGGCTGTAGGTTCAGCCTAGTTCCCAGTGAATGCAAGGTCTGCATAATAAAAACCCACTTTACAAAGTGCTGTGGTAGTCCAAAGGCTGGAAAGGAATTACAGAGGCAGCTGGAATCCAACAGCCAGGTTGTATTCTTTGTATATGTAATTTGGTGAGAGATGGCATACAGGGAAAAGACAGCTCTTAGTGTGATTGTAGCACAGATCATTGGGCTGCCAGTCCAAAATAAGGGCCTTTGTCACTTCAGGAAGGGTGAAGTGACACTATGGAGAAGCTATGATAGCTTTCCTGTTTCTTGGGATGAATAATCTGTCACAGCACTTCTGTAACTCTGGGTAGTGACTGCACCAATGTACTGAGAACCCCTCCTTGATCAGTGAAGATATCTCATTCCAAAAGGTACCTCTGTAATCCTGTTCTGGGACAGCAGAGTGAGAAGTGACTAATAGCTGGCTGAAAAGGTAGCAGGTGAAACAGGAGCAGGGCAGTAGCAGATATTGCCTGTCTCTACTGAAGGACTGAGAAATAGAGTTGAAGAATTGCACATAGGAAACAGAGAGGTACACTTCTGGATTGCTTAAGAGACCTTGCTTCTTATTTCAAAGATCAAACCTTGGTATGGTTCCCCAAGCCAGAGGGACAGAAATAGAAGCCCTACAAGCTGCCATAAATCTCTTGCTTCCTAAAGCGGTCCCCAAAGGTAAAGATAAATGCTCACAAGCAGGAAATTTCATGTTGCAATTGTCTTTATATAGACAAAGGCATCACTTTCGCAGGTCAAGATAATATGCCTTGAAGAAATAAAGCATTTTCTCCTACTTTATCTTTTCTACAGTCCTCTTCCTTTTCTATGCTCCTCCCTGAATTGCCAGATATTTTTCTTGCCTGGTAGTTTGGCTTGAGAGGCAATGTATTCTCACATGTGTGCTACTGATAAAACAGGGTATACCAGTCCCATAGGAATAGTCTTACTTGAATATGGCAATACATGGAAAATGCTGCTGCAGACAACTGAGTGACATCATTTATTGCTTAGCCCTGACTAGGTTGTTCTATAAAAAGTGCAGAATACTGATTTTAATAGTATATAAGTTTTCTGCAAAGTTGTAGACTAATGTAGGAAAGGAGATGAATACAAGGTATTTGTTATTCAGTATCTATCAATCCTAGAAATTAAGCAGAACGGACGTTGATTTTCACCTGGGTACTTTAAATCAATTAAGCTTCTCATGGTGAAAAGACTTAATGAATGAAAACCTCCTCAGTGCTAATTAGCATGTCAAATACAAATCAGAACAACAGGAGAAACAGTCCCTTGGAGATAACACTTCTACTCCAAGCACACAGATACAAAATTTAAAATTTTGTTTTCTCCATCCTACTCCCTATTTACACCGACAGGCCAACAGGCACTGCAATTCTTTTCTTGCAGCTGATACACTCTCAGAAGGTAACAGTTATATATACCAAGTTAAATATACCAAGTTCTCATTCTACTTATAATCTCAGTCACATCAGCTCTGGACGTCTGGGAGAACCCTGCTGATCAGGCACTGTGCACCACAGCTGATTTCTTTTTAGTAAATCCTTCATTACAAGTCAAATAAAGATTTCAAGAAAGAAATACCAGTGAAGAAATTTACTTCTAGGTAGAATATTCTTTCTCTGATAAAAGTCTTGTTTTTTCTGAGTTATCCTTTATCTAGGCCATAGACACAATCTAAAAAGCACTTTCTCACTTTAAGGTGGAAAAATCATTCTGAAGTTGCACAACATACAAAGCTAAGAAAAAAAGCTAAGAAAAAAAGCTGATGCTGGATCCCTTGCACTTAACAACCCACCTCATCCAGCAGCCACTGCACTTACCTTGCTTTATCTATGCACCTACTTCCCACTGAGATGTGTGAGTTCATGTGAGTTCGAGATGCATCTGGGAAAAAAACAATCCTCCTTCTTTGTGCAACAGATTAGAAGATTTTTGCTTATCAGCAAAGAGAGGTTGTTTCTTCCACTTTACTAGCAATAGACCTGGTGGGCTGAAGAGTGCAGTTAATCTGCTCTGACTGCTGCAGCTGCGTGGGAGCACACAGGGGCACAATGCCCTCCTGTAAAGAGATTTTGACTCAGTGAGGCCAAGACTAAATGTTTAGACAATGCTGACTTAGAAACTTTTGGGGGGTTACTTTTTGTTTTGGGAAATAATCTAAACTGGGACTGAAGACAGTAGTATGTTTAGTCAGTTAAAGGCATGGGGAGGAGAGTTTGCTTTTCCAGAATCCATTAGAAATCTTGTGCAGATGGTAGTGCAAGAAATGAAGAATCTTCAGAAAACATTTATTTAAACAATCAGTATGGCACAACTGAGTTGAATGGAAGGACAGAGTGAGGCCAGCTGAGCTCAGGTGCATTATTACCCATGAGGCTGCACAAGAACTACTGGCCAGGCTCCTGGGTCACCCCAGGGAAACTCTTCCTTGTGTTCAAACAAGCAGTGAGAAGAAAGGGGCAAACTGCCCTCTCAGGGTGCCTTTCTCTCTGTTTACTGGAGAGGGACCCTGCAGAACCAACTTAGATTAGTCCCTTTGGTTTAGCTTACTTTTACATTTTTAGAGTTTATTATAAATAAGGTCTAACTGATATTTTAATCCCCTTTTTTTTTTATCCTTCTGTGTATCAGGGCCAAAATCTCTTCTTCTCTGTCAACAGGATATGCAGAAATTTCAGTGAATCCATTGCTGAGCTAATATATTTTTCAATCAAGAAATCTGTTGCCCAAGAGTGACTAGTCCTACTTCACAGTTTTCCACCAATTCCATAAATTGCATTAAAGTTTCATCATATCCTAATTCAGGTTTTCTCAGAAATATGACTCATCACTGAAGAATGTTTTGGTCATTAAAAAGATTAAGACATAATATTTTCTTACATTTTTGTGGCTGTTTTCTCTTTTGAAGAGAAAATATTATAGGAAAGGAAGCTTCCCTGCTGATTGCAGTTGCTCAGCTTTCCTGTATTTCTCCTTTTTTTCTTCTAAAGTTAACTCCAACTCAAAATTTAAACCAAGCTTCTTTACAGAAAACCTTGATGTTGCAAAAATATTTTTCTAAGAAACATCATTGGAAAACCGAAAGGATAAATCTTCCTTTGTCCTTCTTCTACTCAAAGTCAAACAGAGGCCAGAGGATGATAGAAAGTTGTGAGTAATGCTCTCTGTGACTTTTGAAACAAGAACATGCTCTCATCTGAGCCACTGCTGACCACAAAAAGAAGGAGAAGTGACAGCAGGGACTGTTCACACTCTCCTGCAGCAGCTGGGTAGCAGACTCAAGCACTGTTACACAGCTTATTTCTCTGGGCACACTGGAGCTCACCATCAGACATTTCTTTCTTCTGCAACTTGCATTGCTAGTCTTTTCCTCAATAATTCTTTGCCCTTTTTAAAAAGGAATTTGATTTATTATCAGAGGCTCCCTAACAGCACAAAAATCTCCCCTCAAGCTTTCCCTCTCTTCAAGCCAAGTTCTTAGCCTTGCTCCTTTTTCTCCCACTTCTTTCACTGGCTCTCCTCCCATGCCTTGCAGCCAGCACCTTTGAAGGAATACTCAGCCTCCTCCACCTTGCTCCTTCCCCTGGCTGTTCCTCCTGCCTCATAATGGTGCCCATGCACTGAGAGCTGCTCTCCTTCAGTGAACTCTTCTTGTCCTCACCTATCCTCAGTACCCTGGGCTTCCATTCAGTCATCTTTTTCCAGTAGCAAATTTTTTCTCCGTGCAAGGAAAGTGGGCTCAGTTGGTGTGTGCAGGTTCCACCAAGTCTGGATGCAAGGCAGGGTGTGATGGAGTATGGACACTGGCTGTGCAGCTTCCATGGACCTGAGGGAGCCTGTCCAGCTGTAACCCTTTCATCAGAACACTGGTGTTCCACGTGTGACACTGTGGTTCTGTCATGCTGCTATCCAGGCTCACCACACTTCCTCCTGGGGCTCCTAAAAGGCCTTTCCTGCTTTATCAGAAATGTCTTTTCCAATCTCCCAACCCTTGCTTCTAGTCCACAGAGAACTCATTCACTCATTCCCTCCCTCATTGTCACACACGGGTTTCCCATATGTGTTCTTACCTATTCCACTGTCTCCTGCTTTCCCTAATGCCCATTTTCACTCAGTGACAGGGGCTTTTATGTGTTCCTCATGTTACACCTGCTCCAGCCAGACATGGTAGGGCTCCTGTCTCCTCTCACAGTTGGCTCCTATTTCCACTTCCACGTTTCTGTGCAGTTTCTATCCTGCATTCCACTTACAGTCAGTTCTCCAGATGAACTTAATGCAGCACAATTGTGCCAATCCTCTGCTCATCATCCCCTTCTGTGTCACTCCCCAAGTGACCTCATATAATGTTCTCCTTTGTTTCTAAGACCCTCTATCTCCAAATCCAACCTGCCATCCGTCTCTGATACTGCTACAATTTCCCCACTCCTTGGAAAATTTTGGTCATTTTCTGGGAGTACAATTTTCATACACTTTTCCTGGGCAGTTTGTAACATGATTAGAGCTTACTTGTGCTTCAGAAAGAGAAAAAAAAATCTTCATTCAACTAATGACATAGGGAAAGATGGGACCTGCATTTTTCCCTCTATCAGGTTTTCCAGGGTTCTGATTTGTATCCATTTTGACAAGATTGTTCCTACTGATGCTAAATAATCTCTTGACATTTTCAAATGGAAAATTACTGTGCCCAGTGAGTTATCTATTTTTATACAGCATCTTAGACATCTGAGGGAGAAGCAAAAGAGCAGTTTGCACCTCAGTGGCTCTTTAGATGGAAAATATATGAGTCTCTCCTTCAGTTCCTAAAAGGCAAAGGAAGACACGCTTTTATCCTCAAGTGTATTGGACGGCAAGGGTTCCAACTTTCTGACAGCATGATCAGAAGACACCCTCCCTCCCTGGGGATAATACCATTGCAAAAACATTTTAGCACCAGAAATCTCAACAGCAGAGCTCAGCAGTTGCCATCACCTTCATTCAGAAACAAAGGAAGAAGAGGAGGTGTTGCTCCCCAGTTGCACAATGACTTCAGTGATCCTTGTGAGCCCTTTCCAACTCAGGATTCTATGATTCTTTTTTGCTTTCCAAAGAGAGAACCACTGGCACTCATCCCTTGGGGCCTTAGTGTGGGCTTCCATGCATCTCCCATACCCATTTTTCTCACGTGCCACAGCTGTATGCCAAGTTTTAAATCCTTAAGATTAGGGATAACAACACTACTACTGCCAGATGGTAGAAACTCAAGATCAAGGGCTCATTCAACAGTATAACTGAAAAATTCAAGCACTTCCAAGAACTCCAGGTGTGTTGGCTTCACATTTTCAATGGAGATTTTTTTTCAAAAACATTTTGTTCCTGGAGCTGAAAGTCTACAATATTCTTCTAACTTTATTTCTGGTGGGATTTTTTTGCCCAAAAGTTTCTCTTTGAAAGGATAAAATTAATCTGGGAAGGACCTCAAGTGTCAGACCACTCTTCTTTGTCTTAGTGCAAGGTCACCTTTAACCAGGGTGACCTCACCCAGGCTGAGGTATGTACAACAAGATGTCTACATCTAAGTTGATCCCTCATTGGTTTAGGAGCTCTAATCTCTATGGCAAATAAAATCTAGAGAAAAACTGGTACACCCCAACCCCATGTTTGTCTCAGGATGCAATGGATGCACTGTGAGGATCCACTGACTGTGCTTACTGAATTTCCACAGACCAGAGTCGAATTTGAAGACAAACAAAAAAATTAGGTACAGATACAACCTTGTAGTGTTTAAAATCAGAGAAACCAAATCCCATTCCATCTGTTTGGGTGTATGTAAACTAGCTACTCATCTCATTCCAGTGCAGCTGGCAGAGCCTTGGCTGGCAGAGTTTAGGATGCAGTTTGTCCAGTCAGATGTGGACACCTGTGTGCTGGTGAGATGGACCACACCCAAATCTCCAGTGACCAACCAGTCCTCCAAGGCTCTGTAGGGCATATTCTCCAATGTCAAAGCCAACACCATTCCCAAAACCTTTCTTTGTTGATAAAGTTCTTCACATTCGCCCTGTATAGTTCATGCCATCACTTTGTACCTTTTACCTCAGAGATCTGGTAGATTTATGCCACAGACTTCAATTCTCCAATGAAAACCCATCAGTCCATTATGGATACAGGAAACAGAATATATCCTCCAATCCTCCAGTCTTTTTCATATTTGAAAACTGTGCAATCAAAATTATAATTTGACAGAAATTAGGCTATTTTAAAAATTGGTCACTTAAACACATGTATCTTCACCTAATACAAAACTGCTAGATCTGCCCTGGAAATCTTATTGTTGTTGTTGTTGTTGTTCCGTGAATATATTAATTCTAATATGATAAATTTTTTTTTCAGCTGAAAATTATGAGAAGCTATTTCCAGCTTCAAAATGTTAGACAGCATCTGCTATACTGGAAAAACATATTTTTAAAAAGCCTATATTTTTGTCCTGAAAACATTTTATAAGAAAATTATGAGCAACCCAAAAGTCTGTTCAATGACATTTCTAGCAGAGAAGCCAGTACCACAAAATTGTTGTCAGACAAAGCTTCTGTTCCTTTTAACTTCTTCCTGGTTGAGATGTTCTCAAGACTCGTGCCATGGACTAGGCTATAACTTCTTCCCTAACTATTGTGACTTTGTGTCTCTCACAAAAGTTATAGGAAATAAGGAAGTCTACATATGACTTTGCCAGCTTCTTCAAACAGGCATTGCTTAGCCAAGGAAAATTTAAGCTAGTGAAAGCAATGCATATATTACTTTTTTAAACCAATGTGGTTTTGTTTCTTTAAGGGTATGTGTATATAGACACATAACAGAGATTTTTATGCATATACAAACAATGCATTTTCTTTTAGAGCACTGTGTATTGTGAATATAAAATATGGCCTTAAAACCCTATAGATCTTTTCTGTTATTGACTATAATTTGCCACAATCAGACAGAAATCTTTGTATATTTATTGATAATCAATTCGTTTGTCCTTGTCTATATTTTTGCTCTTCCCAACATTTATCTATAAATTTAGCCAGGACACAGTTTTATCCTGATCCTATTTACTTCCAAAAATTTTTCTTTAAACTTGCAATTTCTCAGGTCAACCCTGTTTGAATTTATATCCTATAGGAAGCTATTTAGCTGGATACATCCATTTTTTCATGAAAGCCACTTCTAGCAATACTAATACTGGCAAACTCCTGTATGCAAATGTGTTTCTACCATCTCTGTGTTTGAGGTCATATTTACCCTGAGGTACTGACCCTTTAAATTCAGTCCAGTTTGTTTTGGTCACTTCATTTGTTTATTTTTTCAACTTTAAAATGAATGAGATCTAGCAACAGTATCAAAAGAAGGTTTTTAAGAAGTACATAACATGCGTGCCTCCTCTAATAGTACTGTCAGTGGAAAGTCACATATAAAAATGAATGGTCTATTTCTAACTGCTAATAAATATTTGGTTCCATTTTGTGAGGAGGAAGCCTACATATTGCCTCTGAAAATCAACTACAGTTCTACAAACAGAAGGTTTCCAGAATCAGGTACATATGTTCTAGACTGATACTTGGAACATTAAATAGAAACACTCCATAAATTTGACTTTTGTCTGAACAATCCAGTTGGATTATGCAGTAAAATTGTGATACCACTTAAAAAGCAGAATTGATCAGAATGCTGCTCTTTTTTTTGTACTACTAAAACCATTCCACTTTTTTTTTCTCTAACCTTTTATTCTGAGGCATGCTGGGCATTGTTTTTTATGGAAACTATTGGATTAGATATATGTTTAGGAAAGCATTAAACACATGGCTAAATGAAAAAAAAATGCAAGTATTCTCCTTGAAATCAATGGGCCTGCTTCTAAAATTAAAGTTAAGCATCTGCTTAAGTATTTTTTGGCCTGGGTCTGCAATCCATACACAGATGGACTAACAGTGGTAGTGTCATAATGACAAAAAAGCCTCCATTAGATCGTTAATCTATCTAGATATTTATATGGCATCCATCTCCATAAAAACTGCAGCACCTATCTTAGGGCAGCCAAGAGTGAGGTCATATAATTCCCCTGAATCTAGCTTAATTACTGGCTCTTTATTGCTGGCCTTCCAGGGCAGGTAGCTGTGCCACCCTGAATAATTTCATGAACACTCTGCATCCACTGCTCCTGGCTGCTCAGAACAACCTCACTGGCTTTGCACTGGAGGAAAAGGAGAATTTGTCAAAGACAAATGTGCTGCTCAGCTCAGGGCAGCTTCCAGACAAGGGACAACCAGAAGGAACTGGAGACAAAACCTTCTTAAACCACTCCATCCATAAAAGTCTGTGACATTTGTTCCTACATGCCACCTCCCCCCAAAACTGGGAACATGTTTCCTGTAAAGCTCCCCCCACTCCCTAGTCAAACTCTGTTGACTATAAATCATCCCATAGTTCACTGCTTAGCTGGCTTCACATTCATAACACAACAAATATTTCCCCTCCAGCATCAAGTCATGCAGGCTCCATGGGGTATAATTCCTGAAGTAAAGCAGTGATCTTCGAAACAGAAGTTGCTTTCCACTCCACAAAGGAGACGGGTTTGTTAATCGTGCAACTATTTAAAAGTCACTCCCAAGATGTGCACCTGAGCTCAGAGTCTGTAATTTATAATCTACCCACCCACACATGTGCACTGCAATCAGATCACTGTTCCCACAGAAAATAAACATGCTGAAACACAAGACCCAGCACTGTTCCAAGCAGTGATAAAACATTTAGAAGATACAGGATGATTTCATAACGTCTCTCAGTAGCATAGGGCAGGAGCAAATGTATCCTCACCTGCTGTGGAGTGTAGGTTCAAATGTACAGACATAAGGAGAGAGTTTTCTTTGATCTCATCTTTACAAATCAGGCCTTGATATGATAGAATTAAAGTTCCCAATGCCAAAAGATGAGTGGTTCAAAAAACTGTCTTAGTGAAAGGATTGAGAGCTACTCAAAAAAAAAAGAAAAAAAAAAACCCTCCTCAACATATAATTTTCCCATCATACAGTACCTCAATATCAAGTAAACCTACTGTGGGGAGGAACTGACTGCAAACAAACCAGTAAACACAGATTTTGGCAGAACACTCTAACAAGAAACTCAAAATAACATAGTGTCTTTTCAAACAATCTCAGTGTCTACATGCAGTTGAGACTGAAGGGCTTTGTGGCAGACATAGAACATGATTATAAATAATCATGTTATTCCACATAAACTTATTTGTCATGGAACCACGCCTCCCAGGAGGCAGCAGTCACTTCCTTGGAAGACTGTGGTACATCACGTAACAGCCGCTTACACAATGTGCATCCAGTTCAAATTTTTACCTTTGTTTAGGATAAAGACAAGTGCTGATATACATGCATTTTTCAAAAGGCAATTATTCCATTTTTTTCAACTAACTTTAAAAACAGCAGTGCCAAATTCCTGTTGGCATTCTGGTGTGCGTCCTCACCAAAATAACCGTGAACTTGAGTGTCCTTTAGTGGGGTGGTTAGCTCTGAAGGTTCCTGGCACTGGAGTACCTAAGCACATCATAAATATTAATGGAGTTATCCTTCCAACTTTTCTAGGAGTCTTTATTACCCCCATTTTGCAAACTGAGAATTGAATTTCAAAGTCTCTTGCCCAAGGCAATGCAGGAATTTTGTACTGGTGCCAGGATGGAGCCCACATTTCTGAAGTCCTCATCCAAAGTGTCTTTTTCTACCCTCTCCTGATAGACATGCAAGAAACTTTTGTACCTCAGTATATTCTGTTGGTCTGCTTCTAAATTATTGCCTCCTACTTGTGATCATAAAGCATGCCAAAGTGAGCTCTTATTTTTAGGTTAGAGAGAGCACCTCCATACAAGGGGACCAGGATTTAACTGGCAGCCTTGCTCTCTCCTTGGCTGTTAGAAAGCACAGCCCCTGAAGAAAAAAGGAGTGCACTGTGTTGCACAACCTGTAGTGATTGCTCTGGATGAGTAAGAAATGGTATTAATACATTCCATGGATGAACTATCCAATCTTCCTTAGCCTGAGGGATAGAAACTAAAATCCTGGGTCTAGATGGAGAATTCACAAGAGAGCTGAACAGAATCCCTGGAGAAGAAAATAATTTGTTTTCCCTTGCTTTGAGTAAACTGACCAAATATGCAAAAACATACCAAATGTCTTGTAAGTAGAAAAAATAAGCAAACCTCACCTAAAGAACCTTTCATACTTGATGTTTTCAGATTGTTTGGGTTCACATCTCTGAAACTTTGCTCTGAATTCATTGCACTCAGAGATGCACATCAAAGCCTACCCAGAACTGTTGTCCTTATTTCAAGACCAAATATTCTGATTTTCCTACTATACCACAACTACAGCTAGATTTGCTGAAAATTTACTCCAGAATTTAGGCAAGAACCTTAAATTACCCAGAACAAGGTTGAGATTTGACATTCTAGGCACTATCAGAAACATGAGCTAGAAGAACTTACAGATGTCCAAGGTGCCATCTCCATCCTCACGTAGCTGAGGGGCTGTTAAGCATTTAATGCACAAAATAGTAAAATATTTATGTCAATATTTTAAAACACAATGATAAATTATGTATTTAAGACCCCTTAAGCTGAATATGCACATCTTAATCATAAACTGGTGCTTTAGCAAATATTGCAGTGATTGATGCTGAGATTTAAAAGCAACATTCCACAGTTCTCACTTTGGGAAGCAGGGGGCCCATGATGCAAATCAGATACATTTGAGAGCAGAACCAGCCTAAAATAACTGCAGTGATGTCTAGCCTTCATCTTGTAGATACTTATCCCCGCTGTCCGCGTCACATTTTTTTAAAATCTTCATGGTCATGTGACTTCCAAGTCCATGACTTCTCCTGTCTCATCTGAACTTGAAATACCTCCCAAATTGACTTTATTAAGTGCTTCTAGCCCGATGAAATAAAAATTTCTTTTCCCCCAGGGCTATGAAGCTGTTAAGAAGCAAGAAATTCTTTAGCATTTCATGGCTTTTTCTATCAGTACATCCAGGTATTTAGACACAAATATCTTGATACCACTTGGCTGATGTTCAGAGAAAATGTTCTGCTCTGGGTTTCAGTATGGCCCTTTACAGTGATGGAAACCATGTGTTAAGCTAGGGTGTAGAATGAATAATCTTCAGAATTTGGGGATACTTCTGTCCTCGAACACTATTTGGTGTCAGGTCCTCAGTCTGGTTGTTTCAAATCACCCTTAGGAAAAAATAATCAGTCAGAATAAAACTTCATACACACTTTGAGCTCCTATAGTAACTGGGAATGCTCCTTCACATCAACATTAGACAGAGTCTGCAGGGCACAATCTCCTCCATAATGCTTAGGTCATGTGGGGATATTTCTTTGTATACTTATTAATTAAGGTGTCATGAATTAATTAGGCACAATGCCACTAAAAAAGCTATGATAAGCAGTGCATCTTATATGCTAATAGTATGGGCGTCTCTTACATAAGTGAATCATCCCTATTTCCCAAATCAGCAATTTCACTGTGCCCTCTGGGTGAATGTCTTTCATAGAAATTCTTCCCAGAACTTCTTTAAAGAACATCTGAGACAGCACTGTAACACCACTAATTTATCTTTCCACACATATGTTGGAGCCCGTTTGGCCAAGAGTTCTTTTACTCACGTCTCCACCCCAGGTGTGAGGTCCTACTCCTACCTCTCAGTTGTCTTTGGGATCATGGCCCTGCCACAGCTCCCTCCCTCTGTGCAGGCTGAAATTCCTGCTCCTGATGGAGGCTTTGTACCTCGGCCCAAAGGGCAGTGCTCTGCTCTCAGAGCAACCTCCCTGTTTTCTGAAAGACTACCCAGGAACAGGCACAACTTGAAATGAACTGGAGTGCCCATTCTTTTCAAAGCTGAATTTTCTGAAGGGATGAAATTGCAAGCTGTGATGATAAAAAAAAAAAAAAAAACCAAAAAAAACAATTCAACTTCTAAGAAAGTTACATACTAAAGAAAACCACATGATGAAAATGTGATAAGGTTAAATAAAAAAGGTTAAACTGTCAAGTCATGCCAGATATTTCAAGGAGTAAAAATGGCACCTTTAACTATAACATCTTGGCAGGACAAAGCATCCTCCAGTTCCAGGATATAAGTACCTCCTGGGTGGCAAGTGCTCAGCACCTCTGAAAATTAAGGCAGTTATTTATGCAAACACATGAGGCTGCCTCAGTCCAGAAAGGTTTGCCTTGTTGGGGATTTTGTTTGTTTGTTTTCTTGTCCTTTTGTTGTTTTTTTTCCCTGAGGATTTAATGATAGTAAGTTTAAAAAGTTACCATGCCTCATCTGCTGTCCTGTTACTCTGTACTGTCTCCAGGTCCAGATGAGCTAACTCCTTTCTCAGGGAGAGGCAAGTTCCTTTGTGTTACCTGATGTTATGTATTATCAGCACTTCCTTTCATTGCAAGGCACCTGTGGACATCTACAGTATGAGCACATGTGACCTGAGGCATTTTGGCAAGCCTATATGGAAAAAAGTAGGCATCTCTGTATTATGAAGTACCACAGCAGTTTAAAAAAATTTGTATATCACTCTGGGGATCTGCCTCAATTGGGACTTAAGCAAGTAGGTAACTTTTCAGGTCCCATCCAAAATGTTTTGCTTGAGATTGCACAGGAGAGCTGCCAAAATGAACTCTAAGCAGCTCAAAGCACAGATAAAACCTCTTCCACTAACACATCCTTTCCTCATTTATAGCTAATTCAATCTCCCTATCTGGACTCTGCTCAGCTTGGATTGACAGCAGTGTAAATCACTGCAATAATGCCACTCCAGAAGCTGCACACAGCACCTTTTTACTTTGCCTAGTAATACATCAAAGAAGAGAGACAGAAGAGACCAAAGACATTATTAAGATTGACCTCACCTGCTTTGCTTAAAAAGCATCTACAGCAGAGCAAGATGGACTAAAATGCTGAAGAAAGAGCCACATACATTGCAGTCCTCTAAACCCAGGATCAGAGGGGTCTGCAGGCATCTCTATTGATTTAAATGAGTTTTATATCAGATCCCTATACTGTATGGTTAAGAGATTCTGGGCAAGGTGAAATGTCAGGGATAGGGCGTAGTTAAAATTACATTTTGACAAAAAAGGGAAAACAAGATTTCCAAAGTACTGAGTGTTTTTGCTCTTACAGGGGTGCTTTCTGAGCCCCAGTGTGCTGTTGTGCTTTAATTCTTTTGTTACTGCAACCACAAACACCTTCTGGGCCAGGAAATCCAATGTCTCTGGAAGTTATCTTTGCACACAATAGACACAGAAAGCATTATCACCACCTGAGAAGCTCTTATGGCTAAAAGGTTTGCGTGTAGATATTCCTGGGTCAACAATGGAGGGTGAAGTAGGCAAACGAAAGAGCTAAGAGAGTGAATGAGGTAGATGCTTTTATAAACAACAAATTTTCTTACTGGGGGGTTTTCATTAAATTATAATTCTAGTATTCTAACTAATTTAAAAATCACCTGGATCCAGCCCAGTTCACACATGGCAGCAAGGCAGGGCAAGGGCAGAATCCAGGAATCCCGCCTGCTCTGTTCCAGAGTGATTAGTCAGACTCTCAGTTCTTCCACAACATTTTCCACGCCCTAGCTCTCAAAACACCATTTCACCAAAAGCCATGGAACACTTTTATAGGAGAAGAAATTAGCTAAGTCATGTCAAAGATCAGTGTCAGAGTGAAATAGAATCCTAAATCATCGTGTCCTTTATTGCTTCTGACTGTGCCATTTCATAGTAGCAAAAAAAACAAAGTAGCAAAAAAAGATGTATTTAAGGTCTAAAATCATAAAATTAAGGAAAAGACAAACATGCTAATTAGTAAGTGACCCAAACCCAGTCTCTGCTTCTCAGACTACTCCTAGCCACTACCTTAAAGCTTGAAATGAGAGATCTGTCTGATAGCAAATTGGCATTCAATGGGAGCAAGTGTTTTGCATCTCTGTTCAGATTTTTCTTTAACAGCCTGTACATTCCTCAAATCTAAATGGCCTTTTGGTCTTTTACTCTCCTGGTCTCATCTTCTGAAGCATGAGCTGGGTCCTCAGTGGATGATTGCAAGGACATAAGCCTTGTCCCCATATCCCCTTGTGCTATGAGCATGTAGGAGACAAACCTACAACCAGACAAATGGGTTGTGCAGTGATCCACACAACCAGAGGTTCAAATTTAGAGTTCTCTTTAGAAATGGAGTCCTCTCAAGAGAGACAGCTGAGATTTGGCTGAAGAAAAGCATTGTTGATATAAAGATAGCAGAATCTAAATATTAGTAAAAAAAAAACCTGGTTAAAACACAGGTCTGAAAGTGACTACTCTGCTCTCTTACAGAGCTGAATTCTTAAGGTGCACATATGGGGAGAGAAATTTGGTGGATGCCTTCCTTAGCTTTGGGGTCTTTAAGCTCTCAGACTGGAGACCACAATCTCCAGGGACATCTGAGGGTTTGGATGTCAGCACTACTAAAGCAAAGCAGAGGTCCTTAAAAGTAAACTTTGTTCCAAGATCTTGATGGCAAGCTGACAGAGAAGACCACTCTCCAGGGCTAATAGGAAACTGGATGCATAGAAACCCTGAAAGCATGATGGAAGTGCAGCTTATGTATGCTTTTCTTTTTCTACCAAAATATTTCTATTCTTTAAAATATGAGAAATGTTGTTTTGTTTTTTAACTTTATAGTCCATAAGAAATATAATAATTATATTTTTGTTTGGAAATAACAAAAGTTTTCCTCCTCCTCAACTCTAATTCATACCCAGGGCTATGTTAATTATAGAACTGGGGAATCATAGAATAGTTTGTGTTGAAAGGGGCTTTAAAGATCATCAAGTCCCAAACCTCCTGTCATGTCCAGGGACACCTTCCAATAGACCAAGTTGCTCAAACCCCCATCCAGCCTGGCCTTCACATGTTCAGGAATTCACAACTGGTGAGAGATTCACAACTTTATATCGCAACTGGTTCCAGTGTCTCATTGCCCTCACAGTGAAGAATTTCTTCTTTATATCTGATCTAAATCTACCCTCTTTCAGTTTAAACCCTTTTGTTCTATTGCTACCTGCCCTTGTAAAACAATTCCCCCTCCAAGCTTTGTTGTAGCCCCCTTTAGGTACTGGAGGCTGGTCTAAGAGTTGACCAGAGCCTTTCCTTCCCCATGATGAAAAGCCCCAACTCTTTCAGCTTGTCTTCATAGGAAAGGTGTTCCAGCCCACTGATCATCTTCATGACTCTCCTCTGCACTTGCTCCAGCAGGTCCAATGTTCTTATGGTGGGGACCCTGGAGCTGGCACAGCACTCCCAGAGGGGTCTCAGCAGAGCACGAGAGAAGTGAGAATCATCTACCTTGACCTGTTGCCCACACTGGTTTTGATGCAGCCCAGGACAGTGTTGGCTTTCTGGGCTGCCAGAGCACATTTCCAGGTCATGTTGGACTTCTCATCAGCCAAGACCCTCAATCCCTTCTCCTCAGGGCTAACCTCAGTCTATTTTCCAGCCTGTATTTATGCCTGGGTTTGCCCTGACAGAGGGGCAGGACCTTCACAGGTCCCACCTCTCAATCCTATCCAGGTCCCTCTGGATGGTGCCCCTTCCCTCTCACCTCTTGACTGCACCACACAGCTGGGTGACATCAATAGACTTGCTGAGGGTGCACTTGATCCCAGTCCATGTCACCAACAAAGATGATAAATAGTGCTGGTCCCAATACTGACCCCAAGGAATGTCACCTTTCTCCTCTTGGACATCAAGCTATTGGCTTGGAGTTTGGGTGTGACCACCCAGCCAAATCCTTATCTATTGAGTGATCCACCTGTCAAATCCATGTCCTTCCAGTTTAGGGACAAGAATGCTTTGTGAGACAGTATCAAAAGCTTTGCACAATGTTATGCTAAGAAGCTATTAATTTAGTGGATTGACTCTGTAACATCTTTCTCTTTTTTTCCCTGATAAACTATACAAACACGAGGTCACTGTGAGGGCTTGGAAACTGCAGCATGACAATGGAGTGGCAAAGTGGCTGAACTACAGAGAAACTTTTAGAAAAACAGGCCAAGATAGCTGGTTTCAGTGCTAGTACCAGCTTTCATCTTTGAAAACTTGTTACTGAGATCTACTACTAACTCAAAGAAAGCCTGAGACAAAAATCCCTGAAAGCAGGTAGGATGGAGGGATCTCTGCATACTCATCCTGTTTGTACTCTCTTTTCTAGCTTATACTCTTCCTTTTTTTCTCCTATCCAGCCTCAGTGACAAGATGCTGGGCTGTAGAGCCCTTTGGGCTGACCCTGTACAGCCCCTCTGATGCCCTTTCATCTATGCCATGCTTCAGAGGAAGTGATTTTCTCTTATTTCAAATCATTGTCAACAAACAGCAAAACTCTCCGAAGCCATTTTCAACAGAGTCAACCTTAGCACTTGCATTCGAGAATTAGTCACAGGCTGCTGGAGTGAAAACAGAGCAAATGTAAACAGATAATGCTTTTGCGAGAAGAATGCAAGAGCTTGTGTGGGAAAGAATATGATATAAGAGCTTGTGTGATCATACATTCTTTTATTAAAATAAAACCTTTCACAACAATTCCTAACATGATTTTTTTCCCCCAAGTATCACCATTCATTAAACAAAGCTTGCCTGTGCAATTATCAAATACGTAAGACTTGTGATATCTAGTAGAGCCCTCTATGGGTGTATTTCAAATTGCTGCTGTTTAATTATTAACTGACTCCATCATGTTTTCCTTCAATACATAAGCTCAGTCAAGAGTCTGAGGAGTAATGCAAAAATCAGTTTATGCAGGTTTTCTCACTTTCTGTTTTTTAGTTTTCCCAAATCATTGCCAATGCCAAGACAGAGAAAGGAAAGAAAATTCACTATGGAAAGTTACACTGGGCTTTGTGGCTGAAGGTAGCTCTTCACCTACCTCCTTTTCATCCCTGGCTCAGTGAGACTGCAAGTATGAAACAAAAAATGCTGTGGCATGAAGGTTCAAAGAAAACACCACCTTGGAACTGACTGCTACCATAGATATGGGCACAGTTTATTCTAATTTACAGGGTGTTTTTTAGGCAGTTGTTGTACATCAGGTGACATAAATGCACAAGTCAGATAAATAGGAATGTCAAAGAACTGCTTCATTAGGTGTCAAAAGGCCCATTTGTCCTCTCATTGCTAAATCAGGCTGGTTTTGCTCAGATTAGGATTAAGAAACAAAGAGACATGGGCACTGTTCACAAAACCATCCCCATGGTGAGGGATCCTGTTTTGGCACCTCCACAGTAGGGCAGCCCACTGCAATGCACAAGGGACGTGTTCACTCTGCTCAGTTTACCTGAGCCAAAGGCTTCCTCTTTCTCAGAAGAGGTGCTGACTGAGAAGTTCACCACTTTTTCTGAAGTGATGCTCTTTTGTGGTTAAAACGGCACAAGAAGAGCTGCTGGAACTCACCAGTGCTCTTTTCCAGGCAAGAGTCCTTATGGCAGGCTGTGACTCTATCTTGAATGTAACTGTAAATGCACATAACGGTAAATGAATACATTGAAATAAAGTTGAAAGCCCTTCAGTGGGGGTGGAAGATAAAGAATTAGCCCAAAATACCTATGGTCCACCACTGTTCACCTACAAAATGAGGTATCACATTTAAAATCAGTGCCTTAATTGAGGTTAAAATATCTAAACCCCTTCAAAATATCTTAAGTGAGGGCTTTAAAGAAAAAAAAAAAAAGTAGAGATACTTTGTGTGTCTTTTATTAGATTCCTTCACAGAATAATTCTTCCAAAAAAGCAAAATATTTCTACAGTCCCTGGTTGTTTTACCAAACATTTTTTAAAAATCCCAGGTTTAGGTAAACCTAGAATTTTGGCATATTCCTGGTGTGAAGTTTCTTGGGAGAGGACTATACCATGAAAAACTATGAGGAGTAAAATTTTCTCTATATCTTCTGTCCCAGCAATCCAACATGCACAGGGATGCCCATGTAGTCCACACGGGTGCTGCAGCAGAAAACTTGCAGATCAAGCACTTGGACTCCAGAGTTGAGAGATACCTCAAGACAAACAAGGAATGGCTCAATCCCATCTTGAGGAAACTTTCCAGGTGAGGGAGACTTTCAGCCTAAAGAAGGAAAACTTGTGTGTAATTGTGCATGAAATCTTCACTTACCTATCTTAGCACATGAGTTTTCTAGATGTGGAAGAAAGGCAGCTGAGAAATTTCAGTTCCACAGACCAATACCTCCTGATCATTGGGATAGAATGTTTTTTCTTTAGTCTTGAAAATACTTTTTCCAGACTATCTTCCTCCTTTCTCAAAAAATTCAAATAATTTCTCACAAGCTGGAAGCTGCAATGTTGCCTGTGATAAATTTAGGGTAAAAATTCATGTATAAAATAATAATCCGATGTGTAATGGGAATAATGTTTATAAAAATTGTGAAATCCAGTAGAAGGCTAATCGTTTCCCCCCCAGCCTGCCAATCTCAGTTGCAAAGACAGGACGAGAATCATCAGACTAGACAAAGACACTGGCCAACCTTGATAAGAATCACTTCCTCGCCAATGCAAGGAGAAATTCCTCCTTGACGACGATGCCGATCTCATCGACTCTCTGGCGCAACAAGCAAAATGAAATCAGCATAAGACTGACCCATGAAATTGACATAAGAAAAAGCTTTCCCGGAATGAGACAATGGGACTTGACAAGATCTGAGAAGACCATCGAAAAGAAATTCAGACTATTCAGCCCATCCTGGACACATGGACTGCCTCAGGGCAGAAAACTCCTATAAAACGGTGGACTGAGAATCGTTCGGGGTGGATTTGGGCGACCTGTACCCTGGCGTGCAGACCCCTATCCACCCGGCGCAGCGCTGATATTTTCCTATTTTGTGGTTTTCTCTTTTATTGGTGATCGATATAGTGTTATTAATAAATTGTTGCTTTGTTAATCTGATATTTGCCATTGCATTTATAACATTGCCCCATTCATTTTGCCTTATCAAGTTTCTAATTCCTAATTAAATAAATATAAACTCCAAAAGTACATTTAACCACTGGCTTACCCTCAGAACAAAAAGGCCTCCCCCTCTAAAGCAAGTAACAGGAAATCTCTTGACTCAACAAGTCGGCTAACTTTTGCCTAACCTAACATTTTAGTGTTTGGCAATGATCCAGGGCTTCTGACTAAGGAAAAAAGATGCTGAGGGGACAGATTTTTGAAGGTGCTGAGCACCCACAGAACATGCTGATTTAAGCTGAGTTTGCATATTCTGGGCCCCTGGATTATCCTGCCCCATGACGTCTTCAATTCACTTTCTCTTGGTGTGACAGAGTATCACTTTCACTTGTTTTTGTTCTATTTTCTTGAACAATTTAATTCCACAGAACAGTGATGCTTATATCTTCCTGGGCTGAGCTGCAGAACAGAATTTTCATTTGAAATATCAAGTAATTCTACACTTTCTTCTCCAAACAGAGCCATTACAGGGTTTTGAGATCATTCCTCTGCTTTCCATTGCTGCTTTGATTTATTCTAGCTAAAAAGGAAAAACGGAAACTGGAGGTTTTTATTTCAACTGCTGGACTGGTCCCCCAAATGGGTGACTCAGACCTTGAGCCATTCATTCCTTGTGCATTTCTCAGACATGAGTGATGTATCTATACAATGGAGATGATGTGGTTTCCTTTCTTCTGTTCTTCCACCCTTTCTCTTAATGAGTCGGGCAATAACACCTGCAGGAATCCTCAGCTGAGAGCTCCAGGATATAATGCTATGAGCCTACAGCTGTATTTTCATAATCATGTATAGGGAATTAAATGTTCAAAATGTTATGTATAATATCTGTGGGGACTTGTTACAGAAATACCAAGCTAAAGGCCCTGGCAGTGCAAAAGTGCCACAGGGCACTTGGTGTCATATTTCTCAAGCAGATCACCTCTACCAGGAGAAAAAAAAAAAGCATGTGCAGAAGAAGGGCTAGACAGAAAAAATCTGATTACTAATGGCCAAAGAGATGAATTGTCTCTAAACGACTTGCTGCTCACTGTTGGCTAAATCATTGCCCCTTGTTTGGAGAAGCAGAAGCTCTCAGGACTGAAACAGTAAAAGGATTTATTGTAATCCACCCTTGTCTTATATGTTTTATAGAAAGTCCATGACAGGACTTAGTTTTCACGTTACAAATGGGACGGAAAAAAAAAATCAATGAAGAAGCTAAAAAGGCAAAAGATAATCATTGGGAGTGTCTCACAGAAAGCCACAGGGGCGGAAGGAAACACTGAATGTTCATGTCTTCCTGTGCTTCAAAGCCGTTTTCTTGCCATTTGGCTTTAAAGAATGTCGTTTTGGCTGGTTTCATGGCTTTTATATCAGGAGAAGCAGTGAGCCTTTTGCAATGATTCTGTGCTGAGACACACCTGAAAGCTAGAGGGGAGCAAAGAGAGAGGAAATAAAGCTTTAACTCAGAAGAAAATCAAACCGGGAATTTTTTATGATGCTCATTTTTTTTCTTTTATTATTGATGGCAGGGTATGAGGGGAAAAAAGTGGTTGAAGTAACTGATTTTTGGAGTTAAAAAACAAATGAACAGATGAGCTTAGCAGTCCTAGCCATGGAAACATGAATACCTGAGAGAAAAAATATATTCAACTTCATTATTGCATACTCCTGCAACAAAATCTTTTTCTATGGTATAATAAGAAGTCACAGAAAGTAATTTTCAGATAATGGTTAACAAGTAGAAACAATTTCAATATTGCTGCAACATTTGACAACTCTCAGTACCATAAAATCTGTGTAAAAAGTGCTGGTTTGTTCACTTAGAAGTGACAATTTAAAATATCTGTAATTTATAGTTTAATTAAAATGAATGTCTTAAGTGCAGGATCATAAGAATCTGGAGATATACACTCAAAATCCCCCTGGAATCCACAAAGGCACACCCATGGCTTCATCAGACTAACTACACATTTTTCTTGTCCTGTGTAAATATGTATTTTTCATATAAGAGAAATTTGGCAGAGGTTTCTATAGGTAACTCAAACCTCTGTCCATCTGGCTTACAGTTTGCAAGTTCTTGAAGTCCTTCTTACTCATGCATTGCTGAGATATTTCCACTTGTCTACCTACAATAAATGGGTTCTCCAAAAAATAATAAAATTTTGAATAATTAAAAATTGCCAACCCAAGACAAGCTAGTTGGTAATTAGATGCAAACTGTTTAAGAAAAAAAAAAAAAAAAGTAACAGGTAAGATTAAGGGGTTTGGTGCTGGAAATGCTCTGAAAACTGTGGTGTGGGTCTGTCAGGTTGCCTGTGCCCTTTCTGATCAGAGCATTTGCAGCTGAAGTTGCTGCATTCAAGTTTCATCGCTGCAACCAAAGAAAACCTACTTCACTGCAAACTAGCAAGTGTGGGAAGATGGATACACTTCCTCATTGTCTGGGACTCTGCTTGGAGGCAAGGGTAAAAGAACATACCAAGTTGCTACCTGAGAAAACTGAGAAACATTTGAACTGCTTAGATTGACAGATAGGAAAAGACTAAAACTGGACATTTCCACTTTTTTAATATTTGTGTGTGTGTGTAATATCATCTTTCAGGAGTTCCTTGAGGACTGGATGCTCTGCATCCAACCTTGCAAAAGAGACAGAGTTAGGGGGAGATCAGGCCAGATCCCATCTCTCCCTACCTGGATATGAGATTACAAGGGTGGGTCTAAGTCTCAAACCAACATTTCATCTCCCTTCATGACATTTTTTAAGACTGTAGGAAAAATTTAGGCGGTTGACACCTAATTCTGTATCATTAGAGAGGTCTGGACGGGGGCTTGTCATTCATCTCTCTTCAGAAAGATCCTGCTGAGCACACGTAAGAGTGCCAAGTGGGAGTTTGGGAACTCTCAGGTTAAGCAGACAGATCCCTACAGGGCTAGGCAGCCCCACTGCAGTTCACAACCTGACAGGTTTCATACAGCCCATTTGGCCTGGGTTTAAACTGACTCAGTGGTCATAAGGGACTGGGGGGATTTAGAAGATACTGTACTCCACAGTGCACAGAGAGTGTTTGGGACAGGCACAACCAATGCATGCACAGACCCCCAGACACTCATAAATGCCACTGCATGAACCAAACACTGGCTAACTCACACCAGTTTACACTTTCATTTGCATAAGATTTTGTGCTGTGATTCTGGGATTGTTCAGACTTCAGACTCAAAGTGAAACCTGGGAGTGAACCAGCCTGGCTCATAACTAACTGAAGAGAAAATGCATCAGCATCCTGAGAGGGAGAACTGACAGGTTTCACACATTCCTGTCTCTAGCACAAAAAAAAAAAAAAAAAA
>VWZU01001439.1:380650-405200 GCA_013397095.1 Sterrhoptilus dennistouni
ACAATGAAAAGCTTATAGAAGGGAAATTATCAGATTACAGGGCAAGAAAGTGTTCTTCAAACCATCGTTCATGAACCTTTTGATGAACATGCTCAAAGGTGCGTCTGAAGTGCAGGCACAAATTGGTACATTTTTCATTACTTCTGTCATCATCCTGCCAAAATTCCTGACAGCTTGGAAGAGCCCTCAGCTTCCATCTGGCCCAAGGATTCTCACCCTGAGGATTCCAAGCACTTGGCAGATGACTCTCATCACCCTGCCCTGCTCTCAGGATTCATCTCCATGGATGAATCCTGTAGTAACAGGTGGGATCCATT
Source organism: Sterrhoptilus dennistouni (assembly GCA_013397095.1). NCBI lineage: Eukaryota > Metazoa > Chordata > Aves > Passeriformes > Zosteropidae > Sterrhoptilus > Sterrhoptilus dennistouni. Next base: position 380,968 of record VWZU01001439.1, read on the forward strand.
TTGATTAGGTCATTCACCAGAGAAATCACATACTTAGACCCTGAAGGTCTGTCTTAGAAATAGAAGGCTCAGCACATCCAGCAATAGGATACAGGCAGGGAGTACCAAACTGACTGAATCCAGTAATGGGGTGGAGGCATATGAATCCATACCTATTCCTTTCCGCCCTGAGTCCCTGTAGGAACATGACCCTTCTCAACCTCTCCGTCTCTTACAGGATAACCTGAGAGATCTGCCTGTCGCTAGAGCCAGCAGCACATTAACACGAGTTGGAATGTGCTCCCCAGACTTGTTGTTTGAGTGGTCTGAGTGTGCATGTCCAGCAGAGGAGCAAGGGAGTAGTCAGATACTAAAACCATTTACTTGTCCCCATGTAAATTTGCTGCTCATGGGAGTCAAAGCCTTTAGCCAGCAAAATCTAATTTTCAAGACCACCAGGGTGCCTTTAAGGTTGTCTGCATCTTATAAGTATTTTAACATTTTTATGAATCTCTGTTCCCTGTTTCTGATAGGAGATAATAACATTCCTCTCATTTACTGGGATGCTGGGGGAATTAATATTTATGAAAAAACAATTTAATGGTGAAATTCTGTAGGATGCAGCAGTAAGTACCATAAATAGACTGCTAATATATTGTGCAAAACAAAGGAGATTTTAGCTTCTACTGCCTCTATCCTAACACAAGGAAACAAAGTTTGTTTAGCTCTGTGTTCTACAGCATCTTGTGAGATCAGGCAATTTTTAATTTTGTGTGTGTACCTGAGGTTTCTACAAACATCACAGAGCCAAATCTTGTCGTGATCTTTCACTCTGTCCTACTTCCAGTCCCAGGCAAAAGCAGGAAGTTTAGAGGAGTGGAAAAGCATACAAATCAAAAGCAACTGAGCATTTGTGTGTCTATTCAAAGACTTCTTTAGGCACTGGCATGGGGGATATGGTTGGGACAAGGATTTGATTTCACCCTTGCTGGCTCCCACGCCCCTAATTAGAACTGAGCTCTTTATAGGTAAATAACATTTAAGTGGAACTATTTCTGACCACTGGGGTCCTGCACTCTGCTGTGCAGTGCCCTTTCATTAGGAATTAGCCGACACGATGCTGAATAAACACATTGTATGTTTTGCAAGAGCTCTGATGTGGTCTCTGTTAATCGCTCTCTTTAACCTATTACAATCATGTGCTGCTTAGCCACACACACCACAGGACTGCTTGGGAAGGGGAAGATTATGGGGTATGCACCGAGAATTCTTAAAGGGACAGACAGCATAAAGCGATGCCACAATGTCTGTTTGAACTGGTGTCAGCTACAATAATGAGTGGCTAGGAATAAAAATAAATACATGGCACTTCAGGAACACTTCACATTCTCCAGCTGCTATTGCATCAAGCAATATGAACAGGGCTTTCTCTCTCACCAGCACCCTCTTGGCTCGGTTGAAGAGACCAGCCTTGCTTGCTTATTTGAGGGTTTTCTGCAATGCCCTTGGCAGTGGTTTGTACTTGCAACCTCACCCTCTCCCCCTCGCCCTCAAACTACACTTCTATTCATGAGTGCCTATTGAAAGGGTGCTTAGATGCATGCTTAATGCTTTGTTGCTAAGCTTTCCTCACAGGTGCCTAAGGGCTTTTATCCTTGGAACAATAAACTGAAAGACCACCATTCCCCTCTTCCTCAGGTCCCTGTGCTGGAACTCCTAGCAGACTTGGAGGGAGGCAGCCAGAAGTCACCACTGCAGGGGATCCTCACTGATCCAAGGATAATTGTGTGTCAGTAATCGGTGCTTTACTATCATTAGCAGCCACTTTAATACAGTCTTCACTTAGCCCCAAGTTAGGCTTATGACTATGGAATTTGCTCTGTCTTATCAGCTTCACTGGAGCATGTGAATGATCTCAACCTCTGACTATTTAGGCACATATTCAGATGGGAAAAGTAGGCAGAAACCTGTGGGTTTTGACATTAGTTATATTAGTCCAGTAAAACAACTCCTTTGTTTAGTCCTGGAGCTGTCTGTCTTCACTGGGTGTCTCCAGCAAGACAATTATGCAGTAATTACCACAGCACTGATTCCCTTCATCTAAACAGGACCCAACTTTAGATATCCTCGGTTAAAAACTCAGTAGCCTTTCTGAATCTCAATTCCCACATTGATAAAGGAAGAGGCATTACTATTACCACAATTAATTATTAATATAATATTAATATGTGCAAAGCCCTAAGGCTTCCAGATGAAAGGTGCTGGATAATTGTAAGGTGTTCTCCACACAGCCACAGGCTGTTAGCAACCAACTCAAATCAAAAAAGATTATCAAATACACACACTTAAAGAGATTGGGCTGATCAAGTGAAGAATTGCCATGAGATATTGGTCTCCCACTGCTACAGAAATTCCAAAACATTAATCTCCAAAAAGCATCACAAAGGATCAGAGGCTTTTCTCTTCAAAGTGGGAGGTATTACCTTGTCACAATGTCTGAGGACTATGATGCTGTTATGCCAAATCTTTTGCTGAAATTGTAAAGTTTCATGCAATGAGTGTCTGCGATACAGTTGCTGTTGTAGAACTCCTTCCCATCAGCCAGCCAGAAACTGTGGAAATGCTGACACTTTCAAACTTTTTCTAAAAAAATATTTTAGTCTTCGTACAGTCTTTTATCTGCTGGGGTTAAGTTGCTCTGAATCAGTCAAGCTTATAAAGAGATGTACATAGGGACCCCTTTGTCGGAAGTAATCCCAAAAGGCCTTCCATTCCTGTTTTCAAGAGGTAGCCCAGATTCAGCCCTATCTAGATTGTAGGTACTCTGTAGTCAGTGCAGACAGACAGGCATTTCCAAAGGGCAGGAGAGCTCACAGCTGTGATGACTTGCCATCTGTAGGTGCCTAAATTCCCTGAACATGTATGCTGGGATCCCCAAGCCCCAAATCAAGTCAGTCTAGATGCTTAAGGTAAGTGTTTCAGTTATGTGATCATGATGAGGTGAGATAAATTTAGCATCCACTTCCCAAACTGCCATGTGTACAGCCAGACTGCAGCAAAGAAAACTTGCAGAAGAATCTGCCAGGGTTTTCTTGTCAGCAAGAGCAATGTCAGGACCTGTTATGACACTGCCTTGCAGCTGAAGCAAGCCTGTTGTGATGTAATGACAAAATTGGTGTTTGGTATAAATCTGCTCTCCAGACTTTTCACCACTTTCCTTCTGCAGTGGATTAACCTTGGCTAAGGGTGTCCCTGCCCTGGCATGGGCCCTTCCGCAGGCTGCAGCTCTCCAGGGACAGCTGCATCCACTGTACTCTCCACAGTCTCAGCTCCTGCAGGGAATATCCCCTAGGCTGTGAGGGTGGGTCTCTGCTCCAGTCTACAGCCCCTCCTGCCCTCCTCCTCTTCCAGCCCTCCTCAAGGTCACTGTGTTGCTGTTCCTTCCTCCTCACCTCCCTCCCTCCCTCTCTCCCACTGACACCTTTGGCCCTTTCTGGAACCTGTTTTCCCCAGTGGTCCCAGCCTGGCCGAGGGACTGTGCTCTGTGGAGGGGCTCTGTGGAGGGGCTGCTGGAGCTGGCTGGACCCAGCTGTGTCCAGCTTAGGGCATCCCCAGCCCTCAGGCATCCCCAGACCCTCAGCATGGGCCCAATACACTCACTCTGCACTGCTGGCACACAAGGGAACTTTCATGGTCATCCTCAATCCAGAGCTCTGGAGTAGCCTTAGAAACGGAGAACCTGTTAACTATGGTTCTTCAGCTTGGGACCGGATATTTCTCAACATCTCCAGAAAGCTGTGCCATAGCTATCAGAAAAAGTTTCCACTTTCTTGAATTCAGGAGTGGCAAATTTCTACCTCAACCCAGGTCACTCTAAGCACAGGTCCTGGTGCACTCAGACTTGGCTAGGTAATGTGACTCAGGGGATGGAAAGCCCTTAAGGATCGCTCCAATGCGATTTAGGTCCTCTTGCTCCTCCAAGAAGAGACTGAGAGGACACTTTATTGTGGTCCACAGCTTCCTCATAAGGGGCAGCAGAGGCGCAGGCACTGATCTCTCTGGTGACCAAAGACAGGACCCAAGGGGGTGGCCTGAAGTTGTGTCAGAAAAGGTTTAGGTTGGATATTAGGAAAAGGTTCTTCACCAACAGGGTCATTGGGAGCTGGAACAGGCTCCCCAGGGAACTAGTCAGAGCACCAAATCTGACAGAGCTCAGGAAGCATTTGGACAATGCTCTCAGGCACATGATGTGCTTCTTGGGATTGCCTTATGCAGTACCATGAGTTGAACTTGATGATCCTTGTGAGTCCCTTCCAACCCAGGGTATTCTTATGGCTCACCCTAAAAGTGAGGATGCTCCCATAAACAGCCACCTCATCTAAGCTTCTGCACACACCTTTGCATGGCACATTTAAGTCATTTCACCTTGGTCTCTGTACACCTTCTGCTCTTATATTACAGATAAGAGAAACAACTCTCAGACCCCTGGAAGGAAGTATGGTTTTGGAAAGAGATCAGAATGGTCTGGCTGGAGTTGTATTCCATAGCAAATGGCTTGCACTACCCTTATAAGTAGGGTTGGAAGGCTGCATGCATGCATCTCTGCTTTTTGGACTGGTGGAGCTAATTGATTGTCCACTGCTCTAGCCTAGAAAGCCAGACAGCTGGAACCATCAAGGACCCTTCTGCCTAAATGAATTAAGCAATCAGACACAAAGAAGTGGGTGTGCAACAATTGCCTATCATTTGAAACTCAAGGAGCAAGTAATTGGTTGTGCAGTTATTGTGCTACACGATGTACATACACATTCTTTGCTCTTGTTTGCAATGTGGAAAAAGTAACTGCAAGACACAGATGACAATTTGTCTTCCCCTGTGTGGTAACAACACCAATAGTCATTATCCTAAAGTCTTCCTTCAAAATATGCTGGGCACTTCAAAAAAAAAGGAATCCTTTGCTTGAAGGACTGGGAGTCTGTGCTGGATTCTGCTTCAGTCAAATAACACTTAGCTTCTAATACTGGCTGGTTGGACAATGGCTCAAGAACAGCCCTGAGGGGAAGGAATTGGAGGTGCTGGTTGACAAAAAGTTCAGGGTGATCTGGCAATGTGCACTTGCAGCCCAGAACACACACAATATCCTGGACTGAATCAAAAGAAGTGTGGCCAGCAGGTTGAGAGAGGTCTCATGAGAACTCAGCCAAAGTATTGCATCCATCTCTGGAGCCCCCAACACAAGCAAGATGTTGGACCTGCTGGAGTGAGCCAAGAAGAGACTCCAAAGATGGTCAGAGGGCTCAAGCACCTTTCCTGTATAGACAGGAAAGCGCTGAGAATGTTGGGGCTTTTCATCCTGGAGAATAAAGCATCAGAGAGCAGCCTTTGAGTAACTAAAGGGGTCTTACAGGAGATCTAGAGAGGGACTTGCTATAGAAGGGCATGCACTGATGGAACAAGAGGTAATGGCTTTAAACTTAGACAGGGTTGGGTTAGACACAGGGAAGAAATTCTTCACTACTGAGGTTGTGAGACATTGGCACAGATTGCCCTGAGAAGTTGTGGATGCCCCATTTCCAGAAGTGTTCTACGCCAGGTTGGATGGGGCTTTGAGCAACCTGATCCAGTGAAAACTGTCCCTACCCATGGCTGCGGGTTTGGAATGAGTGCTTTGAGGCTCCTTCCAATCCAAACTATTCTATAATTCATCACAGGGATTTTATGTAGCGAAGTCAGATAAAAAAGAGGGAGCAGAAGTGAAAACAAGAGAAGCAGAAGGAGTACTTGGTTAGTCTCTGCATACTACCTGGTTATTTTTATAGGCTATGTCTTAAATATATTGATGCTGGCAGGTGAGGAAGCACAGCAAAGCAAAAAGAAGGTGACAATTATGGTTGTGGCAATTTGGCCATTGGGATTTGATGACTGGCATTATTGACAGAGGAGATTGCAAGGGTCCCTGTGGAAAGAGACAATGGAATTCACTGAATAAATAAGACATGCTGAGAAAAAGTTATGAGGCCATATATCTTGGTTTACACACAAGAGCATCCAACTCAGCTCTCCTTAGAAGCTTTCCACCAGCTTTATCGAAGCTAGATGGAGACAAGGATATTTGTGCAGAGGTCAAGTTCTTTCTCATATATCATTTTTGTTTAAAAGTGGTTTCTTTCTGCAGAACAGTACCTTAGGTTTCCAACAAGCAGAATTTTTTTTTTTAATACACAGAAATAGTATTTCAATATCTAGTTTGAGAGAAAAACAGAGATAAGTAGGCACTGAAATTATGTCAATTTGCACATAAAGCAATAATTTTTTTAAGGACAGCAAACCCTTATTCAGATGCCATAAAATTGCATCCACTTACTCTTGTATTACTTCAGAAGGAAATAATTAAGAAGGATTGAACAAACATCCTAACAGCTCTGACAGATCATTTTTCTGACACTGAAATGTTTAGATTTTGGTTTCTCCTATACAAATACCGTTTCACCAAGTCGATCTTCAACCCTCAAAACATGAACAGAAATGTTGGACAAAGCATAAGAAGACTATTGTTTTTCCTTAAGTATTGAACTCCAAGACCCAGACAATAATACTTAGTCATGACCAGTACATCAATTTATGATAAAGGTTGGGACTAAACCCTGCTCAGGGGAAGTCCATTTCAGTCACATTGTTTTCTTTCTTCTACCCACCTGCATCATGAGTGCCTCCATGTATTGGTGCACAGACATTGAAAATAGCAAGGGGAAATTACCTGGCTATTATGGCAGAGAATTTAGGTGCAAGTTGGTTTGTGTATGGAAAAGAACAGAACAGTAATTTTGTGTAGGACAGATGAATTTCTGCTCTGTGGGCCTTGTCTAGACAGGTGGGATGGGAGGGATTTGATGGAAGCAATTTGATTTTAGATAGGAAACATCCAAGTCCTAATGTGAAAATTGAGAACTTAATCTCAAAGATTTCAGGAGCCTGGGGCTTAGGTTTAGTTATGGATTTCCTTCATTTGCATTTTCTTAAACTCTTTGATACTGAGCCAAACTTAAACAAGAACTAAACCATCCTTTGCCTTGCTAACATTTCTTATGTATGTATGTGTTTTTCTTATGTTCTTATGTATGTTCACACATAGCTGTGGGACTTGTAATCTCAGAGATGTAAATGCCTGTGGGATGGGGAAGTCTCTGCCACAGCTGATGATCCAACATGGTTTGTCATCCACCACTGGGAGACAGTCTGGGATGAGACTGGAGGTGTGCTGGTTTTCCATAGTGTAAGAAGAAACTGCTGTGACCTCAAGTAAACAGAAAGGAAAATCAACTATTTCTTAAGACAAGGAGAGAAACTGAGTTTTCAAGCCAAATTTTGGAGTAAAAATGTGCCCACTTTGCCAGAAATGAGAAGTAAATCATTGCAATGTCCTGTCTCCCAGAAATACACACATGCTGATAACTCAGGGTGTCCTCTGGCCAGTTCAGCCTGCACAGTTGGGACCTTTGTTTTTAGTTTTCGGTCAAAAGTGGAGTAAATATTTGCAAGAGAATATTTTCCTAACAGGGATACTCTCAAAAGTACATTTTCTGGAAAAGAGCTCTGCCATCATCCTCTTTTATTGTGCAGTCCTGCAAGCCCAGGGCAGTCAGGGACAGAGAAATAAATCAAGTGCTCTGAACCTGCATGTTCAGCTTTTACAGTAAACCATGTAAGAGTGGTTCAAACAGGAGGGTGCCGATAAAGTGACCTGACTTCACAGAATTTTGAAGAGCAGTTCTTTGAAGTTTGAAAACCTCATTTGTAAGAGATAAGATTTATGGCCCTAAAAAGGGACAGGAAAGAGTTGACAAACTGTTGTCACCCAGGGAAGCCTTCCCAATGATTTTCCTTTCCGGTTCCAAGAACAGAGAGTTTTAGAAACATGAGTGACAATAACCTTTTGGCTGAGTCTATTTGACTTTGATTCCAGTCAAATTGACATTTTAGGCTTTACTTAAGTAACTTTGATGTACTTTAAAGATTAGGTCCTGATAGTAAAAGAACCTGTACTGTTGTCTTAGTTCAGATGCTATTAAAATAGGAAAAAAAAATCTAAGCACTTTTGTCACCTTCTTTGTCATTTGCTGAATAAAGCATTACTACTGTTTTGTCAATATTCATATTTTATTTGCAGCTCCTGTATCAGAACCTTCTGTGATCAGTAGTGTTTATTAAAGAAAGACAGTCCACCCTGGATTCAGGCTGGAATCAGGCTGACCTAACTTGAGACATTTACCTGAGAAATCTAATTTAGGACCAAAATCATTTGATGCTTCTCCTATAAACAGTGGGCCACTATGTAGGATGCTTCAGCCATTTGTCAGCCACTTGCCCTCTGGAGGTGATTCTCTCCCTCGGCTATACATAAATAGTGCAGACACCTGAATTATTGAAAGATAGGTAAAATAAATCTGAGCTTTTCTTCTCATGCAAGGGAGTAGAGTAAAATTATAAAAGAGAAAAAGAGTAGAAGATGGAAATATTTAAACCCACTGTCTACACAAGGAGTGTGAGCAACACAGCTTAGGTGATCTGCCCAGGGCCAGACAGAAGGAGACAGGCCCAGGTGTTGGTCATGATACTTTGAAAGCAGCATTTTACCTATTAAAAAAGCTTACACCTCTGGCAGTGGCCTGAATATTTTCCCTAATATAAACAAAGACATCAGAACTGGAAAATGCTCCAAAAAAAGAGAAATCATTCAATTTATTTATTTCCACTTTCAGGAAAACATTGAAAATTACTAAATCTTAATACTTTTCCCACAAAAGCTCTCAGGAATATTTTTTTACATCCATAGGATATGAGGTTTATTATCACATAAAAGCTAATGCCGAAGTTCGTTTTTCGTCTACTGCATGTAATAGTTTTGGCCATGCAAACAAAGCACCAAGGCTCCAAAAACCAGTCATGTCTCTGGAATGGAGCTGGAGTTGTGTGGTACATACCTGCCCTCAAGCATGATGAAACCCAAAAATCTCCAAAAGTTTCGTAATCATTGATTTCCCTTAAAAATCAGTTAATTTTCACTTTCCGAAGCTTTGAAGTGGAAAACTGTGTTGTGAAGAACAGAAAGAAATGTTCCATTCAGACACTGAAAATCTGGGATGTATCAATATTTCTTCTTTAACTGTTGTAGATTCCTTAGAACAACCCCCAGTATCACAAGCTTTACTTCTGATTTTTTTCCCCTTTTCCTGGGGTATAAATATGCACAAATAAAAGAATGATTAGAGCAGATGAGATCACAGGTCTGTCTGGTTCAGTACAGAATCAGTCCTATGTCAAGGTTTATTTTTCATTTAAAAATGCCAAGTAGATTGAACAAGAGAACTGAACAGCCAGAAACACAGTTGGCACAAGTAGCCAGTGCACAGCAAATGGATTGAAATATTAATGCATAATATATGCAACAAACAGTTCTGAAGTTGCAAGCAACTGCACAACACATAGAGATAGAATGAAACTAATGTAATTAATTATTTGCTATAAATACTTTGGCCAGTTGTTATGGATAAAATTTATGCTGCAATGAAGAGAAAGAAAATTTCTGAATTATGGAAAACAGAATCCCATTCAGCATTTGACACTTAGAGTCTGAAATTTTGTCCTAATAAGAAGGAGATGTTCACAGACTAGCAAAAAAGAAGAAAATGTATTGCATGAGCAGTGGAGTATGAAAAGAATTTTGCCAGGGTATCCTATCTATCTTTGATGTCCACTTTAAAAAAACATTTAAACATTTAAAAAAAGCTTATGGAGATGAAAGAGAAGAATTAGAAAATCATGTGAAAATTACATAAAATGTAGTGCTGTGAGGCACTGAAAGAACTGCACTTACTTAGCTGGGTCCTCAAACAGAACACAAGCAGTGAAAGGCCCAAAAGGGGAAAGCTTAACCAACAGGAAACACTCTTAAGAGAAAATGCAGGTTGTTTATTTCTTGATTTTTTTATACTCAATGTGTGCTTTACTGAAACACAAATTAATTAGCAGTGCAGAGTTGTGTGAGAAGCCATGCCAGATTTGCAGATATTTGTGAGGGAGACTGTGTTTGTTTGCTTAATAAAAATAAAGCCTAAATAATCTTCTCCTTGATCAAGTAAATCAGGGATCCAGTAGTTAGGGTGCCTAGGAGCCTGGCAGAAAGAGAATTTTGTGTGGACAAGCCCATTGTTTCTTCCCGGGAGAAGGCTTGTTGTAGACTTTTGCTCCAGTGTCCTGCTGTACTGGAGTTTCTTCTACTTTTAAACAGGCTTTAGCCATAGGTGAGTTTGCAGTAAACAGGCAGCTGATCACAGGGAACTTTGTTCTATGTTGACATCAAAAATACTCTTTGTGCCAGTGACCTAGAGAGCAAAGAACCCTCAAAGTGGCAAAACTGCCAGATCACTCCACCACAGTCCATTAGAAAAGGCCATGTAGACACAGAGTGTTCACCATCTCCAATGGTCTGTTTGTCCTTGGAAGGCCAAACACATGTATTGCCCAAATAAACACAGTCCTTTAAAAACAAAAACAGTGAAGTCAGGCTACTTAGAACTCCATTAAACTACTCAGGAAAAGCATTCAGTTCCCTAGAAACTGTGATGCTTCTTACCCATCCCACCATGGCACCTCTCTGATACGACTTGCCTTTGCCTTTCCCATGTCACATAAGATGCCCTCAGGAAAAGGCTGACAGGGATCTTAACATAGTTATTCCACACACAGTTGGAAAGGAAAGTAATTAAAGTCGTTCGTTCATTCGGAGGAAAGAGAAAGGAGGTAAAACAGATGAGAGAAGGGGTGGCTCTCTGCGTCACAGATTAGTTTAGGTCAGTGAATTAGGGAATGGGAAAATGAGAATTCCCTATCCAGATCCCATTCACATTCAGCTATTTAGTACAAATAAGAACACAAGCAACTAAAGCAACTCTAAGGTTATTAGATGAGGCATAACCATGTGCTGAGAATGATCACCAGATTGTAGATTGTGACCGTCAAGACAGACCTGCAGGAAACACTTTAGGAGTTTTCTGGGGATAAGGGAAAGAAATCTCTGGGTTATGAGGTTCTTAGAATGCCCTTCTTCAAATCGCTATTCAAACAGCTCCTTGGGTTTTCGCAGCAAAACCTCAGTTTAGGTACCTGGAGGCTGTAGACACTTCCAGGTTTGGTTGATAACAGTGCAGCTGCCCTGAGGATCTGAATTTTAGATTTGGGTATTAAAAATGGGAGGTAGGAGGCATCTTTGATGAGTTTAGTCTTTGTAGAATGCCAACACTATCTAATGCAATGCCTCATTATTATATTGTATTAAAGAGTTTTAACTTTTCATTCTTAGGATCTTATTGTCCTTTCATTCCATCACTTCATGGCTGGAGCTAATAGTCTGTTCTCTTATATTCCCTAATCCCTTTCATTGTATATTTTGCTCAACTACAATTGTTCACAATGCTTCACCTCCAATACAAAACCACCTGGATATATTTCTTCTTCCTCTTTGTTTTCAGTACCATTTTATTGCCCCCATTCTTACTCTTTTCTGTAAAATCTCCTTCTACACCGACCTTCTAGGTGACAAAAGCAATTTAAAAAGCAACTACAGTTGAAGCTAATAATTTCAAATTGTTTTGCTTGCAGTAGGAGTACACCAATAACATTCTCTTCCTATACATGTTCATCCACACAAGTAAGAAGTTATTCCTCAGTTGTGACATATCTGAAATCATAATGAAGTCACCTTGTACAAGACAAGTGGAGCTGAACAGAAAGTTTTCCATTTTTTGTGAGAAACCTCCAAGTTCTGATACTTGTGGCAATGCCAAATAAAGATTAAAATTTTAAAATTTAAAATTGACTCCATGTGGCTCAACAAAAGTCATGAAGGCAGAAGAAAAAACCCCAGCATACCATGGAATAATTAAATTTTCCTGCTTCCTTGTTTCTTTCTTCCATCTTCTCTACATGCTCAACCCAAAGGTTCTTCTGTTATCTCCAGATGCTATCATGTAGAGAAATAGCTATCTTATTCTTCTCTCCAGTAGGCAAGGAAAAGAGCAGAACTGATTTCTTCTGAAAAGAAATGTAACTTCTGTCACCTGAAGGGAGCCATCCATAATGTGGATGTCTTCATCTGAGTTCCCTAAGATCCTTTTATAAGCATTGGGAAAAAACTGGCATTTACAGATTGTGAGGTTCTTCTTTTTTAGACATTTATCTGAATCACCCACTAATATCTGTACTTCCCTGCTGGTTGTGAGGGAATTAATATTGGTAGTTCAGATGGACTCCCTATTGGAAGTATTTACAATGAGACAACATGGAATTGCTCAGTACAATAAGGCTTTCCTTCTTGAACAAGAAAATATTAAGTCAAAAATAGCAAAAATGAAATTCTGAATCCATGTTAGATTCAGAACCTGTATAGTTGCCTTTTACTGCTAGGACTGTAGATTTCAGTTATGTTGTGAGTTATAGATCCACAAAATTTGAGACAAGTTTTAAAACTCCTTTCTGTATGCAATAGCTATTGACCATTTTCATCAGTTTGGCCACTCTGAAGGGATTAAAGTTGACTGCAGAAGCCAAATCTTAGCAGGGTTGGCTGAGAATTCACTAGTAGATTTGGAATAAAATAAAATGTACAATACAAGTGAAGATGAACTTCTCAGGGTGATTTGGAAAAATGAAATACCTGTAGCTCTCAGTCTCCTTAGTGATTTGCAAATGAAGCCACTCTGATTATGGCTCTGAAAATACATCAAACTTGAATTTTACATCTTGAAAAATGGCACACTAAAAATATTCTAAAATGATTTCGTTGTTCTCAAGCTTTATTTAAGACAAATAAGTTAAAAATTAGGGGGTGTAATATTGGTTGGCACAGCCTGAAGGATTACTGTGTTTCTATCTAGTGAAAATACATATTAAAATCTAGAACAAAATGTTCATGAAACATGCTAAGTACTCAGTCAGTTGTTACTGCCATGATCTTCTTGAAAAATCTTGGGGACCTTCCTTGCCACTTCAAAAGAAGCAAAATACAGGAAATAACTATTAACCTGATCATTCTCATAGTGAGAATATTGGCTAACCTCAGTCACTTGCTTCCAAGATGATGAATATATTGTCTATTTTCATCTTAAAGTCACCCTGAACTCCCATCTTTTCAGGATGAGGCTTGCAAGTCTCTCTTGTGGAACAAACCAAATGAGAATCAAGTTTAATTAAGAAGCCTCAGGCTCAATGTTGAAAAATTTCCTCTCCAAAATCCAGAATTGTTTAGAGCTCAGCGGGCAATGGTCATTAACACCATATCTAAAGGAAATAATTAGGTACATGCATTGCAGTTCCTTACCAGTCCTTACCTGTACTGCAGGCTTCAGGCTCTACAGTCAACAGGTCTGCACTGCATCACTAAGAGGGAATACAGATTACCAGAGACCTGAGCTTCAGTCCAGACTGATCTGCCATCCTGACTGAGTCACTTCATCCCTCTTATCTCCCCCTTTTCATGTCCTCAGACTGTGAATGCTAAGGCAGAAAAGGGCTAGGGAACCTGCTGGAAGAATCCACACACATTTTGGGATGCTAGTTAACATGAACTCTTCTTGGGAATGGGCCAGAAGCAGTCTATAAGATGAAACAATTTTTCTGGTAGTAGCAGTTTTCTCTCTGGCCATTCCAGGATGTTGTAGATTCTACCTGACGTGTCAGGGAGAATTCTGGACATGGGACGGCTACAGGGCTACAAAAGCCACTAAACTTCTCATTTTTAGTGTGTAAAGCTAATATATTGTACGTATGTATACATATATATGTATTTAAAAATATATTTATATATCTTAAATATATCAATGTGAAGCATAATATATGGTTCTGTAGAGTTGTTTATGTTACCAAAATGTGTAAATATAAGTAAATAACTTATAACCTCTTAAATTTAATATTCTGACACTGAAGGAACTGAGAAACTGTTTTGGAGGTGCCGAAGTAAAATGAAAAAGTAGAAACTACTCTTTTCACTTGTGTAGCATTTTGCCTTTATCAAAATCAACAGATTCCCATGACTTTTTATTTTTTGAAGAGTTGAGAACATTTTGTTCAATTCTGGCCTTGAAACCTTCTTTTCTTCTCAGGCAATTTTTTCCTAGAAGCACGAGGTTCCTTTTGCCTGGCTTGTCTGTGCAGATAAGCCCCTAGACAAATATTAGTTAATTATTTTTGCCTAAGCCCTGTTCCATCACCAGCGTTGGAAGGGCAAAGGACACCTTTTCCTCCAGCACAATGGATTTGGCAGGACATCATTATCCTGGGTAGAAATATCAAGTGAACTTGTAGCATTACAAAGCAAATTCACTGTCAACACGTTCTGTTAAGCTGACAAGAGAAATTCTGTGCAGCTACACTGCTCTCTCTGATGGCATTAGTCAGTTTAATCTTTTTTATAGTTGTCTGCAAACATCAACAGAAAAGGAGAGAGGTCAGCTTGGACCTACAGGAGGAAAGAGAGCTCAAATGCAATCTGTGGCTGTTGAAATGAGTTGTTCTTTGGCTACTTGAAACAAACATTTAAACCTCTGGATAATGGAATTTATACTGTTTGATAAACTCAGGCAGCAGCTTCACCAGAGGTGTATTTTCTTTCCCTTTATTTCATGCTGAATAAAAATGTTGTACACACGTGTATGTGAACATGCTCAATTTTGTGCATTTTGAAAGCATGTTGGTCTATGGCTAACAGGTCACACAAGCTTCTGAGGGAGGGAGTTGTTTCTTATTAACTCTCTCTCTCTGTGTTTTTTTTTTATTCCCTTCCCTTTTTGATCATGGCTACAGGAGCAGATGGTGACAAATGATACATAAAAGGACAAAGTTGGAGATTTTTTGTTTATTGTCCAGAAGAAGTTAACTTTCTTTCTAAGCTCAGCTGACTTAATCTGAATTAGAAATGCTCCCCTTAAAAAGATTTTCCCAGAAAAATTAGGCAGGATGGGTTTAAAATAAGGCTAAGTTGGTCCAAGTGATGATCTGTGGCTGGTCTCCTGCCCATGACCTGGGGTATTGCCCTGGTGCTCCCCAGCACAGACTGGCTCAGTGCATCACTTCTATAACCAACACAATGTGTCCACAAAGTGCAAACACTGGGCAACTCTGAGATGAATAGATGAAGTTTGGCAAGTCAGGAAAATGATGTAAGGAGCCCTTGTAAGGAGGAAAGGCACTGGTTTTTGTGAGAACAAGATCAAGCCTTAAAGAGGTCAAGTGCATGAACCATAAACTATTGTTAAATACTATGGAACAACTGGCATCTCCTTTACTGGAAAGGTTTAGAGTTAGGTCTGGTAATGGAACTATTTTCTCATCATTACAGAGGCTTATAATGCTCTTAGACTGTTCCCAACCCTGGAAAAGATCAGTTGCCATCCCTTTCACAGAGTCTTATTTCATTAATAGGTACAGATGCTGCAAATTTGGCTCAGGTAATGGCAGGCAGATTAACTAAAGTACTGCCACACCTCCTGCAGCTTTAGGACCCAGTGGGAATTACATTTTGGAGCTGATCTGAGCAGACTGTTTAGTCTTCTGTATCACAAGGAAGCACTAGAAAAAAATCCAGACTTAGCATGCAAAACGGAGAGAGCAAAAAAAGGATTTTGCTATGTGCAATGGCTTTCCTCATCACAGCATAAAAAATAAACACTGGAAGACAATTTATTGGCTAAATTAGAAGTCTATGCCTCTCTGGTAGGTAACTCTTAAAGGATACAATCCATTCTCCTCATCTAGTGCAGACTGGGAAAATGAGGCAAAGTCGTCACTCAGTAGAGATTTTTTAAAAATCGATTTTTCTGCTCTATGTATGGAGCCTGACTTGAAAGACAAAACTTTTTGTAGCATGAAAAATCACAAATAATTTTGACACCCTTTAGAATGGAATTTATTGAGAAAAGAATGCTGGAATTTATGAAATTAAAATTGTGGAGACTGTATGTGCAAATCAAGCCTGGTTGACTTGACCGCCTTCAGGGATGAAATGTCTTCTTGTTTTGATGACAAGTATGTATTGGATAAAGTACACTTGATTTCACTAAGACTTCTGACTCAACTCCACAGTCCCCTCATCTGGAAGCTGAGGATTTATAGTCCACCAGATGTCATGAAAGCTGCCTGAACTGTTGATCTCAAAGGCTACCAACCAATGCCTCAATTGTTGACCAGTTGCATCAACCAGTTGTTGGCCAGTAACAAACAGTGCCAATGATCTGAATAATGAAATAGAATAAATCCTCAGCAATTTCGAAGATGCTAGGAATTCAGGAGTGGTTGACACACTGAAAAGCAGAGCCTCACACAAGCTGGTTATTGATAAAGCTGAAGACAAGGATAACAAAAAACGTTATGGATCAATGAAGTGTGATGTTCTGCACTTGGCTGGGCCAACCCCAGGCATCCAATCACTGGCTGCTGGGGAGAAGCCTGGTGAAAAGGACAAGTAGACACCAGGCTGAATAGGAGCCAACAGGAAGTTCTCCCTATAAATAAGACAAACCACATCCTGAGTAGCAGTAGGAGGCATGTGTCCAGCAGATCAAATTACAATCCACCTCTGCACACCTGGAAACTAACTGTGTCTCACTGTGGATGCTCCCACTCCCAAGTTAAGAGAGATATGCAGACCCAGAAGAGAGATACCAAAATGGTCCAGAAGATAGATGACATAACATGCAAGAAGCTCTTTTATCTGATGAAGGGGAGACAATGAAGTCACAAGATATGGCTGGGGAGGTTCAGTTTGGACACAAGGAAAAACTTTCCTAGGAGGGTAACAGTGGAGGAAGTGCCCAGAGATGCTGCAAAATCACCATCCATGGGGATTTTCACAACTAGCCTAGACAAAGCCACAGCTGACAGCAGGTGTTGGCAGTAGTCCTGCATAAAAGGGATGCTGATCCCAATTAGCTCCAGTTTCTCTGTAATTCTATAAAACATATCATAATTTCTCATTCATTTTATTCTGCAGTAATTACTAATAAATAAAACCCGCTGATTGGTGAGTTTATTTTGTTATTTATAGAAAATATAATTACCATATTTGTTTAGCTTTCTATTGTCTAATGGTAGTTTAAGCCATTTATTTTGCTGTTCTGCAGACTTCCAGTTCAACTGATAAGTATATCTGGCTATATTTAGCAAAAGCTGTGGCTGTATTACACCCTCATCCACTTGACACTGTTAATGTTTCACGTGAGGCAGCCCATCTTGGTGCTGATGACTCATTGTCACTGAAGATATTTCTGTTCAAACTACTTAAGCCATTTCACATGGTTACTTTATAAGCTTTCATGTCTTTTCATAAACCATCATGCACAGCTTTTGTTTTCATGTGTATTACAGGTCATACATGGAGTCCCCCTTTGAACAGAAATCTCATTAGCAGGGAGAAAAACAGGCTATGGAAATATAAAGCAGAAGGAAAGGAAAGGCAAAGAAATAAAGCCACACATATGGCAGTCTGCTGCTGTTTTATGGTGTGTGAGCTCTCTCTCCACAAGGCCTTGGGACCACTGATGATGCTGATGGGAAGTAACTGCTACACTTCTTCCCTATGCTGGCTTTCCCTCAGCATAGGATGAGGTCTCATGTAGAGTCTGTTACGAGAGTTGGGATTCTCTGGAAGGCAAAGAGTAAAACTCATTATAAAATGTGGAGCATTGACTTGAGAGTTGTAGCACTTATTAATGACCTGATTCAGATCTAAAGAATCTCTCCAACAAAGGAGGCTCTTCTGCCAGTGAAGCACAATTTGAGACTCATAGCTTGTACACACAGGGAAAATTACCAGCATAATTATGCCAGTATAATTATACTAGTTTAGCTATGCCAGTAAAATTCTCCCTCTGTGGACACTGCTGTCCTGTAAAAAAATACTTCTTTTCTATGGAGCTCATCTCAATATAATTTAAATCAGGACATTTATCTTGAGATAAGAAGAGAATGGGAAGTTTGACTGGCAGAATATACTGGGGCAGCTATCTATACCAGTATAGTTAGCCATTTCCATATAGGCAGCTTTCAGTTGTTCACAGGAGTGTGAGATTGTGTCTTCTTGATGAAAGCCTTGGGTTTAAGTGTTTTCACATTGCTTCATCTACTGAAGTCAGAATAAGTAATTATAAAAGAGAATCAGCTCAGTAATAGGATCTGATAAGCATATATCTCTGCTCAGCAAATTGCTGTGCTTGCCTCATTAGGATTAACCACCCTACAGACAAAGGAGCCAAATCACAGCTTCTAAGGATGCAGTGCCAGATGGAAGTTCCTATTCAAAAAATATCTCAGGAGATGTCTTGGCATCTGTTACTGAAGAATGTTATGGGTAAAACCTTAAGAACCAGCCCAGAAAAGGGGCAAACAGATGCTGGTGAAGCTTTTGTGAGGGTCTCACAAAGAAATTCTGGAAGTTCATGTTTTTTAGCTGAGCTGTTGCATCTCAAAAGTATCCATTATAAAGACCCATAGCCTGATGAAGATCCTTTTACCTGGCTCTTCATGAGAAAAACCTTCAAATTATTGCCATAAAAGCTTTGGCTCTACTCTTTCCTGTGGTTAATCACAGAAACACAGCTCTTTAAAATCAACCATGTTAAGAATTCTATTAGGAACTGGGTATCTCTCCTGAAATGCATGAAAGAAACAAGCAGGAAGGACACTTACCACTGGGCTTTCCCTTGCTGCTTTTGGAAAACCACACCAATCCAAGACTGAAGGTCTCAGAACCTCTATCATTCCCTGTTTTCATCACGACCCCAGGAACAATTTTGGGTAGGGACTTATGAGAAATATCAACTCTATTTGCCATTTGTGTGCATCTGTGTAAGCACCACAGTGTAGATTTGAGGCTAATCTCAAGTTCTCTCTTTGCTGGACAGCACACACTCGGGTGTGGACTTCAGCCAAGGTCTAGAGTGCAGTAGAGCAGGAACCGAGAGGAAGAGCCTGGCAGGACTGAGCAGAGCAGGCAGCAAAGCATTAGGAGACACATTTTCTCAGGACTTCTCAAGGGCTCCAGTGAGGGCTCTGAGCCTGGGGTGCAACAAGGATAACATCCATCAAAGCAGCAGGGAAAGGAGCAGCCCATGGAATAGAGCACACTTGAAGTCACTCTTAGATTAATCCTTTGTGTAAGACAAAGCCTGTCAGAAATGAAAGAATGAAATCCAAGGCAGTGAAAGTGCTACCAAAAACTATCTCCAGCTTTTGTGAAGTGGAATGCCTGGTCTACAGATAAGAGGTTTGATAGACCTTGCTCAAAGGCCTGGCTGACTAAGAAGGAAACACTCAGATTAAACTGGCCTGAATTCAATAAAATATCACACCTTTTTCAGTATTAACCATGTCAGGTCTGACCCACAGCAGTGACCATCTGTTTTCCCAGAAGAAGCCCATGGACGTGAACTTTCAGGACATGCTAAATTCGTCATGAGATGAGGCATCCCTACTTCCTTATGTAATTCATGATCCAAAACTGTTCAGGATTGCTCAGCCACTAGATGTCCCTGCATACTACAGGGCAAAGCAGAGATGATAAGCTCTGAGCCACATCCAAAGGAAAAGCTGGACAGCAAACAGCATGGAAACCTCCCTACTTGTGTGCTGGTTCTCTGCCTAGGTGGAGGTAGCAATGCAACAATTTACACTTGCTGACAGACTGCATTGTTGTGAGCATACCTCAAGGAACTTGCTCCTTGCATGTCCTGGCTTGAATTATTGAACTCCAACTTAGGAATAGTCACAGAAAAAATGGGAAGAGAAATCCTTTTCTCTTAAATCTCTGAAATGGCAAATATGACTCCAGTTTCTCCAAAAGCAGCTTTTCTAAACTAACCATCTTCACCATCCTAGCAGACTGACCCAGAGTGGAAGGAAATTCAACAGCCAAAGCTCTTATCTACTCTTACTGTTGGATAGGTCATAAAAGGACAGCAAGTGTTCCCTCAGACCCTTTCCCTGTGTTATTTCTGCCATGTGTACTCACATGCACTCTTCTAACAATATTCTTGTGTTCAGAACGTGTATTTAGCTCATCAGCACTTTGGAGCATGTAAGGTCAAGAGCCATAAAAATAGGTTGTGCAAATCTGATGGGGTCTGCAACAAATGCCAGACTCTGATTTGACTGCAGAGGTGGAAATCAATAGATGAGGAACGTGTTTGAGTGGCTGCAGAAATACTTTATCTTTTATCTTTTGCCTGGCAAACAACCACTTTGGCTTGTGAGTACAGGACCTGTACCATCATACAAGTGTTGGGGACACATAAACACACAAACTTAGACGGGAAAATATTAAAAGTCTTCCTTTTTTTCCTGTGAAACACAAGCACAGGCCCAACTGTGGATGCCAGCTTGGAAATACCCTTTCAAATAGCTTAATTTTTAGAAGACAAAAACCAGATGTGTCAAACTGGGCAACCATGAAAGGAAAGCTACATAAATCACACTTTTGACAAGCTTGCCCATGAGATATCTACCTCTTTCCCATTTTACTTTCCTGATCCTAGCTTGCTTATAAGCAAGTAAGGCAGCAGCCAATGGTTCTGATCTAAAAACAATGATGCACTGCATCTGCAAACAAGAGTTCTCTGGTGGTATCAGGACCACCACAATATTTCATAGAAAGCCTTACATTTTTATATGAAGAGCTGGTAAAAAAAGAGCTGGTACATTAAAGGATACTTCCAATAGTATATCTTATTACTCATCACTGACTCAGTTTGATAATGTAAAGTCAGTGAGAGAAGTTGCCAGCATTCCTTTGTGTTATAATCATTAAAGAGCAACCGCCAGCGTTCCCACACTTTCAACTTCTGCAAAATTATTGCTCTTTGCCCTTTACCACATCTGTGTTTGCATAACCAAGTGGTGTTCAGCTTGTCAACACCTCTTTATGTTTTACCTTCCTCCCTCTAGGGCTTTGTTTATGTGTCATCAGAGCAAATCCACTTCTGAGGATTAGAACCTCCTTTTCCATGGCATACAAAAGGGATCAATAGTTGCCATATTAATTCTCAAGCATGAGCTCTGAAGGAATGAAAAAGACCTATACAATGAAATCCAATTTTAAGAGAAACAGTTTGGCTAATTGCCTCACACCCTGCACTGCTGGGGTTCTTTTTTGGCAGTGTTCAATGTCAGGTGAAACCACCCAGTATGTAGGCAGGCAGGAGGAAGGTACCAGTGCTTGACCTCTGGCCAGGGTCACTGCAAGTCCAACACCAATTCCTTTACCTCTGGTAGCACATGTGTTGCAGTGCCCGTGGGCTCAGGTCACAGGGTATAGGAATGTGCTACCACTCCTTGCCAGAAAATTTGGGCCACATCTGTCTTTGGTGGAATGTAGGTTCTTAGAGCCACGTTCATCAGCGCCTTTGCACCCAAGCCCTTGTACTTTCTTTTCCCACTGACATCTGTCAACCACTCCCTGCTCTCTGCCTTGCTTACATCCTCTGAATCACTTCACTTCTCACCGAGTAGGTGCAGAGATTACAATTTAGGGCATCTATGAAAACAGCCTCTAGCTCCAAAATTACAGCCTGTTCCAGGATTCAGGATCGTGTGATATTGAAGGTGGTGAAAAATCTATTCAGCCTCTTGTGCTCAGAGTTGTGCTCAACTTTTTCTCCTACGAGGACCAGTCAGTTTTGCTTTACTAAGAATCTAAATTGTTGCAGCTCCGAGGCAGACAATGAGGCTCTAGCATGCTACCTCAGAGAGGCTGGATTTATTAAATATGCTCACACTCTGCCTAATACTGACAGCATCAAAACAACATTTGCCATTCTGACTCCTGCATACATCAGGATGTTAAAGACCAGACTCCAGAGCCTGTCCAGGCATATAGCTTTGCCTGCTGTTTCCCAGAACCTAGCCAGATGTCCACTCAGTGTCTTTCAGAAATGAATCACACCTATAAATGTTCAGTGAGCTCCCTGTATTGGCAATGAAGAGCAATAGGCTCCTCTGTTGAGCACCTAGATTGCCCACTGTCCATTTGGGGAATCCCAGGTGCCCAGCTTAGGTGGCATGAGTCACACTGATGGATTGGGTAACTGCTGCCATCATCATACTTATGTTTGATGTCCACAGTGGAGCAGTTTGAACATGGATTTTATCCCTTATTCAAATTGTAGCACCTTGTTCAAACACTGAAACTTCTGCATTCAGATCTTGGTAAGTACATACAGGGAAGCTGGGCTGGTTTCCTCAGACATCAAACTCTGAAATACCTTTTAGGGAAAAATTCCCTTGACAGCTAAACTACAGCTGCTGTAGTTTGCCTGTTTCAACAGCAGGCAGACATTTTCTGGTCTTGACTTCTAAATGCTATTCCACCTCCTCTCTAAATTTCCTTTTTTGATGTTATATAGGATATTTGCATAAAACTGAGGAATTTGGCCAGATACTTCACTTACTACTTCAAAGCCGCTGACCTCCAAGAAGCTGGACTGGTGTAAATGAGGGAAGAATCTGATGCAATAGGTTCAGTGTAATTATATATCCACTGTCCAAAACCACCAGGTAGCTGCAGTTGTGTCTGGCCAAGGCCAAGGCCAAGGTAAGTTTGGACTCGGCACCATGCTAACACTGTCAGACATCTTCTGGATCACAGCTGATTCATGCCCTGCTGGTTAGAAGTATAGCCAGGACTTGCTTTCATCTCTCTACAATAGACTCCAGTAGATATTTCTTGAAGATGTAGTTTAGGCAATATTTTAATGCAAAGGAAGTCATGCTATATTGCTTACACTTTTGCATCCAGGCTGTGGGGAATCCTATTAACTTGATTTATGATATTACCAAAGGTTGTGGTCAGTCTGTGAGGTGAAGTAAATGCAGAAAACATGGGATTTACAGAACAAAACTACCCAAAAATGGTGGTTATATTCTGTAAATTAAGAAAACCCCTCTGTTCAGTAATCAGGATAATAGACAAGTGACTGAAGCAATTGTGTTTCTCCATATTCCTTAAGACTGGTCATCCTGGTTAATGTCTCAAAATTGTTACACAAGTGACATTTTGAGTTTTTGAAACAGAAGAGGTTAGTTGGACTATCTCTCTTTTTAGTAAATGCCCAGATCACTGCACCACCATAGGTAAGCTGTGACATGTGGACTGAGTCTGAAATGCTGAGTACTTCAGGTATTTTGTAGAAGAAAGCAAATTGAATGCAAAATTCCTTTAGCTGGGCAACAATAACAGGATTTCACAGGACTGTACCATTTGGGTATACAGCATCCTTGGGCTCCATTACTCAGTGCCCCCAACAATCAGCCCTTAATTCTAATCTGTGAGCATACTCAGATTGATTTTAATTAATCTGATTCATACTTTATTAATGCTCAATTCATCAGGCATTTCAATATGCATAATAATACTAATAATAGATCTGGAGTTAAATTTGAAATTGATCGTAGTTTATGATACAGACTGCATGGCAGAAAGCCAAATGTGAAAACAAGGATGAATAAGCCGGCCTTGACAAAAATTAAAATCCAAATTTTGAAAACACATGTTCAGGAATGGTAGGTTCAGGGATAGGGATATTCTGGACTCGTATTCTGATACAGAACATACATTCTGATCTGCATTTATTTAAAATTAAATTGAGATAAAATTCTGTGCGTGAGGAAATGGATCAAGCCCTTAAGGCTTATTCTATGTGATGTTTTTTAGGATACGACAAACATTGTTGACTCCAAAATCTTCTCATGGACTGTGAGCCTGGAAACTCAAAATTGTGGCCAGCTGTTCACTTCGCCTGAGATTTCTTGGATTGATCTCTGAAGCTTTGGGTCAGAGACCTTTATGGCCAAGAGCTCTTCACCACAGTTGCAGATCTGACCACACAGTATATATGTGCTTGAATGTGTTCAAATTTCATAAATAAACTGCAGTTAGGAGAAACCCATATTCTTTGGCAGTCAACAGATGTTAAATTACTGCAACTTGCTTTTTTTTTTTTTTTTTTTTTTTTTTTTTTTTTTTTTTTTTTCTGTTAGTTTAATGGTTGATTCCAACAAATAGATGAATCTATTAATTAACTGCAAAGAAATTATTTCACTTTTCCATAGCTTTTTTATATTCTACCAGGCTCCCTATATCCTGTTATTTCAGGATGTGGCCATGATGTGCCATAATGTATATAATTCATAGAGACACTGTTCTGGTTTGGGTT
>VWZU01001440.1:0-21381 GCA_013397095.1 Sterrhoptilus dennistouni
TGAGTTTAACAGTGCCTGCATCCCACTTGGGTCCCTCTGCCCTGATGTTGTTTCCTGCCTGCTCCTCATCTCTCTTTTCCAGTTCAGGGGCCTGGGTGCACTGAGAACAAGTGGCCTTACTCTAAAGACTGAGGCAAAGAAGGCATTAAATATCTCAGTCTCTTCCTCATTCTTTCTCACTGTATTTCACCCCTATCCAGTAAAGGATGGAGATTCTCCTGAGCCCTCCTTTTTATTGCCAATGAACTTATGGGAATTTTTTATTCTCTTATATGGCAGTTAATATAAGCCAGATGCAGTTTCAGTTGGGCTTTGGCCCTTCTCATTTTCTCCCTTCACAACACCATGACAGCTCTGCAGTCCTCCCAAAAGACCCTTCCAAAAGTCATAAACTCTGGTTCCATCTGAATTCCATCTGGTTTCTTTGCAAAGCCCAGCCTGGCTGGGCGTGCTGTCACTGTGTGGCTCCAATGTCTCTGACATGAGAGGAGACAGGTCCCCAGTGCCCTGTGTGGCAATGTCACTGCTGCAGTGTGGCTTGAGGCAGCAGGGAGTGGGGCAGGCTGGGGGAAGGATGAGGGACAGACAAGAAGCACCAGCACCCAGGGGAACTTCTAAGGCTGGGGAGGGGCTGCAGGGGCTGCAGAGAGTGTCTTGGGCAGGGCAGGTTGCACTCTTGGGGCAAGTGCCCTCAGGGCTCTGGGGTGGCCCCATCCCTGGGGCCCTACCCATCCCTCTCCTACCTCAGTTGCCCCAGTCACCATCTCCCCACCACCCAGCCCTGCTGAGCTGCTTTCTCCCTCCTCCTCCTCCTCCAGGCCGGAGCTGGAAGGATCACCAAAATCTTAGTGCTTCTGGGCATCCTCCATTACACAGTGAGGGTGGATCTTCCCTCGGTGAAGGTCACAGAAGAGATCCTGAGGCAGCACGAGAAGGAGCGCAATGTGGAGATGACCCAGCTGCTGGTGATGGAGAAGAGGATGCAAGAGCAGCATGGGCTCACCCCAGGAAGAATCCTGCTCTTGGCTTGCCAGGAGTGGTGGTTCTGGGTTGGTGCTGAAATTCTCCTTGTGCTCTTTGGGACCTACTGGCTGCCCAGGCAGAGCAGCTTTGGCTGTGATGACAGCAGCCAGTGGGAAACCTCCACCAGTGCCCAGGAGCAGATAGAGGAGGAGGAGGAGAAGAAGGATTGTGAGGATAGTCCTGACTCTCATGACCCACCAGAGAAGCCCCCGGATAAGGTAAGGACCTCTGGCACTTTTGCCAAGCCCTTCCCAAGAACAACCTTCTGAGGGCTGCGTCCAGCCAGGAGAGCTGGCAGTGCCAACAAAACCTGAATGCCTGCAAGGTCATGATCGAGCCTCTGCTGCTCCTGCCCCTGAGACCACTCATTGTGCACTTTTTCCACCAGAGTTGGGCACCGTGGAGGTTCTGCTGCCAAGACAGCCCTGTGGCCACGGGGAGCAGCGACAGGAAAATGTGCTGTGCTACCTCCCCTCCCGGCTGAGGAGATAAACAAGAGTTCAAATCCCTGCTTCCTGTGCAGCCCCTGCAAGTAGTCCCAGTTGTGATGCTCCCCCTGCCAGGAAGTGTGGAACCCTTTGTAAATATATTCCTAAAATTGTTTGATTGTTTTAATAAATCCTGTTTAAGCAAGAGAGCGTTGGGGGATGGTGCTCCTTGTGTCCTGAACTACGAAGTGGGTTACTTGTCACAGGGGAGATGGGTTGGTCAGGCAAGACCTGTCTTCCACAAACCCATCCTGGCTGGATCTGATGCCCTGGCTGTCCTGTGTGTGCCACATGATGGCTCTTGATCTGCTCCATGACCTTCCCTGGCACCAAATTCAGGCTGACAGGGCTGTATTTCTTCTCACTGTCCAGTTTTGAATACCAGAGACTCTTCAATGTCCTCCTCTTCAGTCCAGCAGTACCTACAGAGGTGCAGGGGTTTGCTCTGCACTACGTGCTGTGATGGTTGGTTTCTGTTTCCTGCCTCTCACATGGTTCTTTTAGTAAGATATTTTGTTTTCTGTATATTGCCAGAAGAGCTCTATTGCATACCCAGCATCCAATTTATACTTCAGCTGGAGGAATGGGTATTGACCTTTATTTCAAAACAGGCAGTGGTGTTTTGGGGCAGAAGACCATGCAGACCACCAAAGCCTGAACCTGTAAGGCTTTAAAAATATTCAGGCACTGTTTTAATGTTCAAACGTGATTCCTGACAACATGTTTCCAGCTTCTTCCCTTGAAAAATTGTATCCAGTCACCTTGCAGGGCCTCTTTTTACACATCCAGTGCTGACTTTGAATATTTGTTTTGCACTACAAGCACTTTCTTAAACAGGCAGCCTGTCTAAATTCGATGTGTTTGATGTAAGGACAGGGGGTGTATTGCATCAATCTGTTACTCTTTTACTCCCAGGGCATCTTTGCCTGTTGCAGTCTCTTTATTCACCCAGCCAGAGGCCACATTAGGCAAATCTTTTTCCTTGATTCATGGTGTCTGAACCCAACGTTAGGTGTGGTTTCCACCCTACCAATCCTTTCCAATGAGTAAAGGTGGGGAGATAAACACCACTTAGCTAATATGCTTTGTGATCTTGTCAATCCTTGTGACAAGATAACTAACACTGTGCTATTTTGCACATCTATATTATATATTACATGTCAAATGTAGTTAAATTAGCTTGAAAAATCTAATTTGAACATCCCAGCATCAGAAAATTCAGCTTGAAGACTAAATGCTATCCTTTCAAGTGTACACTGGATTTTACTTGGCAGCCCTATTCAAAATATGTGAAGTAACATCCAGTGGACCTCACCACACCGGCAATGAAGAAAGGTGAAAATCTGCCCCACCTGACACACTTGGTGGATTTAAAATCACACAGTTTTTATCATACATAGCAGACTGTCTGCTAATAATTCTTAGGAATCAGAGAATTAAAAATTATTAGAAAGATTAGAGGTTTTTTGTTGTTGTTGTTATTTTAACTAATT
Organism: Sterrhoptilus dennistouni; assembly: GCA_013397095.1. Taxonomy (NCBI): domain Eukaryota; kingdom Metazoa; phylum Chordata; class Aves; order Passeriformes; family Zosteropidae; genus Sterrhoptilus; species Sterrhoptilus dennistouni. Next base: position 3,005 of record VWZU01001440.1, read on the forward strand.
TAAATTCACTGTATTATACAAAAGAGATTTGAGTGCCTTCATGTCATTAATTAAAAATGTTAGTAACTTCACAGAAACCGAACTTCAGAAAGCTCACTCCTTTGAAAGATTCTATCAGTGTAAAAACAAATTCTTTGTACTTAAAATGGAGAGCATAATAAAATCCAAAAGGATATTGCCTTGCCTAAAGGCAATTGTGAGTGGTAATCTGTTGATTCTGTTGGTACCCACTTGGGGACTCAATGATAGGGAGTGGGAAGGAAATTATTTGTTTTATCCCAGAGGAGGTTTTGAAATATTTATTTTTTTCCTTGTGAAGTGCAGAGAAAGAAAACTGGTATCTTGAAAGTTTTCAAGGACTGGTAATCTGAAAAATTATGGATCATTTAATTTTCAAGTACTTTACTAGAGGAAATTAGTAGGAATTATTGAATAGAGGTATGGCAAACAGGAAAAGCTCCTAATGTCCACATTTTAATTTTCTGTTTTTGAAAACCTGTGAAAAGGAGATCTCTTCTTGAAAAAAGTGACCTGTAGAAAATTCTCAATCAAAATTTAGGCTCACAAAATTTATCACAGAATGATTAGGGTCAGCCCCCCTGCTCAAGAAAGGGACTGTTGTCCAGAGCAATGTCCAGGTATTTTTTAGTTATCTCAAAGGATGGAAGCTCCACCACCTCCTTGGGCAGCCTGTGCCAGTTCCAAGTCACCTCCACAGTGAAAAGATATTTCCTGATATTTAGAGAACCTCTTGTGTTTCAGTTTGTGGCCACTGTCTCTGGTCCTGTTGTTGAGCACCACTGAGAAGAGCCTGGCCCTGTCCTCTTTGCACCCACAAGGGTAAAAGGCTTATAAAGGCTGAAATTGCATAATGAGAATTGAGAGATGTGTAGAAGGTATTTCTGAAGTCCAATAGTACTATTAATATGCTTCTATGCACATAAGATATATTGTGTAAATATATATGTGAAGGTTATATTCTAATTTTGCCTTGTCTTAGCAATCTTGTCTGAATATATATATATAAAAAATACATCAGATCAATGAAATAAATTTCAGACTGACTGGCACAACAGGTTTTCGAGCTGTTCTTCGCTGGGTTTCTGCTCCTTTTCAATCCTACCCTTTTCCTATCCTATCTAAGCCTTCAGATCAGTTATTCCAATTATGTTGCAGCTGAGCATCCGTAAAGCAGAGGTGTTGCTTCTTCCTTTGCCTGTCCCTGCTATTGGAATTGCAAGTTATTCCATGTGGAATCCAAGTCCTTCTGCTTCACTTCTGCAAGCTCCATGTTTAGTCTGAATGCATCTCCATCGAATGCCACATCCCTACCCTGTGTTCAGAAATGGGGAACTCCAAGATTCAAAAGGGTGGTTGAAGCAAAAAACTGAGTTTAATGGTGTGAAATGAGACAGACAACAGACACATCAGCTCTGGGTGTGCTTTGAGACCTCCTAGATCCTCAGGCAGCTGCTTCTGGGGCTGTGAGGGGCTCCCAGAAATCCCCTGAGGAATGTCAGTTGCTCTGGATAGGGTGAGCTAGAGGAATCGTGGACTCCTGGCAAGCCCTGGCAGCTTGAGCAGCCTCATGAGCTCTGCCAGCTGCTCCTGATAAAGGGATGCATTAAGGTTTTGGATTGAGCTGACTCCTGACAAAGCAGAGGAAAGAACCCCCTGAGCAGCTATGAAGGGAAAGCCAAATAAAAGGCCCACCTCAGGGCACATAACCCTGTCCATCATTGTCTTTCATTGAGCCAGTAATGGCCATTGTTATATAAGCTGAAATCTTTTTCTCCATTTTTGGCCTTCACAATGATGTACAAAAACTGCTTACAAAACATGTCTTTTAGTTAACATTGCAAAGAGATAACTTTGCTCTTTTTGTTAGTAAATATGCTTTGTATTTGTGTTTGATATTAGTAACTACAAACTCCTCCATGTAACAGTTCAACAGATTTAGTTTATTTGTCACAAAAATACTTATTTCAGTGTTCTGCACAACCCCACTCAAGGAGCTGAGATATTTAAAGGTGAGTGTACTTTCTCTCATGAAAGCAAGAGTAGTTTTTTGTATACACACCTTCCTAGCAGACCACTGTCCTCCAATCCTGCTGGATAATGCACTTATTTCTGCTGTTTCCTCGCCCCCCTGCCTGTGTTGCTCTTCTGAAGGGTTTCAGCAGCTGGGTTAAGGAGATCAGTCAGCAAGAAGCTCCCAAGTTCATGGGGGAAACCTGAATGTTAACCTACCATGAAAATGTAGATGTTGATGCTTTGTAAAGATGTACAGGTCTGTCTGTTGGTGACATAGAGGCTTTTATACCCAACATTACCTACCACAGAAGCCCCTTTGTCCCTTCAAACATGTCTGTTTACATGGATCTCATTTGGTATGTCCTTCTACCTTTCCGTTTAGATGCAGAACTCAACATCAGATCAAACTTGAGAGAATGAAAACAGCCAAAGAGCTTCCAGCCTGATACCACAGCTGCTGTGGTTGCAAGGAGTTCATTAATTTCTTTTTGTTTAATTAAATAATTTGTATTTGATGGGGATCTAATCATATCCAACCACCAGTCCAATGATAAATGACAAGAAATCCCTTGCTTCTAAGTAACCTTAGTGTCTGTTACACCCTTGGGTTTCAAATATTCACCATCCAGCAGTTGTGCCTCCACAAGCAGGAAAGGGACTGGGGATCACTGTGCCTCAGCCCAAATTCTGCACAGGCTCCTATTATCAGATTCCTCTTCCTGTTCTGGGTTCCAATCCCTACTCTCTATGCCTGTGACCATAATCTTCCAGACAGCTCCACCTGAGCCAGCTGAAAACCAAAGAGCCTCAAAGAATTTCCCTGTGCAAGGTCATTCTTGGAGATTGGGAAGAGCTGAGTGTAAAGTGAAAAATAACTTTGTCAGTCACAGCATAATTTGTTTGCCTAAATATAAACACGTAAGGTCACTTCAGACACCCTCATGTCTGCAGATGTGTGCAGAGGGCTGGGAGAGGTGCTACAGGGCTTCTTCCAAGCCATCCCTTCTGGACATAAGCTAATGGACAGATGGTGAATCCGAACAGCAAATACAATCTCAGACACGCTTATGCAGCTGACTCCTTCCCTCAGAAGAAAAGAGGAACCAGAGTAGGGGAAAAGCCTCAACTCTGATGTGCTAAGTAGCAGCAGCAAATCATCCCAGAGCATAGCAGAGGGTGGCTGCATCTGACAGGCTAGCAGGAGAAAAGGCTGAAGTGCTGCCCCTTCCCAGACCTTGCTCATTTCCAGAAGGACAATAAAGTCTAATGTTCACTCCAATTGTCAGTCTGACCAATAAGCCTCCCTGTCACAGAAATAATGGTGATGAGAAAAAGTGCTGGTTTAGGTATATCAATCGTTTTTAATAGGATTTGTCACACAAGTATCCACCAGTGAGAACAGAGACTGGATTATATGTTCCTACATTCGTTCTTGTGCCCAGGTAGAGAAATGACTTTGTGGAAAAGATCACATTGGAAATTGCTTATGGTTTGGGTTTCAGCAGCATGAGCCCAATTTTTTCTTATCAAAGTGAGGCCTGAGGAGATGGCAAAACTCCCAGAGACCTTAATAAAAGCAGTAACACACCCCTCAACTCTGCTACAAGAATAAAATAAAGTGAAAGCAGAGGGGAGAGGGACATCAGTCACTGTCTGAGCAGATGCCACTCTGGATATCACCAGACATACTGGAAAACGTTTACATTACTGTGGGACTGCATGCAGGATTAATAGATTTTGTATAATATCAATTCTTTAAAATAGATTTTCTATGTATTTGCTTAACTTTCTCTTTATACAGTGTTTACACACCTATTTCAACCCCTAGGTGAACAAGGATAATTTTTTAAGTCCACAAGCTTATTAACCTGATAAAAAGTCAACCCAAAAGGAAAAAAGCAGGCTTCCAAACCAATTTTTGTTGTTTTTTCTCCTTTTTATGTTTTTGCTGAATTAAAGACGTATTCTGAGAATGTTGACACTTCTTCCAAAATGAAGCTTTTATATTCAGTTCTCTTTTAATGTCATTTGATCCTCTGTTGTGTTTTTAACAATGCAAGAGGAACCACTAATTCATCCATTATTTATTTTCTTTTTTGCTTTGCTGTTTTGTTTTGTTCTTTTCAGTCACAGTGTTTTAATGTTTTTTCCCAGGTATTTCAATTTTTATTTCTCATATGTCTTTGACACTGTAGTAAATGGGGTTCTTATTAATATTTAATGTTTTTAATGCAATACTCAAAAGTCTCAGCATATGTAATAATATAATAAATTCTCCACAATGCATAAAGTCCTGCTGAAGTCACTTAGGAGCTTGGGATCACACCTTTACACCCTGAAGTCTTATTGCAGATTCCACTGTACACATGTTTGTTCTTTCTGGCATATGTTTGATTCCTGGCAAATCAAAATAAGTTACATTAGAAATGCCGGACCATGGAACAAAATATGCTGAGAAACAGGAAAAGAAAATTTGCATGTATTCAAGTCAGTCTTTGGTTTGAATACAAACCAAATCCTTTTGACCAAATCCTGTTTCTGAACCTGGCTGTAACTTATGAAAGTGTTTAACATCTAAGTTCCACTTTCAAAAGGTGTTTAGAAACTTCCTTTTCTTCAGAGAATTAGGAGCCAAACCTATAAACTAGTTTGTAAGAACTGTTTTATCTATATCTATATCTATATCCAAATATCTACATCTCTCTATATATATCTATATCATCTATATCTATCTTTTATCTATATCTATCTTGTGATAACAAATTATATCAACAGGGTTTTAATTTAAAAATACAATTCAATACCTTAATAGTGAGAGATGAAGTTACTGTTGTCAGCTTTCCCAAAAGAAACATTCTGATTTCTAAATTAAAAATTTAGAAAATGCTTAAGGAAAATTAAACACATGCTAATGTGTCTGGCTCATGGGCCATATAAATAGCCTTAACTCTACCCTGCAATTTTACTATGAAACCAGCTTTGACTTAAGTATGTATTTACTCTAATTTTTAAATTCTTAAGTTTTAATTACAAACACTTGTTTTGTGTACATCACACTACTGGAGCACTATATACTTAAAAGAAGGCAATCCAGGAAGCAGACCAGAAAAATTACTATGTGCTACTTGTAATAAATAAACTTAATCCAGCTGCTGCATGTCCATGAACAGCAACAAGGCAAATAAGATTTTGCAAAGAACTTTATTCCAGCAGTTACTACAAACTCAGTTCTAGTTACAGTGCACTTATTTCAAAATATTAAAGAGTTACATTTTCTAAAATTTATTTTGAAAAGAATGGCTATTTGCAGTTATGACAGTATAAAACACGCACTTTAAATGAGCTAATGAGGACTCATACTTCACATTTATATTGTTTAAAAATATAAAATATGAGAATAGTTCCTGTGGTGCTACAGGAACATGAATTAATTGATGTCTGTCTGTCCAGCTGAATGGAGAAATTTACCACCACTCTCACACAGAAATATATGTACACTGATGAATAAAATGTATTAAAACTTGTTTTTTCATTGCAAAATACATATATTTTTCTGTTCCTGGGTTTAGTACAGCATCAAGTCCTTTCTGTGGCATGAGCATCTCCCACAGTGGGATGAGGATAAGAATTGGAAAAAGACAAAACCTTTGGCTTGAGATACAAACAGGTGAATAATTGAAATACTGTAGAATGTAATATCACTAATAGTAATTGTAATAAAAATGGACATAATAGAAAGATAAATAAAATTTAAGAAAAAGCCAAGCAAGTAAGGCACAATAGAGTTGTTCACGACCTGCTGATGTGTTTGCCAACTTGCTGAGGGAACACTCCCATTGTCTGGACCATTAATGCAGATGATAAATAATGTTGGCTCTACTGTAGATCTGTGGGGCACACCACCAGTGACTCAACTCCAGCTGAATTCATGCTGCTGATTATAGCAAATTGAGCCTGGCCAGTCTTCAGTCCACCTCTTTGTCCACTTCACTAGTCCACACATAATCAGTTTGGAAAAGGGGATGTTACAGGAATCAATGCTGAAAGCCTTACTCAGCTCAAGATACCCAAGATCCAGTGTTCTCCTTTGCATCCACTGAGCCATTCAAGGCTATCAAGTTGGTCAGTCATGATTTTCTCTTCAGATATCCTTGCTGAGTACTTCTGATCATCTTATTTCTCATGATGTTTGGAAACAACTACCACATTTCCACAGCAGCCATGTCAGTCACCAATCTCCCTGACTCAGTTTCCTTTGGGTCAGGACCAATAACATGTCTCTACAGCAGCTGGAAATGCTGTTTTCTGTAAAAATCAATGTTTATATACTTTGCTAATTAAAAGTGTCTTAACTTTATCAACCATGTTGCCAAACCAGCAGTTCATCTAGGGACAAAAGGGAGGCTGTAGCCCTAATAACTTTGTAGGCTGTGATTTTTGCCAGGCAGCTATCCAGCCATTTCAATGTTGTTTGTTTCTCAAGATAGAGATAAGCCCTTTAGATACATGTGCCACCAGTTACCAAGTATTATACTGTGTCCTTTTAGCAACCCACATCAATAGGATGCTGTTTGTCATTTAAAAATTAATGCTGCATTGCCAATTAGCCAGTCACACCTCTGGTAACCTTATTCAATGCTGTGGGGCTAATCGCTCCTGGAAGGCCTTGACATATTTTATAATTGAACTGTCAGGTTTGCATTTGGCTGCAATTCATTCATATCTAAGTGTGACTTGTTAGCCACATTAAGTTGATTTCTTTTGAAGGCTGGTGGGAAGCATGGAGTCCTGATTCCCATTTTTGTATATGATTATGGTACTCCTGCAGAGTACTGGTAGGGAAAAGGATTTTGCTTTCATTTTGTGTGCTAGATAAAAATCTGAGGTGGCTCATCTGTGGGTGCTCTGCTTGCAGACTGACTGGTATTTATTGTTTTTTTCCTTTTGCTTTCATAGAATCATGGATTCATGGAATGGTTGGGTTGGGAGGCACCTTTAGAGGTCATATAGTCCAGCCCCCTTGCAATGAGCACGGGCCTCTTCAAGTAAATCAGGTTACTCAGAGCCCTGTCCAACCTGGCCTTGAATGTTTCCAGGGATAGGACATTTGCCAACTTTTTAAATAAATGCACCTATTCCACTGCTTCACCACTCTTGTCACAAAACACTTCTCACTGTCTGTCTATAACCACGTTTCTTCCCTCTTGTCTAAAACTCTGGTCTTGCCTCTTGCAGGAAGGGATCCTATTCAACGCCATTAACAAGCCTTTAACTCTGAGTTCTAAGTCAGATAGTGAATAAACCAGTGCCCTCCTGTCTTCCCCTTCATTTTTCCTTCCCTAGTCATTAGTTTAACAGCCTGGGCAGCTACAAGAATGGGATGTAATTCTTCGTGTAGATGACTGGATAACATGGAACCTGCTTCAACAAACCTTCTTTGCATCAGCAGCATGGTATTCACAGCACATCCCTGTGAAGCAAAATCTTCATGTGGAACTGCATGTCACTAGAACAGGCTTATATCAAATTGCAAAGAGAAATATTCTCACTTTTGGCAGCTCTCTGCCATGCTTGCCTGGACTTACTTACTAAAATGAGATTAAGCTGCTTGAATTGAAATCCGTGTGTCGTGCATGGAACTGAATGGGGTTAGAAAGAGGGTCTAAATGCAGCTGAGACAAAACAGTTTAAGGAGATACTGTTTTCATGGGGCTTTATGTCCAAAACTCTTAGGTACCTAAAGCAGCATTGTGTGTAAGTTTTGCAGGGGATTAAGAGAAGGGAAAATCCCACCCAATTCAATTGTGTGACCCTTTAAATCCTGCCATCAGGCTGGGAGGTGCCTGTCTTTCATGTACTGCTCACTACTTCCAGCTCTCAGTGGAAACAATCTGTTGTTTATTCTTGCTGGACACATTTGAAATCTGCCCCATTTGGAATTTTAATGCTTTGAATTTCAAGGAACCAGGTAGCATTAACTGCTTCCATTTCTCAGTGCAGATTGTGTGAGCCATGAATAAACAGTAATCCATGTTCAGTCTGCATCAGTTTGCAGCTGATTCTCATCAATTTCAGTACACCAAGCCAAATTTGTACTAAGATAGGAGGGTCAGAGGAGAGGCACTTAGGTTGAATTTGACCTGCTGCACCTTTGTACCATACAGTATTGACACTCTACTTTCTTCTATAGACCTATTTAAATTTAAACTTCTGCTGTTTAGTAGTTAGTTTAAATTAGGTTGGACTCAATGATCTCAGAGGTCTTTTCCAACTTAATTTATTCTGTGATTCTGTAAATGAAGATGGTCAGTAGTTCTCTGCTGTGAACAGAGTAAGTATGTTCTTATTCCAGCCCACTGGAATAAGTGTCCACTTTATAAAGAGAAAATTGACTGCTCTTGGTGCATTAGAAAACAAACCCAAAATGGATCTTTGGAAGAACAAAACATTTCTGAGTCTCAATAATTCCATGTTTATCGCCAGTCAGGAACCTGCCTTTCAAAAGGGCTCTGACATCACTGGGGTCTAAAATATTTTCTAACTAATTTAAATTCTATTACTCAGAAGCCACCCAGAAATGGGATTTTTTTTTTTTTCACCAGATGTCCCAGACAGGTAGCTGTTCATTAAAACTATGGTGCTCTTTTTCAACTTTCAGAACATCTGTCCTGTATTTCATTTGCCACTTTTGTAGGGTGCACATAACAGCAGGCACACAGACAGAGCTATTAAAAATGTAAGAGGTATTCCAGTAAATCAGTTATTTTGCAGTAAATCAGTTGGTTTACTATTATTGAAGTTCTGTATGAAGTGAGTCTTGCTGTTGGCAGAAGAGGATTTTGTAATAAATAATACAAAATATTCTGTGTTTTATAAAAGGGATTTTGTAGAGAGACTTCAACAATAAATGATTTAATGGGTTATTTGATGACCTATGAAGATGCCTTGTAGCATCTCCGAACACTAAAACTCCTGGTGCACAAAGAATCCTTAGAGGACCTCTGCCTTTTAAAAGCTTGTTACCAGCAGGTAATACTTGTTGCAGCAGCCCTCTTATTAGAGAATAAAACGTGAGCTGAGCCACAGACTTCTTGTTTATCACAGTATAAAAAGGGTCCTGGTTTATTCCTCTCCACAGCTTAGTCATCTTCAACTATTTGCTGACTCTGGCTGCAGGAAGCTTCTGCTGTCGGTTTCCCTTGCAGCTTCTGACTGCTGGTTATTTCCTGCTGAACTATGACTGCAGGTATTAGTTTACACACTAACTGCAGGCTTTTACCCAGCTAGACTGTGACTGCAGATTCCGACAACAGGCTCTGACTGCAGACCCAGACTGACCCTGCAGCAGTGATTCTCTGACTTCAGGCTCCTGCTTCATGATTTGTTCCTTTGCACTCCTCTTCCATGATGATGCTGCTGCCCTCACCAGCTAACCCCCTCTTTTATCTCACTCATCCTTATTGGATATAGCTGTTACTCATTAGGGGCAAAGCTGTATTGGATGATTAACACAGCTGTTACTTATCAGGGGTGAGGTCACCTGTATTCCCTTCTCCTACAGACACTTATTAGTTTTTTGGGATTTTTTTTTTATTGGTTTCTTCCCCTTTTTTAAATGGTAAAAATCTGAACTTCTAAAGCTTGTAAAGAGTTCAGGATGGTGAATTATCCCTCCACGCAGCAGGCTGCAGTGGCATCAATTGAGACACCTTATGGTCAGTAAAGACATCTACCAAAATGGGCTGAGATCCTTTGAAGATCCTCCTCTGAAAAGGAATACCATTGCAGAGAGGGAAGTGGGCACACAGGAGACAGGATCTCACAAACAGATGGGCTCAACAGTATTCCAAACAGAATTCTTGCTTTGTTGATAGGAACAGAGGCAAACATGCATAAAGACTTGAGAAAGCTGGGCAAGGTAGAAAGAAGAAAAACAGCGTTATTCCATGCCCAAACCCCACTTCTGCCATAACCTGGTGTCACCAGCAGACACTGTATGCCAAAATCTCAGAGCTGTGGCTCTGCATTCCTTTCAAATACTGAAGCTACATGCCCCACATCTTGGCTCTACCTTTAATCAGTCACGAAAAAGAAAAAACTCACAGTCCTGTATAATTCTTGAAATTATCAGAATTTCCTGCATTCATCTACTTCCATTATATTGTCTAACACAACTAGAGTCAGTAGCAATTTCATCAGTGCCAAATATAAGTTTAATATTAAATTCCTACATTTATTCTGTGTATACATCTAAGGACTACAGTAATTCTATCAGGTTATTTCATTTTCCTTTTTTGCTATGATTTCATTTTCCCTTGAGCTGAAAGTTTTGAAGATCAAGGTGGTCTTTCATTCCAGACTGAAAAAAACTACACAAAATCCTGAGTCCTGGGACCAGTCCTTGCAGTAACTCTTTTGAAACGTCTCCACTGTATACTCCTGTTTATAGAAATGAAAAAAAATTTGCAACTTACATGCAAAGTAAGGGCAGAAAAAAGTAGTTATTGGAAGCCCATGGTTGCATAATCACTGAAAAAAGATCTGTAGAAAAAGAAAATCCTGTAGGAATAGAGGAAGGTAGTGATCTCCAAAGGAAACTACATCTCAGTGATCACAAAGTGTCAGAATAGCCAAACAACATCTGGGATTAAGAAAACAAATTAAGGGAAAAACAAATGGGGCCATTTTTCCTGGAGGATGTTATGGTCCTACACCAAAATGAATACATCATCTTTCAGAAAGAAAATGGCTTTGATTTCAGTAAGTCTGGGCACAGACATTGTTGGTGGAACCACAGATTGGTGGAATGAGTGTAAGGAAATGAAATTTTCTCTTCTCAAAGTGAAATTAAAAGTCATGGCGGTTGATAAACCTGGATCAAATGGCCTGACCATTATTCATCTTTGACACAGAAGCTGAAGAGCTTTTCAAGAGAAACCAGCAAGTTGAGAGCTTGTGCCATTACTATCAAATAGTAAATCTACTACCAAAACATCTACATTGCCAGAAGGAGAAAAAGGGACTTAAGCAACTCCAGGCCCATTAGTCTGAACTCAGTGGCATAAAATATTAGAGAACAAATTTTACGGGAATAGAATCATAGAATCATTTAGGTTAAAAAAGACCTTTCAGGTAAATCAGGTAAACCAGTACAGCCATTTCCACCTCTAAACTATGTCTCTAAGGGCCACACCTACAAATCTTTTAAATACCTCCGGGGATGGTGACTCCACCACTTCCCTGGGGAACCTGCTTCAGTGCTTGACAACCCCGTGGGGGTTGTCCTGGGGAAGAAATTTTTCAAATATCTGATCTAAACCTCCACTGGAACAACTTGAGGCCATTTTCTCTTGTCCTATCTCTGGGTTTCTGGGAGAAGAGACCAACCCCACCTGGCTACAGCCTCCTGTCAGGGAGTTGGATAGAGCAATAATGTCATCCCTGAGCCTCCTTTTCTCCAGGCTAAACACCCCCAGTTCCTTCAACTACTTCTCACCAGATCTGTGCTCCAAACCCTTCCCCAGCTCTGTTCCCCTCTCTGGACATGCTCCAGCCCCTCGATGTCCTTCTTGTAGTGAGGGGCCCAGAACTGGACAGAGTTTGATTTGAGGTGTGGTCTCACCAGTGCCCACTACAGGGGGACAATCCCTGCCCTGGCCTTGCTGGCCACACTATTGCAGATACAGGCAAATTGCCGTTGACCTTCTTGGTCAATACTTAAATACATTAAGATTAAATAATAAAATTCAATTTACTTTCATCGAAAATAGTTCATATCTGATTTGCCTCACTTTTTGCATTGATCAAATAATTGAACTTTTAGACAACTAAAAAAGTAGATGTAGTTTGTCTTTTTTTCTTGTTTTTCTTCATATGGTACCACCTAAGAGGTTATTATTGTGCTGATGGTTATGTGCAACACTTGCAAGGGAATAAGGCCGATAACTGGAAGGCATACAACAGTCTTGTAATCTGTAAGGAGAATCATCCAGATTGACTGGGATAACCACTCTATAATTCAAAGGCTGCTCTTGTGATAAGTACTCAACTTTCTCAGTTAAAATAGCCAGAATGATTAATCCCATATTACTTGCATTTTGATGCTGTATAGTAGTCCCAGTGGGGAATTCCTTTATCTGATCAAATAAATTCTTGCAAATTTTTGGACTGGGGGAAATAAGTCCTCGAGGACTCATTTAGGAAGCAAAGTTCAATGTATAGTTCAATGTATTCTTATATAGGTTGTCTTGGTATTACCAAATGGATATTTGTTAAGGAAATCAGGAGGCTTTGTTGATGCAGAAATAAAGGTGTTTCATAGAAGAACAAGGCAACCTGATAGAGTGATGGAAATACAGAAAAATGTGATAGTACACATTAGAAAGCCTTGCCTTTAGGGTTTCATATGTAGTCTGCTTCCTGTACAAAGGAATCTCATCCAGAAAAAACAGATGAGAAGGAGAAAATCCCAGGTGACATCCTCAAAATAAATCTTGTTGACTGTATATGACCTGGAGTGATTTGAGGAAAAAAATGTAAGTCTTTAACCTGGGTTGACTTGTTTTTCCAGATTATCCTCTTAGGTCAACTCCTTTGAATTACAGTCTGTTCTTTTGTGGAGGCATTAATCTCTTGCTGAGATCCCTCCACTCTGACCTGAGGTTCTGTCATGACAAGGTCAGCAAACCCAGCTGTTCTGAGGTGAAGATCCCACACCTGACAACCCCATAGCAGAAGACTGCAGTATATTCCACTGAGGATTACTCAGAGGAGTGATAAACTGCCATTGAATTATAAAACACAGGAGATTGCAAAAACAGCATCTCTGAGGAGTTTACTCAGACAGCAGGAAACTGTGCTGGAGGCAAAAAGAAAAATCTGAGTATCCAGGAAATATTAGTGAAAATCCCAGGTGCACACCATGCCTCTGAATGTTCAGAGTATTGGCAAATATTGACTCCAGCTCTAGCTGCTTATTACCACTGCATTGCCAGCTCATAATGATTGAGGGGAATATTTGCTTTTCCTTTCTTTTTTTTTTTTTCTTTTTCTTCTTCTTGTTTTTTTTTCCCTTTTTTACATATTTCCTTGTTATAGATGGTTAATTTTACTGTGGGAAAAAATTTTTAAAAAAGCAGCAAGTTCTAGGAATACATCTCAGCTGTTTTGTAGGCTACAGAGAGTAATCTGGGAGTAAATTTTCTTTAGCAAGACTCCAGCAACGGACTGATTGGTAAGAAATGAGCATTATATCATACTTTCCAGACTATTCACAGGATTAAACCAACTGTGCACACAGTAAGCTCTCTCTACAGATCTGAGAGCAGCAGAGGCAGCGAGACCCATTTGTTTTGGATGGTTTTCAAGGCACAGCTATTGTTTATACTGTGCAGTGGCCCAGGGCAGCGGAAGAGGAAACTGTAAATTGTAACGAGTGAGCTGGAGTGTGCACAGTGCTGTGCTTCAGGAAACATCAGCTCTCCAGCTGGAAAAGGAGGCTCTGGGGGCAACTGCAACAACAGGGATGTTGATGTTGGAAGCGGGATTTTAATGTTATAAGGAAAATGTCCAAAAGAGAAAGAAAATGCTTCGAGGTGATATGGTCGGCTGAGTCTGGTGTTGATTCTGGTTCCAGGTGTGATAATCAGCCCAGTTTCAGTTGTCAGTAGTGGTGAAAATCTCATGAAAACAAGATAATTAGATTTTGGCAGTAAATACCTAAGTTTGGTTTGTTGGGTGGGTTTTTTTTGGGTTTTTTGTTTGTTTTTTTTAAAGACTTGAGTTTTTATTCAGAAAATTACATTCTGGGGACTTGGTAAAATTCAGTGTGCTGCAGGATCATTATATCAATATTAGGGAGGGCTGTTCAGAGATTGTCTGCAGGCTGTGGGCAGGTTGTTGGGGAGGGAACCATGAGATTACAAGAGCTGTGATGAACACCTGCTCTTGCATTCTGCCAGCTAAATGCAGGCCAGATGTGCCATTGATGCATCTTATGGATCTACTACTGCCCTGAGGTAGCCTGGTTATTGAGTGGAGAGCAGGATGGAGGAGAAGTTATGAGATGCTCTGCTCCTCCAAAACATTTGAGAAAGGTTGGTAGTGAGGAGAGTGAGTGCTGGGGATGGTCTGGCATGCTGCTGGTGTTACCAGAAGGCAGCTGTTTCTCCTCAGCTTAAAAAGACATTTTTGGTAGGTCCTAGAGTGGCGTCACAAAGTGGAGAAATTTGATACTTGTCCAGATGAGTAAAATCATTAAAAATGTGTAGTGTGCTAAGAAAAAGGCAGTGAATAAAACACATGTGCCACATCTGCTGTGGCCTGGCATGATGGCAGAGTTGGAGGCTGGAGATGGAAGCAAAGGCTGGCATTGCTGCCACCCTCTCCCAAAGGGGACCTCCAAAGGTGGGTGCTTGGAAAAGGATGGTGATAGCCTGGGTCTCAGCTCTGCTTGCTCCTCTTACAGGAGGTAATATAATTTTCTGAAATACTTTTCATTACTAAAAAAAAACCCCCCAAAAAAACCCAAAAAACAAACCCAAGAAGAGTAAAAGAGTGATTGAGCCCACTGTTCTGGGCACAAAGGTGGGCAACAATGAGGTCAGCCTGCCCACCTGGCCTGGACCCAAGCCTCCCATAACCCCAATCCTGCCTAACCCTCCCAAACTCTCAAAACTCTGCTCTGTCAAAATGTGTCAAGCAGTGGGATGGTTTCCTACTAGGAACCATTTTAGACAGAAAACAGTTGTAGGACACTAGATTGAGATAGCTGAGCTGTATTTTAGTCATATTTGTGTTTTGCAGGCAGAGGCAGAGTTGTGCTAAATTTCCCCTCCTCCCAGTCCCTGTTGCACAGGATTTGTATCTAAACACTGCCTCACAATACTTCCACAGGAAAAAAACCTGAAGAAACTTAAAAAGGGAGTGTGAGTGTCATGAGCAGTTGTTAAGCTGGCACACTTGGGAATAGAGGTTTAGAGACTGTCACCTGATGTTGTCACAGTGACTTCAGTTTGGTTTGGAAAAGTGAAAGCTGAAAAATTAACATAAAGCAATATAGAGGAACACTGGTGTGACTGGACCCAGACAGGCAGCTGGAGGGAGATCTGGCCTTTGCAGCAGAATTTAAGTGGAGAGATTTCAGGTCTGCCTGAATATTGCTCCTTTTGCTGTGGAAAACATCACTGGTTATAACCAGCTTACAAGATGGAAGTAGTAGAGACCATGTTCCATCTGGCTGTCTGGAAAGACATTTAACAGCACTTCTGACCAAGCCTAAATGAAAGTTGACTGGGCTGCCCGTACTGCCCTGTGAACAAGGTGTTCTTCCCCCTCCCTCAGCCTGTGAGGAATAAGACTTTTCATATTCTCCAGTAACAAATTAGTGTTCAGGAGATGAAGTAGCATGAATCACTGCATCTTTATGGTTTCTAATGGAGCAGCTTCTCTGCACACAACTGATGTGTCTGGCCTCTTACCCTCTGAGACCTGGAGGGCAGAGATTGTTTATACCTTAAGTGCTGACCTTCGCCTCTGCTTATGTTCTCAGTCACCTCTGAAGAAAACAAATGGGAGTATGTGAGTGACTGGTTACTGCACAGATCTGGCAAGTCTGAGATTTTGAGCATGAGAGTCTCTTTTGTGCTCTTCTTTCATGCTCTGCTGCCTTTTCCCCGCTCTGATATCCCACATCCCTGCCAAGCCCTTACTCGGTGTCTTCTCCCAGAGAGAGCTGCCCCCACTGCCTGCCCCTGACCCGTGTGGACCTTTGCCTCCATCACAGCTTGGTGTGGGAATTGCTCGTGCTGGGAGCTGGAGCAGCCTGAGCAGCTCCCATGTGAGTTTTGCTAACAGCAAACACGGAGAAATATCATTGCTGGATTCACACACAGACTGCTAATAAACACCCACACTCCGCTCCTCCAAGAAAGGATGTCATCACTAGTTCCATCGTTTTCACTGTTGAATGTTGCCTATTTATGGGGAAAAGCTCAGGTTGGCAGTGAAGGCAGCAGTCTGAAGACTGTTTACTTTAAGCACAATGAAGTTATTGTCATATCAAAAGCAGGGCTGGCTGAACATCTTTCTTTTTTAATACTTTCCCATGGTAAATAGATTTTTTTTTTAAAGCATATGTATGAACAACTGATCTCCTTGCAAAAAGCATTCATGAATTGTGAAGACTTAAGAGAGAAGTATGCTTGGAAATTCATATTTCAAAATGATAATTTCTACTCAAAACCAGAAAACCAATTGCTGTAACGACTTTTGGAATTACAGAGTGCTCATTGTACCTTCAGAGCTGTGATGCCAGTTTATCTCCCATCATGTCATTCTAGAATCATTAATTGTCAGCTCACTTTGCCTCATCTCCAAGAGGTTGGGATCTGGTACACAGATGGAAACCCAGCCTGGCCCAAGACCCCAACCCACAGAGCTGAAGGAGGTCGAAGTCCTGGTTGTGCAGCTCCTACATGACATCGTGGAAACTCTTCTCATCCCAGGTTTAGAGTGCTTGAAAAGAGAAATCTTTGGATTTCTACTTGATTGGCTTTGAAACATCCCTAAGATATCCATAAGAATCAATAGGATTTTACAATCTTCAATTACTTTTTAATTATTTATGAAAATCAATGTCTTTTGCTATAGCCAAAATCCTCCTGTTGCTGAGTGAGCTCCACAGGACGTGTAGAGGTCAAAACCAGGGTTCTTTTTGAGAAAAGGCAACTTCAAATCTGTAGCTTTTGCTGTTTCCTGGATGGCAGAGATTCTGCACAGCTTCACGTTCAGAACTCAACTGAAAAATGATGGATACCTATGAAAACAGAAGTTTTTCCTAAACAATAACTTTCAGCTAAAAACACTGTAGAGAACAAAATTAAGGATAAAGGGCTAAAATTCTTGATTGCTGCAAGGAGAGCCTCCTGTGTTGTTCTGTGCTGACAGTCACTAAAACTTTTTGTTAGGTTGATTGATGGAGGATTTTCCATTAAATATTTGTCCTTTTGCTGTCCAAAAAAAAAAAAAAAAAGATTTTACAGAAATGTGGAAGAATCCAAAGGGAATTTTCTACTTAATTTTCTACTTAGACCAAAACATTTGCTCTTTCTTTAAGCCATCAAAGTGAAATATTGCATCGCTGTTCACAAATCAATGTGTTTCATTTTTCTTTTAAAGAAAGGGAACCATTTCATTTTGTGCTTGGCACTCAGGTCTAGGTGCCTCAAAGGAGGTGTAATTCATGTTCCCAGCTTTCCTTTTGAGTGTACTACAACTTCCCTGAGACCCTTGGCTCCTTCCTAATATTACAGCACTTGATATTTCCCAAAACTGAATAATTCCGCTGCGCTCTCTGAAATTATGGTAGAATTTAGAAGCATTTTTTATCCCACAGAAAGTTCTGTTACTTAACATGTCCTTTGATCGGAAATTAGAAAACCTCAAAATATTGGAATGTCCCACAAGAACAGAAATTGTGATTTTGTTTTGCTTAGCTCAGCAGCCCCTCTGGCCATTGCTTACTCATTCTTGTGAAAAGGGAAGAGAAATTGCTCCAAACAAAAGTGCTTTAGTGTGGTCACTGCTTCAATCTGAATTCAATTGCATTTAAAAGTAAGCCTGGAAGAGAGTTTGGCAGATATGTAGTGTGTTAAATGACTCAAAAATGTAATTATTACGATATGGCATGCATTAACTGAGAATTTCTGATGTAGGTAAAAAAAACCAGGAGTCCTGAGAAATGGATATTCTCCAAGTGTAAATGGTAGGCAAGTGCCAGGAAAGTGAGATATATCTTTTAAATTGTTAACTTTGGCCCTAAAAATAAAAATGCTGATTAATTACCTTTCTAAAGCACTTTAATAATGACAGTATTTAACCTTTACAGCAACCTGGTGGAGCAGATGAGTTTTAGTATTGCCTATTGAGAGATAATTAAGTAGCGGATCTGTTAAAATGCCTTCATTTTTGATGCCTTCTACTCTTTTAATGCCCACCTCAAGACATCCAGTGGCTGAGGAGTTTCTGCACCTTCTGTTGGTCTCTGTTTGAGCTGTGGCACCTCAAAACATTTTATCCCTGAGGCCCCACTGTGGGAACCTGCATCCACAGGCATTCCCAGTGCTAACCTGCTCCCCAAACCCCTTGTGCCCGTGCTGCTCCACACAGAGTTGGGCTGATGGTTGTCAAAGCACTGAGGAGAGGCAGTGTACAGACATTTATCCCAGCTTTCCACCCAAAAGTGTCCAAGTGTTTCCAGTGGCAAATTTAAATTAGTCCCAGTATTGTCAGGCAGTGACTGGAGCCAGGACAGTTCCTGGTTCCAAAGAAGAAAAAAAAAAAAA
>VWZU01001440.1:35543-53849 GCA_013397095.1 Sterrhoptilus dennistouni
CCCCCCACACACACTCTTCCAAACAAAGCCAAAATGAAAACAAAGCAAAACAAAAACCAAAACAACAATCGCTCATGCCAAACTAAAGCACCCGGAATAGTATGGATACTTTTAAGAGCTGAATATTGCCTTCACAATCCCAAGTACACTTTCACTTGAGAGTGAGAATTCAGCATGGTATTGTTTTTGTCAGAAGGTGGTTAAATGTGGTGTAAATGGCTCACAGATAGGAGCAAATAAAGTCAGGGGCCTCCTGAGGAACCTCTGATGCCCAGAATTGGAATCCCTTTAATCATCCTCTGCCCACACTCCTCACCGTGTCACAGTAAAGGGAGAACAGGGAGGGGAAGGCACAGAGGGCTCTGATTCAGCTCAAGGAGAAATGAATTGGTGGAGCTGGGTAATGCTGTGAGCAAGCCCAAATCCCAAAGCACAAAATGGGATCCCTCCGATATGCTGGTTTCTTGAACATTGCCTCCTTCCCCCTCCAATCAGCAGCTGACAAGGACCAATAAATGCCAGCTTAACAGCTCTTTGGAGAGATGTATTGACATCATTTTGCCAGTGGGAACGAGATGGAATTGCAGCATATCTAGACTGTTTATTTTCCCTACTTTTAAATATTCATATGAATACTTCTGAAGTTTTCTTTTTCCCATTGCCTTGGATGAAAAATAGGAAAAGGTGTTTGGTGTTAATACTTTGCCAAGGGAAAAAAAGAGTTTCATTTTAGCCAGGGAGCTGTTGTTTACAAACTGCCTGGTGGAGGAGCAGAACCACCTGTGTAATGCAGACAATGGCCATCTCCATTCTTAAGGGTATTTTCACCTCTCTGAAATAAGTGCTGCACTGCATGCAGGAAAACAGCCGCTGCAGGCAAAACAAAGGAGATCTAAGTCAAAACACTGCTGTCCCCTTCACCTCCCCTGAAACAAAGAGAAGATGCCATTTGTAGGCACTGGGGATCTCCAGTTTTGTGTATTTGCAATGTTTTCTAGCCCCAGCTTTCACAATCTCTGCTTTGTTTTGTGGAATTCTTCTCCCTCCTGCCTCTCCCTTGTTCTCTCCAGTGCCTACATTTGCACCCCCTTCAAGTCCTTACAATTCACACACCTGGAGAGTTTCTCATGAGATCTTTATGCTCATTCTACCTTCCAATCTCTTCCTTTCTTCCACCAGATAAGTATCCACACCCTTTTAGTATGTGTCTGTGAGACAGAACAACACTGGGGCTGCACTCTTTATTAGTGTTTCATTGCCGTTTCTTCCTGGCCCATCTGCTTGCACTGTCACTCTTGTTGAGTTTCTCCTGCTAAAGAGCATCCCTGGAAGTGTTCAAGGCCAGGTTGGATGTGGCTCTGAGTAACTTGGTCTAGTGAAAATTGTCCCTGCCCATGGCAGGGTGTTGGAACTACATGATCATGAAGGCCCCTTCCAGCCCAAGCCATTCTATGTTTCTGTGGTTTTGAAGAAGTTTGAAGCATCAGGAATTATCAACAGAAATTTCTTCTATCAATACTGCTAAAATCAGATTAAATTCAAGTATGACCAGGCAGAAGAAAAACTCATTTTAATTGGTTGCTTGAATTAAGAGCACTCTAAAGAACTAAATATTAATCAAAGCTATGGAGAAATGTGATAATTTTTCTCTTTGACTGATATGATAAAATGCATACTTGTTCTGTAAGTTATTTGAAAATGAATGCCACCACCCCCATTCTAAAAATGAAACCTTTAGTATTTTTTCTGGAGTGTTTACATACCTCAGATTTTTATTTTATCCTAATCAGAAGTGTTTTCAGTGAGCTCTATATTGATTTAAAAATAGCTGAAAACAATTAAGAGGAAATGCAGATTTTGATGAGCTTTGGAAAGAACACTCTGAAGATCTCATTATTTCACACACCCTTCTATCCCTTCCTTCCTATTGCAGAGAGATCATGGCTTGAAATGTGCCATCAGCAGGAGGAATGGAAGGACCCTTTAAAGGAAACAACTTGTTTAAATGGCTGCATGGTGGAGAACATAATACAGAGCAACAGAAAATATGGAAATGCCTCATTGTGTCTCTCAAATGCCTCCTTTTAGCTTCAAGGGGCCCAGCAGGTTTGGTAGCCTTTGGAAGCCTTTTAGCTGAGCCCCATCTGTCTGACATTTGTGAATGCTACGTGCCTCTCACGGGAAGCTGCTCTCAGAAGATGGTTCTTGAAGCATGTGGAACAAGCACCCCTCAGAATTCACTTCTGTGCAACAGCCTCAAATGGCAAAAAAACCTCCCAAAAATGCCACAGTGATAAATATTTCCTAAAGTACAGTCAGTGAGCAGCACTGGGATTGTTTTTTCTGTTCTTTTCTTCACCTCACAAGGACTTAATCCTATCTTGTCTGAAGTTTCAGGGAGATTATGTAGCTTACTGATTATTTAGGCCACGTTAAAGCATTTACAGAAGGAATCTAAAGTGCAATATGCACTCTCTTTGTCAATCCATATGGTTAACCATGCTTGGTTTCCAAACCTGTCTTACTATTCAAGGAAATGTCTGGATAATCCATTCAGAATTGAATACTGGTGGGTGTTTCTTCAGTTTGCCAACTGAATACATGCACCAGAATGCATTTCCATCTCTCCTGCTCAGAGGTGTCTTTGCCTACAGCTAAGAGTGAGCTCAGAAACCTGCCTGCTCACTTTCCTGTCCCACTGCTGTGTTGTGACAGGCAGAGCTGGGTGGTGTGAATGTCTAAAGGATACTCAGGGCTCAGACACTCAGCTCTCTTTATCAGATCTCCAGAGATCTGCAGAGGAGCAGAGCTCAGCTCACCTGGCCAGCCTGGGTTTGGCAGTTGAAGGGAAATGCCAAATGCTCAATGAGCTCACAAAATGAGGTAGATGAGGGGGCTTGGTGATCACCAGTCAGACTGGGTCTCACATTGTCAGTATCTGTAAGTAAAAGAGAGAAGAAAGGCTTGGGCAGATCCCATAAAAGCTTCCAGCTGCCTCAGCTGAGGGCTCCTCTGTGAGTTAGTTTTGAATTGAGGCTTTGGGCACCAACAGTTTAGTTGGCTCTTCTCTTCTCTTCTCTTCTCTTCTCTTCTCTTCTCTTCTCTTCTCTTCTCTTCTCTTCTCTTCTCTTCTCTTCTCTTCTCTTCTCTTCTCTTCTCTTCTCTTCTCTTCTCTTCTCTTCTCTTCTCTTCTCTTCTCTTCTCTTCTCTTCTCTTCTCTTCTCTTCTCTTCTCTTCTCTTCTCTTCTCTTCTCTTCTCTTCTCTTCTCTTCTCTTCTCTTCTCTTCTCTTCTCCCATAGTCATCCATGATGCTATTTAGACTTTATGGTAAAGAACAAATAATTCAGTATAGCTAACTTAAAGGACTAAGCAAGGTGTATGAGGGACTGCTGTAGAGGAAAAAGTTAAATGAGAAAACCTATTTTTTAGTATATATCAATACTGTCTTTCCTTGTTTGAGATAGTTTCTATCAATGCCCTGAAAAGCTCCAAAAAGCTCTCTGGCAGTTTCCACATCTGTCAGGTGGGAACTGATTCTCTGGCAAGATCTGTCTAAACAATGGCTTTTCCCTAAAAGTATAGAGTTGGAGAAAGTTTCTTCTCCCATACTCTTCTTCTTCTCCCTCGGCTTCCTCCAGACTCAAATGCCCCCTTGAGGATTTGTTGCAATTCATACACTTGATACTTAATGAAGATCTCAGGTTTTATTACTTGCCACAAATGATCACTGGTTTCTAAAGATGCTCTGGAAATGCTCACATCCTTCAGGCATAGTGGTACAGTTTGCTGCCTGGTCAGGCAGTAAACAGTCCAAAGTCACCTTTACCAAGGTGAAAGCAACACCTGGTGAAAGATCTGACTGAAGCATAAAGATACCCCCTATCCATTTAGAATGAAGTCCTCCTTACAAATAGATAATATTTTAGATTTCCATGGCAATTTATGCACCTTTATAACATATGTAATGAAAACAAAGACCCACAGAAGAGAACTAGAAATGCAGCTTCTTGCTAAGCCCTGGTGGAGACCAGACATGGCATTAAATATGTAAAACCTTGTGTGAAAGTCTGTCTGAGTCAAGTGACTTCTAAAGCAGCTTCCTGGATAGAAGAGCACCAACTGAACTTGCATTATCATATCCTGAATGTTTCCTTACAAAGGCACCAACCTCAAATGATTAAAATTGATTTGAACGGCAGAGTTAGGAGACCTTTAAAAATAAAAGTATTGTTTTCATTATTTAGTCGCTCTTCAGAACAAGTGTAACTTTTTTTTTTTTTTTTTAATGGCCAGCAATATTAACTGTGTTGCTTAGAAGTCACCCAGATCATGAGATCAATCAGCAAAACCAGTCTGCAACCTTAGTGTTTATTGATTCGGCTGCTTTTACCCTGCAAAACCAATTACAAACTGTTACTCTGTTACAAACCCCATTTTCTGCTGTTTGGTATGTGCAGTTTTTTACTGTTCACAAAAAAATCATTGTTTTGATAAGGAATTTTAAGCTCTTTTAGTCACTTTGGATGCCACTTTTTCAAATAATATGTGTAGCTGTATTTTCTCATCACTTTTTGGGCAAATTATTAGAGATGTTGTTCCTGGGATTAAGTTAAGAGTAAAAGATCATCTTTAAAGAACTGCATGGGAAAGATTTAATGAATGCTGATATTAAATGATGGTGGAAAATCTGGAAATCTGAAAACCTGTGCAAACAGCTAGAAATGTCTGCTTAAAGGGAGATCTTCCACCCCACCTGACCTGGCCTGCAGAGGGTATTTCTTGCACTCTATACTTGTGTTTTATTTTGGCTTTATATGCTGAACATTTAGGGCCTAAAACCTTTGAGCTGTCTCCAGGAGAGGAGAAAAGGGACACACACTCCAAATTTCAAAAAATTAAACTGGTGTAGATATATATTAAACCAAAATTGCTACTCCCCTGAGCAGCATGGCAGCGTAGAGAACCCAACCCTGTTGGGGTGCAACTTGCCAAAACCATAAATCAGTACGAGCATTGAACTAGAAGAATTACAGTTAAATTTAAAAATATATACATATGGCTAAGTCAGTTCTTTGAGGTCTTAGATAAGGAAAGATTTCCATAGAATCATAGAATGGTTTGCTTTGGAAGGGACCTTAAAGATCATCTGGTTCTATCCCTGCCAGGGACATCTCCCACTACACCAGGTTGCTCAGAGCCTCGCCCAGCCTGGCCTTGAACACTTCAGGGATGCTCTTTATCATGTTTTATACCTCCTCATATCACTTGTACTCATCCCTCCTGTTTGGTGCAAGAAAAGACAAATTAAAATAAAAATAATGTTGAAAGCATTCCAGTAGTTTTTTTGCGATTTTTTCCAGCTCATTGAATAGACACAGAAAATATTTTTATTCCTTCCCAACCAGTTTGTATAGACGAGTAATATGAGAGGATTAAGCCTTTATTCACAACATGTGGACAACAGAATTCCAGCTACATTCCTACAGAACCACATCATTTGCTCATTAAAATCAGTGCTACAAAGCAGGTTTTTACAGTGTAGAAATTGCGGAACAAATAGGTCAGTTGAGCTTTTGAGGCCTGATTAGTATCTTGTGTCACAAATAAATCTGTAAAAATAATTGACTTTTTATGAACTTAACTGGAGAAGGAAGTAGAGTTCTAATTTACGTACAGTTTTTGTGCTTCAGCAAAAAAAAGTTTTTATTTCAAGTCCAGTTAGATATTTGCTTTTGAATCAGAAAAATCAGTTTTGTTTTTTTGCCCTACATCTTTTTCACCCTTTTGAGTGTTATTTGAGAGTAAAATTCAAAATGAAATGTCATTGCAAGATGTTGCATCAATATTAAACAAGTATTTGAATATTTCCTATGAAAATAAATTTAAAAAAAAATCCACAACAATTTTAGCCAAAGCATTTGGAGAAATTTGACGACTCACATGTGCATATTTTGGGTCAAGAAAGTTGTACCATTCTGTTGTCTTATGGGTTGATGGAAATACATGGTAAGAAATTTTCCTTGTTTCATAGTCTTTAAGCTCTGCTTATTATTGCTCTGTTTATTATTGCTGTTGACTTTCAAAATTAGAGCTAGGTGGTTTGTGAATTAATGTTTTTCCCTACCAGAAGTATTCCCAGTTTGTTCTTCGCCATCCTGTCTCTCCCCAAACAATTACTGCTTAAACATTTCAAGGGGGAAATAAGTGTCCACCAGGACTATGGGTAGGACTCCCTCTGCTAAACAAGGATTGCTGGAGAAAAAAACAATACAGGCCCAGCTGATGACATTGTAGTTGATACAAATCAGTGTGTCCCTGCACAGCCTCCCAGATTTTTTGATATCATATCTATAAATCAGTCTAAGAATAAATTTGAGCTTGACTGCATAGATGGACATGAAGATGGAGAGGATTGCTTGTTCTTCAGCTATTAACACAGAAGGACACAACTTCTATAATAGTCAGCTCTGTATTTTTATTTGATGTACAGCTTTTTCATGTATTGAACTTCCAAAAGACTGCCTGGCAGTGGTAAATATGATCATCCTGCACTTGAGACTAATAAAAAGAGACTTTCAGGCCTCTTAGTTTATTTCTATCACTCCAAAGAAAAATCTTTTCATAAGGCAGTAAGTACATCAGCAGCCAGTTCTTTTCTAAGAATGCTAATTATATTCTCTCTGTATGAATTAATTAAATTCCTTTTAACTATAGTGATATTGTTTAGAGGAATTATCTCTCAGGTCAGATGAAAAGGTTTGACTTTGTGTGACACACTGGAGTGATTTCCTCTCCATTGTGGTATTTAGTATTCTTTAGCAGGAACTTTGTGAAGAATTAAAAACCAAATTAAACTGAGAAAGGGGGGAGGGCCTCCACTGATTTCCTCATTTAAAACATTACATAGAGAAGCTCCTCCATGGACTGTCATGCACAGCCAGACAATGAAACAGACATTTTCTCCTCCACAGAGCACCTTTGGAGCAGCATCACGACACGTGTCCCCAAGTGTACTTTGCTGTGATACGGTTACAGCGGAGACAAGTGGAGATTAGGGCGCAGGTGGAAGTTATCAGTAGCTTCACACCTGCTTAGCCTGGTTCTGAAATTCCCTCTGATGTGTGAGAGTCTGAAACACAGCCTTCCTGTGCAGGGGTATTTATGGAAACTGTGTAATCTGCAGGAAAAAGCGTGGGGTGCAAACCTCTCCTGAGTTCTTCACTGCCACCTCGGGTGAGAGATTTTTGGGCACCGAGACACAAGGATTCAGATGGTCTCCAGCTCTGCAGAAAGCAGCAGAATCTCCTAGGTTACACCTCCCTTGCTCCTGAGCTTCCCAGCACATGGAGCATTTTGAAGCTGGAGAAGCATCTTAAATCCTTTTCCTGTGGGCTGGATCCAGGATTTAAGCCGCTCATAAAAGCTCTGTGGCTTTATGGTGTCTGACTTCAGAGCCTTGAAAAAAGGCCCTGAGCCAGCTGGTATGAGTGATGTTGGTCGTGTGGCCTCATGGAAAAACAGGTGGGATACATGGAGGAAACGAGGCTGGACAAAGAGGCCTAATTCCTAAATAATTCTGTGATTCAGAGCAAGTTCAGAACCTGGGAGTTCTGGTCAATAACTGTCTGGACATGAGCCAACAGTGTGCCCAGGTGGCCAAGAAAGCCAATGGCCCCTGGCCTGCATCAGGAATGGTGTGGCCAGCAGGAGCAGGGAGGTCATTCTTCCCCTGTACTCAGCACTGGTGAGGCCACAACTTGAGTGCTGTGTCCAGCTCTGGCCCCCCACTTTAGGAAGGTAATTTTGTTACCTACCTAAACATTGAGATGCTGGAGCGCGTCCAGAGGAGGCAATGAGGCTGGTGAGGGGCTTGGAACACAAACCCTGTGAGGAATGACTGGGGGAGCTGGGGTTGTTCAACCTGGAGAAAAGGAGACTCAGAGGTGCCCTTGTCACTCTCTATAACTCCCTGAAAGGAGGCTGTAGTCAGGTGGGGGTTGGTCTCTTTCTCCAGGCAGCAACTGACAGAACCAGAGGACCAATCTTAAACTGCACCATGGGAAATATAGGTTAGATATCAGGAAAAAGTTTTTTTCAGAAAGGGTAATAAAGTATTGGAACCGTCTGCCCAGGGAGGTGGTGGATTCACCATCTCTGGATGTGTGTAAGAAAAGACTGGATGTGGCACTTGGTGGCCTGGTTTAGTTGAGGTTAGGGTTGGGTTGGACTTGATGATCTTGAAGGTCTCTTCCAACCTAATAATTCTGTGATTCTGTGATTCCTCTACAAGAGCTTTTTAAGGCTTTCAGGAAGACACTGACAACCAGGGAGGTCAAAAGAGATGCTCTGGCAGTTTATTCATATGACAGTTTAGAAAATTTAGCCTTAAAACTTCTTTTGCTTACGTATCTCACTGCTGCTCACCTGGCAGCTCATGTGGAGAGCAATAAACACTTCAGTCTCAGTTATTTCTTTGTCCTCCCACCACTGTTTCAGGAATTAGTAAAAGAAGCTAAACTGCCAATAACACATAAGATCAGCTAATGAGACTGTGCACTAACCCAACACAGTCTGTGAATTGGACTTCTCTAGGACACAGCATCCCACTACTTTTCATGGCACTGGCTCTGGCCACTAAAACTCCATCTCTACTGTCTCCCCCCACTGCTCCTCCACAGGCTGCTTTCAACAGCTCAGTCACTGACAAGCTGGCAACAAGTGCAAGACTCATGATGAAGCTACAGGGATGTGGAGCAAGAGGTTTTTCTGCACATACCCCGAGTTTAGAAGTCCTGGGAAGGCCTCAGGATAACAATGAACTCATCAACTTCAAACCAAAATGCAAGTCCCATTTGATCTTCCAACTTCCCTGTGAAAAAAGTATTCAAAGTAAAATTAGATGGAAGATAGAAGGAAAAATTGAGACCAAAAATGCTAGTAAAAAACAATTGCTTTTCAAGTTGGAAGGTAGGGAGTGTGAACTGGGAAATCTGGTTGTGTGCATCTCTGCCAGGAGACAAGAGTAGGGAAACAGAGTCCCAAATCTTTGAGCACAGTGACTCTGGCTGGGAGATGCTGCACATAAAATGCAGCCCTGTGTGATTGCAGCACTCAGAGGAATCAGCTGTTTTGGTCTCTTTCAGCTATGACATTGTTTAAATCAAAGAAATAAAAGGAAGAAAAAATCCTCTCCTGTGGCATCCTTTCACTCTCAGATGTAGGCAGTGATGTGCCTGGGGCAGAGATAAAGGCTGCACTGTCTCCTTTCAGGTGCAGCATCCTCGAGAATGGCAGCACAACCCTTCCTCAGCAACATTCAGTGATATTGAGTGTGTGTTTTCCCCTTTTCCAGGGGGAGATGGATGTGGGGGAGAGTGCTCCATGACACAGCAGTTATTGTGCTCTTCCTCTCTGCTGAGCAGCGAGCTGGGTGTTGATCGTGACCAAAGGAAGAAGGGTGAGAATGCCCACTGTGCCCCTGCAACCATCCTCTGTCACACTCTGCAGAGCTGCCAAGCCTCCAAAGAAAAGAAAATGTGCTCATTAAACTCATGTTCTGCCCCCCTCTTTCTTATTTCTTGCCATATTAAAAGCAGCCTCTGTTCTCCTCAGTCTGAAAACCAGGGTTTTTGTTTTGATGATTTCCAGTTTCAATAGTTCAATTTTAGTTTCACCTTCTAATTTGTATTCCTGGTATCAGCTGCTAAAGGAGCAAGTTAAATAATTTGAATTCACACTGATTTAACATTAGTAATTGCACTGCCAAATGCTTTCCAACCTTGCTGGTTTTTTTTCAAGAGACATCAAAACCTCTGATAAGTTTAAGATCCTCCATACTTAAAAGGAGGAAGAGAAAGAAAGAGCAAATAAAGCAATAAACCTCGGTGGAGCAAATTATCAATTACAATCAGTTAACTATGTTATCTAACACTGTGCCTGCCACGGAGAAGAAAATCAGCCTTTTCCCTCTCTGTAGGTGGCTATGCATGGATTGCAATAGAAGTGTTTATGCTGCTGTCTCCACCAGCTCAAAGAACAACGAGGAGCAGCACTGCACCGAGCACAGTCAAAGGCAAAACCTGGGGGAGAGGGGAAAGCCCTGGTTCCCATAGCTACAACAAGCCATCAGGAAGATACACACCTCCAAAGGCTGAATTAGAAAAGTGCTTTTAACTCAACATATTCTGTTTAATTTCAGCAATTTCCCCCCTAACTATTATAGTGCTGTGTGGGTTGTGTTGACAGCTGTTGGGGCTCTGCAGTCCTCACCTCCAGCAGCTGCCACAAAGAAGCCAAGCACACACTTTGGAGTTAAACCACTAATAAACAGCTTATCAGTAGAACCAAAGCTCTCTCCTGTGGGTGGGCTGACCACCCTGCAACCTTATGACAATTTAAGAGCTCAGAAGAGAAAGAACCTTAAAATAAGGGGGATATGGGGGTGGAGGGAAGAAAGCATTGCTCTACATCTGCTCTTTGTGCCAGTTTGAATGCATGTATGAGGGGTGCAATGGTCTGAGGGTAATTGTTATTATTTCTATTGCTATATCATTATTATTAACAACAACAACAACAATAATAATATCATGGATGTATGGTACACAGGTTTAGTGCCATCACATCTTTTTCCTCTGTCTGTAATAAAGCAAGCTATGCCCATATAAGCACTGATATAATTGTATTTTGTCTGTGCATTGGTATGTCTGTGTGGGGTTTGTACTTCTGTAATTATATTACTGTGTGTAGCAGTCTGTGTAAAAATAAGTTCTTAAAATTATTTTCAGGAGTCACATTTTCCCCTTGAAGCCTCCTGCCTTTGTTTGCTGTTATATAACCACATTTTGCTTTGCTTTGAAATATTTTCCCTTCTCTGTTGCTGTTGGAAATACCCACGCAAACCAAGAGGAGAAATGGGCTATAAAGGGAACAAACAAAACTGAGTATTGACTTAAATTCGTTTTGGTCTGGTTCCAAATGTTGCCAAACACACAAGATAAATACATAGAGAGTGTAGAAAAACTGTCCCCCTCCCTCTCTTGCTTATGGTGCCACTTGCAAATACCATAAATAATAATAAAGAAAAGGCTAGCAAGGATACACATAATATTAAAACATGCAGACTCCTTATGGGTAAGACCCAGATTCTCAAAAATTTTTAATATAAACATACTTGAGGACCATATGGGAGTCAAAAGCATATGTAGGTAAAGAGAAATCAATGCTGTCTTCATTGTATTTATCTCAAAGATATTCTCTGTTTTTCTATCTTTGTAATCTATTTTTCCCTTTTACTGTTGACAGTCTTATAATTTTCATGTCTTTCAGGCCTACAATTTTATAATCATGCATTATTGCTAAACTGAAGCCTGGTTTACAGGATTTTCTAGAGGCTCAGCTAAAAATTGGACTCTCTCATAAAAACCTGTGTCCACACATGCATACACACATGTCTAAAGGCTATCACCCAGCAAATTTACAGCTGGGTACTTAAAACCAAGACAAGCATTAGAAATGAAATATGACTAGCACTTCATAAATGGAGCACTGGGTGAGAGAAATTGTGTCACATCCAAAATGATGAGATCCTCCTCTCTCATCTTGGGCTGTGCCTTCTTGGCACTACAGCTACCTGAAATCTTTCCCATTTTCTTTCAGAGTAATTTATTTTATGGTATTTTAGGCATCCCACCTTTGAATTCCACCCCAAACTCTCATCTAAGCCTTCCTTGCCTCAGTCTTTGACTAACACAGATCTCCTTGGCTGTGCCTCTCCTTGCCCAAGTTATCCTTCTGCTCCTCCCTCCCCACAGGACCCCCCAACCACTGTTGGCAGCATAAAGTTACCACCTTTATCATTAACATCCTTTAAATGGAAGTGTTTTATAATCCCCAGTGACACCACATTGTGTCCTGCCCCTTCTGCCTTGCCAGGTGTGACTCCCTGGGTGCCTCCTTTATCCCAGGCTGTCTGTGGTGCACATAAATCAGGGGCTGCTGCTGCGGAGAGATTTATGAGAGAAAGGAGCAAATCCTTGTGCCAGCATTGCTTCCAGTCTTCACAATTACTGGAGAAAAGGGCTACAAAGAGTCAATGACGAGTTTATGGCAATCTCAAGGCAGCCTTTTATGCTGTCTTCAACCTTGACTTTATGGGTGGATTGTCTGAGAAAAACTGGATCACAAGGTCATTTCCTCCTTCATGATCCTTCTCAAGAACCATTTTTACTGGGATACCTGAAGGAAATTAGCCATTATACAACAGAAATGGCAAAAGGGTCACTGGCCATGCTTAGTCTGAATGGAGAATTTCTGTGAAGCCTCCCTATCTTGTCTGTAAATTGAGAGATCTCAAGGCAGGGTATGTCCACAGGTCTGTTGGGGGACACTCCCCGTGACTGCTACTGGAATACTACTATTACAAAAAAATAACAGCAGTACTATTTGGGCCTTCATTAAAAAAATCCATGTGGATGTTATTTATCAAATAGGCAATTGATACCATCCTATGCCATGAGGGTCTCATTAACGAGGCTAAAAATGCCCAGGATTGCCTAAATGCACTGGTGAGTTTGGACTCCAGTCTACATTTTTGCACTTAATGTGCATTCTAGAACTATTTCCCCACAATGTTTAATGAATCTGGGAGGAAATTAATTTAGAAAAATAAATTCAAATAGACTTTTCTGAATCAATATTGCAGCATTTCACATTCTTGATAACTTGAATCATAGTGCTGAAGCAATATTCAGCTGCTGTAAATTGCCACAGCTCCACTGAAGCCAGTAAAGTTACAGTAATTTATTTCATCTGAGGACGTGATTTTTTACAGAATAGTTCTGACCTTATTTAATTGTGTGGTTTGTTCATTTATTTGTTTTAATAAATGGAGGAAAGAGGGCAGACTCCTGGATTTGCAGGCAGAATTAAGTGATTAGTTCTGTGAATAAACTCGGGGGTACCAGTGGCAAAACTAGGATTGCCAGCAACTGATGTTTTGAAAGGAAAAGAGCTCAACCCAAGAAAAGAAACAGGAAAGTGATGCATCTTCTTTTATCTTTCATTATTTCTATAAGAGAAAAATTGGAGTTATGGAAACACTCTAGAGGCATTTCAAGACTTTGTATGATGTAATTTCACTAAAGTGCACCAAAACTGCAAATGCACACATGTCCCAGTGAGGTTTTCTGGTGGCCTCTAGAACCTGGCATTAATGCTGGTTAGAAAGAGAATTTCAGAGAAGGAACAGATACAAAGAGAATTTTCTAACACCATAAACTGGCAAATTTGGGAACTGGTTGTTGAGGAGTTTTTGACCTGGATTGGATGTTTCTAGGCCAGAGGTGTGAGAAGCCCTGCATTCAGTGACTCCCACTGACTCTTGGCAGGAAATTTATTCTGTAGCTTCCACAGGATTCTGTGAGAATTAATTCCCTGGCCTTGTGTGAAAAGATCTTTTTTTCTCTCTGCTCTGAAATTGATGGTTGATAATTTCATTATCAGTCTACCTGCTGTTGTATTGTGAGAAACAGTGAATAAATCACTTCCCATTCTTCATATCTACCTCAGCCATATTCCATCTCTGTCCTCTATTATCTAGTCTATTATTATGCATTATCTGTCACCTAGACTATCCACTCTCCATATAACAAAACTGTGGGGTAAATTTGGTCTTCCTATCTCTGTCTTAGTTCCAGTACATCCCTTTGAGATGGTGTGAAATTAATAATAAGTACATAATGTAGAACAATAACATACAATTGCATAACGTTATTTGATTTTTCTTCTCTTTCCCTTTCCTAATCATTCTTAATATTCTTTGTTTCTGAGTTCCTGAGCATTGATGTGTCAGGTATTCAAAGTGTTCAGTGAATTCTGAAAGACTCCAAGTATTCTTCTTAAATGACCAGAGGCAAATTACCACCCAAGTGACTGTATATAAAGGCTGTACATCTCTGCACACACGTACATGCAGATGTGTCAGCACTGCCCGTTTCTGTGTCACCCTTCACCACACTGCAGTTATTAATATGGAACTGAATACAAACACTCATCATCTTCTGAAATACTTCACAGTCAGCTCTAGATTACCCTTTTACAAGTAATTTTGTAGGAGCCAATGTTATCAGGGCCCTTCTTCTCTGCTTCTTGCAATGTTTATGGGTATGTTGAGGAGCCCTGGGCCCAGGTCCAATCCATTAGTAGCACCACAAGTGACAGTATTGTAATGTGAAGAATCTAATTATTCTTGTCTTTTCTTTCCTTTTCTTTTATTTTTCTATTTTCAAGCATCTACTAATTGATCATTGTCATTTGTGCTGTGAATATTTAGTTTTTGCAAGGGCTGTCAACTCAGGGCAATGGCAATGGCTCAGTGCCATTTTTTGGGCAATGCAAAAAGACTGTATCAGCTCTGATGGATTTTTGCTCCTCACCTCTTCTGAGAACTGTGTGATGTGAGGCTGTGTGATATATGACTGCTCTTGGCAAAAACCATTCTGTCTTTTCCTTGGCATTTTTTACACATATTTTTTATTCTTAATTACTATAGTTTTAAGTTTGTAGTCCAGAAACCAAGTTATTGGTCACTAGTACCCACGATAAGTCTTCAAAAATTTTTCCTACCGCTTCATCCTATTGCTCTAAAACCTTATTTCAGGACACTTCAATTTGAAGGAATGTCTCCTTTGCTCTTCCAGGGCCTCCATGCAGAAGGTAGTGAGTAAAATTAATAAGCATGCTCATAAAAGATCCTCCCTTTTCTGAGACCTCCAGTTTTTGACCATATTTTTCTTCCTTTAAAGATGTTTTTCTCCTTGTGATGCAGTTCTCTGGGGAAAAAAAAAAGGCCTTTTCTGAATTGATTGTTTATTCCCTACCTTCTCACTTGTCATTCCATCTCTTGCTTTGTGTATAGAGCACTAATGTCCTCTGGTAATGACAGCGCTGCCATGCACTGCTGCCTTTAGCCTTTATTGAAGCTGCATCAATTTTCTACCTTGCCCTGACTTGCCCTGACAGCTACCTTCAGATTTTTCTATTGTGCTTCATATTGTGAATATTTATCCATTAGTTCCAAATTATTTTCAGCATAAAAACAGATATTCCTGATTCTGCCTCATTTCCCCCCACTCTCTCTCACACACACGAGCCTTGACTCCTTAATGGTGGATAAAATAACTGTTTTCCCTATGAGAGCAAAGAAATAGGGGCATGTCTTGAGCTGGAAGAAATTGATTTCTTCAAGGACTACCTTGGAAGACACATGTTTATTTTGCACAACAAGTGGGAGTGTAGTTATCTGACTTGTTGATGACACTTCCCAGGTACAGACGGGGCACTCAGAATATTTCACAGGCAGAATTCGAGGACCATTTAAACTGGAGGCCTTTTAAACTGGATTAGTTTCACAGTACAGAGTGAAAAATCATATATGGACATATGAGAATACTTGCTGCCATCAGAAGCTTGCTATTAAAGGCCCTTCTGCTGGGATGGCAAAGACAAGATAAAGACACATAACCTTGCAGAGAGGCTGTCAACATGACAGAAAACTCAAAGACCCTGGGAACCCAAGATGGATTAGGTGAGTTATTTCCTGCAGATAGGGGGGTGTACACATCCACACTGGCAGGTGCAGCATAATTTGGTCACCTGGGATCAAAATTGATTGCTTTGAAGTGGATTGCATGATTGACAAGGGCTATTAAGATGGCCAGAAAAATGAAGAGTACAATACATGAAGGGGTACTGGAAGAGCCTGGCTCGATTAATTTACTGGAATGGGGGTGACAGGAAGGATGGTTTCTGCTGATAGACACCTTGGTGGGGTGAATGCTAAACAGGCAGAAAGGAATTGTGGCCAGGGAGTAAAACTGGCAGGAGAACAAACAAGGCCCCCAACGTGTGGGTGAAATTAAGCCTGAACCTCTGGAGAAAGCCCCGAGCTGATGGCTGGGGGAGTTTCTGGAGGCTTGGAGTACCCTGGCAAAGAAATAAATCCTTTCTGGGAGGATGCACAGTGTCCTCACCACCTGCAGGTGAAAACTTGGTGTTCCTCCTGCTTTTCCTACCAGCTCACTGTGCGTCCTTAGACACAACTTGCTGTTCACTGGCCCTAGTTTCCACACTGGTAAAAATAAGGTAATTATGCTGATGGCTTCTGCAAAAAAGGTTGAGACCTGCCAGCAAGGAGGGCTAAGCAGCATAAAGGTTTTGTTATTCTCGTTTCCAGCTACTTCAAAGGAAAGCAGAATCTGCCTTTCCAGCCATCAGGTGAGGCGGTGAGAACAAGGGCTGAGAGAATAATGGCAGCACTACCTACACAGCTGCAGGCAAAACCCCAAGTGTTTTATACAGAGAATATAACCTAAAGAGAATCTTTATTTACTTTTTAATAATTCACCTCTCTATGTACCACCAATGATGCTTTGAAATTAATAAATTTCCTGACAGCAGGGAGTGTAACTCTCCACATCTTTTTTCCCAATGCTTTCTTTTGATCATTGCCTGCTCCACAATAAGCATCTATACTGAAAGTAGCTGCCTCTTGCTCATAAATGAATAGTGGCCTTCATGGTCTGTACCACATTTATTTTAATTTGGTCAGACTGGCTAAAATTAGATGACTGCTACTGAAATCTAAAATTCAGAGGAGGTCAAAATTAGCCAGATTAGTGTGTTGTCAGCTGCATTTTAAAATCCTAAAAGAAAGTCCTAAAATATTGGTGTATTCCCCACCAACTAGGGAACACTAATCACATATGAGGTGAAAAAATGCAGCTGATCCCACAAATATTTCCAGAGCTAAATTTATGGAACCACTGCTCACCCACAGATACATTTCTTCATCTGTGTTGTCAACAGTACCTATTTTAATAGGGATCCTTTAGGTATTTCTGCTCTTTGGCCATACCTCCATCCCCTGCAGGCTTCCTAAAGCTGAGAAGCACCAACATGAACCACTGAAATTGTTAGCGGGGATTTCACCTGGAGCACAAATGTGTTGGGCTGGGGTCCATGTGGTTTGTTCAAAGCATCTTCAGCTCCACACCAGTTTGACTGATGTGGGAAATTCTTGACTACGTACTGGTACTTCTATAGCACTGGGAGGTCTCGTTTTTCTTAGTGAAAAATGTTTCTTTCTCACTCTGTCATGAGATGTTTAAATAAACAAGTAATACCAATGTAGTTTCGTAGCAATATTTCTTCTGTGTACACTAGAGAAATGCATGTGAAGCCTGGAGTTTGGTCACTCTTTTCCATACAAAGGTGGGTTATATCAGTTTTCTGATAGAAAGATAGAAGTCATTGCACGTGGCAGAAAAAACTCTCTATTTAAGGGCAGATGTCTCCAAATGCAACAGGACATGATTCTCCATTACTTGCACAGTTAAATTTCTTAGGCTAGTCAGATGAACACTTGACTACACTGAAAAATCCTAATAAAATCAGATCACCAAACAGAAGAAGGAAAAAAAAGTTATACAAGATAAAAGGGCTGTAAGCTCAAAAGTTCATTGAGACTGTTACAGAGCACGATCAGATTTACACTTTGAAGCACTAAAAGGATGATGAGTGTTTGACAGTGCCAAATGTGGTCTTTAGCTTTTTGTCTAGAGGTAGCTCCTCTTAGTAAGTACAAGCATCTGTCTCTATCAGGAAACTCAGTGATCCAAGGCAGCACAAAACTTTTGCCTTCAGCATGACTTTCATGGCTTTCCTCTCAGTTTGCTTCATCTTAAGGTACTTTCTCCCTGCTGCAGTCAGTCCAAAATGTGCCAGTGGCACTTCAGTGGTACCCTTTGTTTGCTCAAAACAGCTGTGAAAGTAATAAGGAAGTTTTTATTTTGAGCTTAAAATTGAAGGCAGCACTGTGCACCCATGGATATTCAAAAACCTAAATGTGGGCTCTTCATAACAATGACAAATCAGGGATATCATCAGTTCTTTTGCCAACACTGAAACTGGAATTCATCTCATGCTGCTTCATGTAAGTAAAGAATTTACAGCAAGTCTCTGATGATCCCTCCATAGCCAAAGGAGAGGGAAATACACTTCTAGAGGAAAACCTCTTCCAGTTTACATTGCCTGTGTCCACAGTAAGCCAAAAGTAAAAAAAGCTTTTATTAATGACTGAATTTAATGAAAAAAATTTAAATAATAATAATAAAATTTTAATAAAATAGCCTTTAAATAAAATATTAGTGACTGAATTTTATTAGACAATCCCATCTTCACTGCCAGTTTTATTTTAACTGGGCAACAGGCATCCCTACCTTGCAAGTTTTTACCTTGAGGAAGGTGTT
>VWZU01001440.1:53896-102074 GCA_013397095.1 Sterrhoptilus dennistouni
AAAAAAAAACAACCCTGTTTGAAGTAAAAAAAAGGTTTTTTGGCCAGACCTTGTCAAATATGTTGCCTCTTTGTGAAACCCCATACCAGTGCTCA
Source organism: Sterrhoptilus dennistouni (assembly GCA_013397095.1). Classification (NCBI taxonomy): domain Eukaryota; kingdom Metazoa; phylum Chordata; class Aves; order Passeriformes; family Zosteropidae; genus Sterrhoptilus; species Sterrhoptilus dennistouni. The sequence goes on from VWZU01001440.1 coordinate 53,992, forward strand.
CCAGTCAATCCTGGTTTCATGCAATAAGATGCACAAAATTGAGGATTGAAGATGCATGAAATGTGTTTTCTGACATATTGAACAACAAAGCAAAGCAATGTTACCTGTGGAGGGTGGTGTTCCCATCACTGGTGGGTGTTAGACAGACCCTGGTGGATGGCTTACTGTAGTTCCTTCCAGCCCTTTTCCTTATACGTCTCTAGAATCACTAAAACACCAAAACCACAAATAATCTGAAATGACTGCGAGGTGGGGAAGAGGGTTACAGTGTGCAGTGAGTGTTTTGTGGAAAAAAAAAAAAANAAAAAAAAAAGGAAACCATGCTTTTTTTATGTCCCAGCCATGTGCCAGTTCCCCACTCCTTCTGAAAGGCTTATTTCAAGATGTCAGTACTGCATTACTTGACAGCCTGCTGCTTCCAAACTCAGAATTCCTGGTGAGCTGCAGACTGCAGTTAAGATTTGAGTATTCAGAAAGGACTGTAACTGAATTTCGATGCATGTAACTCTTAAATTACACAGTGCTGTAAAGTATTGATGTTTATACTTGATAGCTTTAATATTACTATTTATGTCTCAATAAATTATACTTGCAGAAGTAAAAATGGAAAAGTCAGACTGCATTAATATCTACACTAAACATAAATCTCAAAATATAATTGATATGGATATTAGCAGTGCAATTTCAATAATATTAAACATACCTATGGCTTGTGATAGGATCTTCTAAATGCAATGTAAAAGGCATAAAATGAACCAAGTAAGAAATATTTTTTGCAGAAGAACTGGTTTGAATGGAAGATTAAGCCTCAGGTATTGATACCAGACACTGATTTGAAGTGGGGAAGTTAAGACTTTTGATAAACCAAAGCAAGCTAAAAATAAATTCTTTTTAATATGACACTAAATATGCCTTAAATTTGAGGTCTGCAAATTATTCCTGTAATCATTGTGGGGTTTGCATTGGAGCATACTTACATTATTTTCTCTGGAGAGAAGACAACTTTTTACTTGCCAGTCATGCTCCACAAAAATTGGAGATGGAAAACATTTCCCTAAAGTAAAAATGTGTCTATTAAATATTTAAAAATAGGCACCATATAGCAGAAGTTATCTGGCAAGTCAACTGCAGGCTTGTTGATGCCTCAGATTGTATTTCTGAAACAGCAGGGCATTGCATATCACCCTGAACAGGGCTGTATTTTTACAGCAATAAATCAGTATTCAGCTCCTCTTCACAATCTGACTTGCAAGATTGTTGTTCACATTATATCTTTGTGCTTATTATGGGCTGGAGGAAGCTGAGAAACTCATAAAACGAGCTTATCTTTTGTGTTAGGGTGAGAAGTGCTTTAAATTGTTTCAACCATGAACTCCATAGATAGTGTAGCTACCCATATGTGAAATTACATTCCATAAAACGGCAATTTCACCCAAATCCATTAATGAATTTTCTAGCCTCCATGGGTTCCAGCATGGTTTTAATTTGGGTAGGGCATCTGCAGAGAAGAAGAGGATTGTTATTTGAAAAACATCACTGACAGACTTTCCTGCTCTGTGGAGACCTCTGAGGAAAACTCTGGAAAAGTTAGATTTCATCCTTCCAATTTCCTGGTGAACTTTCATGTATGAAGGAATGGGGTGGAGGAGGGTGAGGAGGAGGGCTCCTGCTTCTCTGAGTGCAGGAAAAATAGCACCTGGAAGTGCACATAAATTTATTTTACTGTGATATTCAGCCTACAGATTGCTTTAAAAGTGTCATTGATTTACCACAGTAATCTGATAGTGTCAACACAATTAATTATCTTTTCTCCAGGTTGTTTAAAGATGCTTCAACACCTGAGCTGCCTTTCTGGCCTTCTATGAATGCCATGCAGCAAAATTTTGGAAAAAGAATATTAAAGCCCTGAAATAACTGATTGTAGAAATAAAGACAATAAAACTTCTCTTTTAACTCCTTTTGCTCAGCACTTGACATGAATACAGCACCTTCAGCATGCAAAAAATATTCAAGTATCTTCAAGCATCATGGTAAACTTTCAAGAGTCAAGACAGGAATTTTCTGTGCAAAAGGACTACATGGTTTAACAAAATACATGTGTATACATCTAGAAAACAAATTGTGACTCTGAAGGAAGTGGTATTGGTGGGGCTTGATGCTAGCTGGAGTCTAGACAAGATTTTTAACTTGGTTCATGAAACAGAAGTCTCGCACTGTAAGGGGAAAAGAATGTTTTGGGCTTGATAAGGTGAGCACATGTTTTTGTTTGGATGACATACTTATCCATCACTTGTAGAATGGACTGCTAGTATTTTCCATGAGACTCTGTATTCCAGGAAACTTGTTCAGGATGATTTATTCCACTTACTAGTGTAGTTTTATGCTGGCATTACATAATGCCAGAGTGCTACAGACTGCACTAGTTAGCAGCTGACTTCTGAGCAGAGTTTAATAATGATTTCATGTGCAAAGAGCCACTCTAGAGCCAGCCAAAACAAACTGGAAGCAAGTCATTGTCTCAGAATTAGAGTTAAATCCCTAACTGATTTGGGTCTACATTGCCTGGAGGCACTTGATCTTTTTCTATCAAACACTCACTGAGATTAGCAGCATGACATGGCTTTTTTGATGTAAAATACAGACATCAGTAAGGGATTTTCTGAGAAAAGTTTCTTATTCTGGACTGTTTTTTTCTGCTGCCATGAATATCAGAGCTAATCTCTCCATAAATGCTGCAAATGCCTTTTTTTCAGAAATTTGAGAAGGATCTGGAGCAAGGTTGAGATGGGGCTTTGTTTTGCAACTGTAAAGAAGTAATGATGTCAGCCCAAAATGTGACTCTACAGCCTGGCAGTGACCTCATGAGACATTCATCTCCTTTAACTGCAGATGTATCCAAGTATAACATTGCCCAGACTGGTTTCTTTTGAGTGAACCTGTGTCTGTGGTAGTTGGGAAAAAAATCCTCGAATGAGAACACCTAGCTCACACTGGACATCTTGCATAAATTTTGACTATCTTTAAATTTATATATTGGGCATGTTTATTACTGGAAATATTTGCACCTACTAATTTCCTGCTCTTCTATTGATAATTGAAATACAACAATTAACAATTTGCCACATATAAGGGAAATATACAAAGTCCCTCATAAAAATTGAATTTTGGGTTTTATCTCCAGGTCCCCTTTTTATCTTGTTTTTATTTGCCTTAAAGGAGAGAAGTAAAACACGTCAGACAGAAATACTCCAGATCTCAGACCACCATCTGCACCCCTAGTTCACTAGTTGTTTTTTTCCTTTTCCCTTTTCTGCCTTCTGTTATCATTACTCGCCAGATCTGGGATCTTATAATCTCCTCCCCTAGCCAGACTCTGAGCAGGAACACAGAGCATGGAGCATGTCTAAATATTTCCTCACAGCTCAGCAGCCTTGCTGGCTCCCATGCATGGAGGAGTTTGGATTTCCCAGCAGTTTAGTGCTGTGATTTTTCACATTTGTCTTTTAGGCAGTGGCTCATCTCAGGCCTCAAGTGGCCAGCCAGGCATGGAGCTGAGGACAGGCACACCAGGAGATGAGCAGGGAGCTGTTGCCTGTGAGAGAAAGTCTTTGAGGCTTTGTTCTCCAAAGCTCTGCATGCTGGGGAGATGCTCTGAAAAAAACAACACCAAAAAGTCTGAAGGTGCTGCCCTGTCCCTACACTCAGCTCCCTGAGGCTGGTGGGCAGCAGTGTGATTTTTGAATGCTGGCAAAAAAAACCAAAAAAAACCCCCAACAGAAATCACTTGATAACAAGCAGAAACTCACAGGAATTACCCAAGAAATAAAATGCTCAAGACTTTTTTGTCACACACATCTAGCTTGCTTCCTGATTCTCATCAGTCTATATTTTTTTTTCTTACACTAAGTCATAGTTTCTGGCATACTCTGCAGTCTGATGGTGCTACAATGACTTTTTTTAAAGACATCTCCCTTTGGAATATTTGTGTGTGTGGTTTCTTTGTTCTGTGAGCAGAATATGCCTGCCAGCGAGACAGAATCTCATTTAGTTACAAAATACACTGATTCTCTTAATGAAGTTGTGGATCTGCTCTGCAGATGAGGGTCTCCTCAGCTTCTCTCAGTAGGACAATTATGGTTTGTTTTAAAAGTACAGAAATTCTCTGAGGCACCAGCTCCTTCAGTTTTTTAACAGGCTTTGTTGAATTATATTATTTTTTTTTTCAATGCAGTGCCACAAACTGGCCCTGCATTCTCTCCTGAGAGAAGGGCTCTAGTTTTTTGGGGGATGTTTTAGTCTTCATTTATCACATTACTATTCTGCAGGGGTTTGCTTGAGCAGTCAGAATTGAGTTGTGTCACTTGAGCATGCATTTTAAATTAAGATGGGGTCATCCTCTTCTGTGTTTGATAATCATCAGTTGCTTGAAGCATACAGGAAGATGTGTTCAGACAGGTAAGTTTGAGCTTTCTGGTGATGAAAATTGCACAAATCTTAAAACTTATTAGGCCATGCAATTAAACACTTGTTCTTTTTTGTTTATGCCCTGTAGGTGTATTTTTATGCAGTATGGCTCTTTCTATAAAGACGAATCTGACAATCATTTACAGAGGCATTTATTCTTGCTTTCTCACATGGATTCAGCTCCTCTTTCTGAGTTTCAGCTTAAATGAATTTTTAAACTACTTAACTGCTTCTGCTGCCCATTCTGGCCACACCACTTACTTCTTACCATTGTACACATATTCCATCGGGCATTTGCAAAGCTGAAGGTGCTCTGGAGTGGCAGAACTTCCCATCTCATAATGTCCATGTCACACATGTATCCCATCAGTTTGGAAATCTATCCATCTTTGGCCCTTTCAAAGAGCTGGTGTTAGAATTAGAGCTGATGTTTTCATTCTGAGCAGGAGTGCCTATAGGGCCCAGATGAGGCTGGCAGAGTGCTGAGCTAAGCACAAGGTTTACATAAGATGTCAATCCCTGCCCTCAAAAGCTTGTGAGCCAGATAAACAGGCCCAGGAGCAGGAAGAAAGAGGAAAGGTGAACTGAGAGTTCAAGGTCAGGCAGCAGAAGTCTGTGAGAGCAGTGGGACCACAACAGAGGTCTCCTGAGCCCTGGGATAGCCCCTATTTCACCAAATGTGGGGTATTTTACAGAGGGGATCCATAGACTCTGAGGATTAAACAATTTTTTTTTGTTGTTGCCTTCCTTCTGCTGCCCTCACATGTGACCAGTGGCAGCTGTGGCACTGGCTACTGCCAAAGTAGTAAATAGAGTCTTTTATCCCCACTGAAAGGAGAGTGAATGATGTAATTTGGCTCCCCTTCCCTCCTGCTGGCTGCCAAGACATTATTTCTGTATCAGTGCACATGGCCATTTGGCACCAAACGGGACCCCTCTCTTTGTGGGAGCAGAGGCGGGATGTTAATTATTTTTGATGTACCAGTAACGTATCTGGAGCCGTGCTGCCGCGTCTCTGTCAGGAGGCAACTGGCTCCCAGTGTTCCCTCACAAAAAAAGGAGTGTGGGCTCCTTTCACTGCATGTGCAGAGCCCGAGGAGGTGCCCACACATCTCTTCTAGTGCCACTCTGCTGACCACGGCTCAATTGTGCTGTGTGTGTTTAGTTTCAATGGGACAGCGAGGCTGTTTGTGTTGCTCATCGGGGTTGTTCTGCTCCAGAGCACCTCTGCATTAATTCATTAAACTTCTTTGTTCTACAGACTGTAAATTTAAGGGGTATTCCTTTTAAAGGCTGGAAGAAGGATTCAGATACTGTGCAACGTAGGAAGTCATGTGGCACCCACAAAGCCGTATTTCTGCCTGGTCTGCCTCTGTCTTCCAACCATATGAAAATATTCTTACTCCAGTGCCTTTACATCAGGTCATTAACTTTGGTTTATTGCCTGTGAAGACAGTTCTGTGAACTTTCCTTCTGGATTTTTGTGAACAGGAACAATTTGCTGGAAAGGGTGGGGAAAGAGAGCAGTTGCCTTCTGATGCCTGTCCAGATTTATGTGTTTGGATTGTCTAAGACCTGGAATTACTCTGTTTCCTGCTTGAGACCTCCTGCACCTCAGACTGAATGAGGTGAGGGTATCAGATAATAATTTTTTTCTCTCTTAGGAAAACATAAGAAATTCCTGTACAAAAGGATTCCAGCAAAGTTGCTAAAACCATTGGGCAAATGATAGTGAGTGCATTTTTTATCCTGTGTTTGTCTCTGTTAGGAAAGGAAGAGGTTGCTTTCATTCAGGTAGGAGACACCTGACAAAGTAAGAGAGTCTGCAGTCTCAGGATAAGAAACCAAAGAAAGCACTCTTCTGTCTCAGTTTGAACTGGCTAAAACAATACTTGCATAAAGTCCACCACAATACACATGGAATTCACAGAGTGAGAGAATGAGCTGGTCCTAAGCCTCTTCCCAGCCCTGTTCCTCTAACCAAGACAGAATCAACAAGGCATGATTTTTGACTGCACATTAATTATAAGCTTGACAGTTATCTCTTTCATTTTCACTGCATTTTCAACTTACCTGCCTTGCCAGAGGCAGCTCACACGTCTGCTCACAGAAGTGCTGTGAATGAATGGTTCAAGGTTTTCATGGCCTCTGTGAGCTGACAGAGGCTCATTCCTCCCTTTGGTGATTGGCAGTCAGAGCAAAGAGACAGGTTGGACCCGCCTGCATCTGTAGCATCCAGACTCTCCAGTAGTTATGTTCTTTGCTCCACACTCAAGGGAAAATCCAGTGAATACTTGAGCATCCAGAAGTGAGTTTGGCACTGGAGAGCAGGGGTAGCCAAGAGAGCCTCAGTTTGAGTCTTTGCATGTGGGTGATTCTGGTCAAAAATGCCTGGGGCTGGTGCCCAGGGGCAGTCCAGTCACCAAAATGGAATTTTTAGGGTATGACTGCCCTTTATCTCATCCTGCCAGGGTATTGCTCCTGGTCTCACCACTCCCCCTTCACTATACCAGTGCCATGGGACTGAACTGCAGAGGTGAAGGTGAGCAGCACAGAGAGCAATGCAGCAGAGTCTCAGCCTTTTCTTATCCTGCAGGATGACACCTATTCAGGCAGAAGGCTGGATTTGTCTCTTCATGCACAGAGAGAAACACAGTTTCCTACTTCTCTCCACACTTACCCACCCCTGCCCCCAAATCTCTTGGTTGCACCATCTATATCCACATCTCACACAAGTCTTTTGTTCCCTGAGTGGCTTCTCTCCTGTTTCCATTGAGAAAATGCTTCATTAAAGAATTTTCCTCAAGAGAAGTGTTTAGCTACAGGACAAGTGTGTGTCCAGTAGTAGGATCACTGCAGCCAGTCAGAGCCAATCTCATACAGGAGGGCTGCAACTCACAGTTCTTGATTCCACCTTGGGAAAAGTGTTTGGCCCACAGTGGGTGTAGAGTTTTGTCACTTAGAGGTGAAGCTGCTCCCTCTGAGAAAAGGAACAGAGTTCAGGGGACAACAGTAGAGGATCAGGCTTTTGCTTCTGCTGTTTCCAAAGGAAGGAGTGCTGCAGATGTGAGGGGCTGTCTCATCATGTTTTGCTGCCACCCTGGCCATTAATATCCTCTTTGGGAATAGTCTGGCTATCAATGGGAAAAATTGGTGGTGCTGATGCCTTCAGTCACTGCCTGCTTTGTGGGTGTCTATATCTCAATGTGTGTATGGGGAAGCAAAGCAGCTGAGGAAAGGATGGCCCCAGAACTTGCTCCCAGCTTCCATTGGAATTGCTCTTCTGGCAAGCTGGCACCACCAGCTTGTCCAGTGCCCATCTCTGGCTGTGTGGGCACAGAGCTCAGCAGTTCAGCCTCTCACTGGTCTCTCATTCCTGACTGTCATCTGCTTCAGCTCTGTGTCTCTGGCTGTACCCTTGTCTCACAGGGTTTCCTGTGGTAATCACTCAGCCAAGCTTCCTGCTGGCTTGTCCAAATAGGTTTTTATCCTGTCAAAAATGCATGGATACTCTGTTAATTTGATAATTCGCTGAGGCAGGATCATACACAATATCATTCATAACAGCTTAACTTAATTCCTTGACTATTTTTGTCAGTGAAACTTCTGAGTGACAGCAGTGGATCTAAATCCTACCTTCCCTAGAAATGAAGGTGAAATTCAACCACCACTCATGTTAGATTCAGCAATGGCATTAATGTCAAGAACCAGAGGTTATGGAAAAGGTCTTTACAACCAACTAAATATTTCCTTGAGGAAAATACTGGATTGGGAGCAAATGCAAATTTTGGAAGAGAAAGGATGAGTTGGTCCAAACATCACCCCTCCAGGATAGTCCTCAGCCTCTGAACTTCATTTGGCACTGCTTAAAATAACAGATAATTCTGTGTCAGGTCTGGAAACTCCTGAGATATGGACTCAAGGAGGAAGATTCATGTCTGCAACCCAGAACTGGAGCCAGACATAACTTGTGGAACAGAGCCTTTTCCTATACAGGAATGTTTACATGCACTTCTTCCTGAGTTACCTCTGGTGCTGAGGCAGTCAGTAATAGTTGAATTTTGTTCTCAGGACTAATCTCACTCTCCCTGCTAATGCTTCTGTGGAAGAGGCACACAGGGACCTGGTCTGAGCCCTGGCTGCTTCTGTGTTTGGGGCAGAAAATAAGATGCAGAGTGTCTGCTCTGTCCTCTCTGCCAGAGGCAGGATGTCCTCAGTCACTTGGTAAATGAGGAAGACTATTCCCTCTGGTCTGTGTGTATATGTCCCCAATATCTTAGCTCTAAACCCCTCCACAGTTTATTGGAATCACTCAAACTCCCCATCTTCAGGGCTAGCCACTTGGCTATATCTTCACTAACATCCTAAAAACCAAGTTCCACAGCCCAGTGGATGCTCTAAAGTTGGAGCTTTCTTTCCAGCATCCCTGCCGTAGTCAGAAATGGTCCTAAGCACATCAGCATGGCACTGTAACAAATGATACAATTATTCCTGCATACAGCACTGTTTCAAAGACACTTATTTTATCAGCCAGTGCACTTCGGTGGGATTTATTTCCCCTCTCCTGTTATTCATTTACTTCTCTCCTTTCATTGCAATAAAACTGAGCAGAGGGGTGAAAATCTGGATGTCAGTTCAAAATGTTGTAGTAAATAATTCACAGTAATATAGGGAGAAATTGCTTTCTGTTGACTGCAGCTCATGCAGGGCATTGCATGCAGCTCAGCCCAGATAAACATGGTCAGCTCTGGATACACAAAGTTAGAGTCTGTCTGTCTTCTGTTTCAACCTTGTCTCATGTTATATAGGCCATATGAAAAACTAGTGCCAGGTATTGACCCAGAGTGGGGAAATGGATGGTACAGCTGGCTGAGGTAAACAGAGAATGGTTATTGTTTTCATCTGAGCCCCTTTCCTCCTTCACTGCTTTTGTCACCAAGAAAAGGCAGAAAAGTGAAATGTGAAACCTCCCAGGTGCCTACATCTGTTAACCAATTTATTTTTTTAAGGTAGAGGAAATGGGAGGATAGAAAAGGTGAAGGTAGGAGTATGTCTTAATCTACGGGAGAGCCAGGTCAGCAAATAAATGTAATCATTCTTAGAGTTAGTGAGATCTGTGTCAGTCACGTTAACCTGTGGAACCAATGACCCGTGGCTCCCACCTGGAGTGTGGCTGGAAATAATAGTTCTAACAATGCCCAGGACTGCAGATGGAGCACAGACTTCCTGAGGCTGCAAACAGTGATTGAAAACTATCTGGATTTAGGAAACTAAAACCAACCAAACAAATGGGAAAACAGCAACCCCTGTCTCTGCAGCTGGTTGACAGAACATTAATTCAGATACCATTCAAAACGTTAATCTTTACTTAGTTTCCAAATCTGAGCTGAAGCAGACAGGCTACAGTTACTGGATTTAGTATTGTAACTTGTGCTTTTTAAAGTTGCTTTTAATCTTTTTGATCCATGACAGGGTAAAATATCAGGGTGTGTCAGAGCTGGCAGCTCTGCAATGGATAATCTGGCTTGTAAATGCATTGCCTTGGATTACCAAATAGGAGAAAAAGGTGTTGGTTAAGAGGGGTTCAGGCTATTAATTACACTTAATATAATGGTCTGCTGGATACAGTGGTTGCACAATGATGGGAGGAGGAGGAGTGGGGAGGAATCTTTCTGCTTCTATTCCACACTTCTTAAATGATAATGCAAAAATTTTCATGCCACACCATGCATGCTCTGTGTTTATTAATGTTTAGATAGCTGGCCTTGCAATGTATGGCTCATGAGTGTGGATGATTTGAAAATAATGACTCTGACATTATATGACCTTTAGGTACATTGACAGCCACTCCAGACTACATGCTATTTTCTGAAGAAAGAAAGGATTTTTATTTTTTTCTGGGGAAGTTTGTTGATGGAAGAGCTTTAAATGTAATAAAACCAGAGTTATAGTCAGAGCAACAGCCCTTGTTGTGGAACACGCTGTAGGGGACATGAGATGATTTCTGTGCATGATAATGCATTTGCTTTTAAATGCCATCACTAGATTGATAATTATAGAATTCTTCATATTGCGCCTGGCAGGGTGTCAAGGCTGAATCTTACCAGTCTGTAAGAGTGGGAGATAGAGAAGTGTGCTGTGAACCAGAAGAGTTCAGTCACTTTATGCATGAAGTTGCTAAAAGTATTTAAGATGTTACAGGAGAGAGACTTTAGCCTTTTCTCTTCAGAGTCAGCATAAACCTGATGCTTTATTCACACTGAGTATTGGCAGGAAGGCTTTTAGGAGCTCTTTGTGGCCAACAATCCATGAGTGGCCACCACACAAAGCCTGTCCTCCCAGTTTGGTTGGGTATGTGGCATTTGGTTTAATTCCTTGTATCCAACTTCTACTTCTGCCATTTTTAGAAGCCCAGGGATGCTTGAAAATCCTTTCTTTTCACTTTCAAAATACAGAGAAATAACAGTGAGGACAGAGCATCTGGAGCATCATGAAGATATTCAGTATGTGTAGCAGGCAGAGGATGGAAAACAGGAGGGACTCTGCTGGTCATGTTCAACCACCAGCTTCCTTAATCAACTCATTCTGAATAAAATGATAGCTGGAAATTTTAAGAACACCATGACCTAGGGAGTAATAAATGAAACCAAAGAAAGGGCTATGAACTGGGTTTTGTGTATTGTGTACACTGAAAATCATGGTTGCAATTGCCCAGACACAATCAATGTCATCAGCACAGCTCTCCTGGCTGATTGCAAACCCTCAGTGTGTTTGCTGCTGTGTGCCACAGGAAAATGTGATTGAAGCCTTGTGAATTCTGCTGGTGAAGAGTGGGATTTTTTAAGTGCCTTAGTGATTAAATATGCCAGTGTTGACTCACATTGAGATATCTGCTTTTAAACAGGTAAAAAAAAAATTAATCAAAAAATGAAAGCCCTTTTTGGGTGGACAAGCTGTCTGTGAATGCTTAGATAAATATGATGAATGGTTTCTGTAAGAAAAAGAAGGGGATGCTATTAAAGATATAAATATGTTTTATCTGGCTTTAAAATACAGTATTTTGATATTCTTCCATTTCAAGATGTTATCTTTTTTTTCTTAAAAATTTGCCCCAATTATTTAAAGGAGCTCTAAACACTAATCACAACTCAGCACTTCCTTATGCATCAAACAAAACATTTCCACATTGATCTAAAATTTTCTTTCTTATTCCCCACCCACAGTGTCTCAGATTGGGAACGGAACCAAAAATGCATTATTCATCCAGACCTTTTCAAAATTCCATCTGTGGTCATCCAAAGACCCTGAAAAGGGCAGAGCACACAGTGAGGGTACGCTGAGGATCTTCCTTCCCACTCTGGTGAGGAGATCGTGCTCACCATGTGAAAAGCCAGATGCTCATGTGTAAGTCACTGGCTGCAGGGACAATGAGTGCCAGAAGGAGAAGGTGGCAGCTTGCCTGAGCCTTCTCTAGAGCTGTTGGGAGCCAGCAATGAAAAAATATGTGTGCACCCCTCAATTCTCAGCAGCAAAAAAACCCCAAAAATAATAATAAAAAAAAACCAGCCTGAGAGGAATTGAAGCAGCAGAAGTGAAAATTCAGGAGAAAAAGAATGAGAAGGATGATAAATAGACAAAAAAGGCATATCTTCCACACTAAGCAGAAGTAAGAAAACAGAAAACAGTCTGTTGGCACTGTGTGCCAGTGCACAAAGCTGGCAACATGAGTGGCAGGGAGCCTGGGAGTTGTATCTGCAGCAGGAGGTGTCACACGAGGGCAAAGCTGGACGGTGGAGAACCTGCCTGGCTGAAAAAGACCAATTCCTTCCAAGAGTACTTTTGTTGTGGGGTGAGCTCCTTCACAGCCTGTGCAGGGCTGCAGAAAATGTCTTGGGAAGTTATGAGGACAGAATGCCACAAACACACAGGAGCACTGTTGCTGTTTCTCTGTGCTCAGCAGCACGTTGGTTCCTTTGTGCTGCCACATGAATGGAGTGTTGGCGGGTAAAGAAAACGCCCTCGCTGTGCACTCCTTCTATTTCTAGTCACAAGTTAAAAATTCTCCTCTTAGGAGGATCCCCCTGTGTTGTGCAGGTGTGTGGGAAATTCTGAGCATTTTAATGACACTACATCTTATTTTAGTTAGAGAAGTCGGAGGGAAAATTTCTAAATTCAAACAGAGAACTTCAGAAATGACATGATTTTGAAGTGCTCTGAATTCTAGAGGTATGCAAATAACTTTTTTTTCCAATTCCTTGGCAAGTGTAAAACATCATCTCCAGCTGATGATATTTTTAGCAAATACAATTTTTTTTTGGGGTGAAAATGAAACCAGCAATTTTGCAGTCAAAACCTGTTACAAAACGCCAATAAAAATGTGCATTTCTTTCCAAATGAGAAGCTGCTTATAATATGAAAAGTAAAATGTTTTGGTTTAAAATATTAAAATGGACCTTGTTATGGAATGCAATATTTCATTGAAACTGAGATGAATGAGCAAACATTTCAGTGTCCCAGAATCTACATTTTTTTTTCATGGAAATGAAATTTCAAGTATTAGCTTTGCCAAGTTGCTTTCAGCTTCCTTTGGATGTGACTGATTGATGTTTATTAAAGCGAGCTAATTATTTGTGTACATAAATATGGAATTCGCAATGTAATATCAGTTTATGGTTTTGTAGTGATTTCTAAACATGAGTTATAAAAGGCCAGTGGTGCTTATATAAACTGCAAGAGCTCCATAGGTACACCAGGTAAGGGAATACAGCAGAGTGAAGATACTACAGACTTTAATGATGGCAAGTTTGCTTACTGACATCATCACAGTTACATCAATAGCTTATTGAATTAGTTCAGTTTATGTGGCTCAGCTTTCCTCAAATAAAACAGCTGTTGATGAAGCAGTGAACTGTTCAGTTTTTCTTGGTTATCTTATTATTCACCTTTCTATAATGCTGGCTTGGTTTTGCAGGCAGTGTTATTTTCACACATCACTCTCTTTCACAAAGCAAAATGTAAAAAACCCGACACATTTTCCCTGGCACTTCTTCTCCCGCTCTCACTTTTCTTTTTTTAAATTGATAGATGTCTTCTAAATTGCTAAATCAGGAGTACAGAGTGCCATCTTTCTTTGCTGGTAGGGTATATGGAGCTGAGCTGTCTACACCAAGGATACCACCAGATTAGATGGTCTGTGAGTGACCAAAACCTTGTTTCAAAGCCTCTTGTGACTGATGGTTGTGTCCCCTGGTATCTACTTTGTCATAAGAGCTGAGTGAAGTTTATTCCTACAGCTGAAGGTTTCATACCATCTGCTCCTTCAACTCTTCTTCCTCCATTTCTCTCACTCTCTGATGTGTAACAATGTGCTCTAACATGTGCTGGTTTTAAACATACCCATGGCAGCACTATAAGAATTTGACTCTTTACCAGCCCTCCTTTCTTCACAGCTCTGGAAGGGGTATTTTTTTTAAAAAAACTTCTATATCTATGCTAAATTTGGCTGAAATCATCCAGTATTTAAAAACAAAAAATAGTTTGGCATAGGAAACAATCTGAGTGCCAGACACACATTCCTATAGGCATTCACATCCAAACATATGCAGCATGAAACAAGGATAACACATCTCAGAGGCACCACGCTCTGTATAAGTCAACACTCCTGGAAATATATCAAACATCTGTCTGAACAGTGATAAATTTGAGGTTTTTTGTGTCTTAGTAGTTTCCATATGATAAGCTCATTGCGATGCAGGCAAGTGTTAAAAGAAATTAAGTCAATGGCTCTGTGATGAACCCTTTGATAAAGCACACTTGAAAGTTCCCTCCCCAAAAATATGTGAAGATATTAAGTAGTGAGGGAGAAGGGTCAAGTTCATCTCATGGATGGATATCTGATTAAAAGACAGGAAATAAATCTGAGTCTAAAAGCTCTGCTATCACAGCAGAGAAAATGCTGCAAGAGGTGACCACTGAGATCTGTGCTGGAGCTTGTGCTCTCCAGTGTATTAGTAAATGATCTGGAAAGAAGAACAAAGAGGAAAACAGAAGCCTTTGCTGAGGAGTAATAAAAACTAAAATTGACTGTGAAGACTTGCAGGAGGATGGCTGAGTGATGGGCAATAAAACAGCAGGTGAAATTATCTTTCGATCAGTTGAAAACCTGGTACACACGGAGAAAAATAACCCCACCTATACACAAAGAGTGACAAGTCCCACAAGATACTGTTATTCAAGGATTAGATATTCAGATCAGTGGAAGTTGCTCTGTGAATTTGGCTCACTGTTCCAGGGCAGTTCTACAGAGTGCCACAAATTTTTAATGAAGATAAAGAAAAGAAGCAAAAAACAGGGAAAAAAAACCCCAACCCAAACATGAAAGGAAAGGAAAGCAAAGAACGTCTGTAAGTCAGCAAGTAAAGCAGTAATGCATCTAAATTTTACAGTTCCAGTCTTGTCTTCTCTGGTACCAATAAGTAACCAACAAAAATATTGTTATGGAGTATTTTCTGTATAATGAGAAACTAAATACACTAGTTATTTTCCATAAAGAAAAAAGATGAGATGCACAATGATTTAAAAAACTATAGGTGATGCTAAAAAGAGAAATTATTTCTTGTACTCCAAAAGGAATGCCTTTCAAATTAAACCATTGAACTAAGGTTTGAAAGGAAAGAAGAGGCAGAATTTTCCACACAGTGCATAATTAAACAGCAGAGTTTACTGCCACAGGGTGTTGTGGAAGCCAAGAGTATAAATTAACAAAGCAATTAGACCAGCTCACAGATGAAAACTCCATCCCTGGTTGCTAAACATCAAGATGCTAATCCACTTCAGGCCTGAAGAGTCCCTGTTTCTCATTTGCTCTGCTTTGGTATTTTGTTCTCAAGCTGCTGTTCCGGCTTTACCCCAGACATGGGATTCAGGCATAGATGGACTTCTGGTCTGGCCTGAGAACCTCCCTTATGGTCTTAATTGCAACTCACAGAAACAGGAGTAGAGATAATCAAGGTCACGGTTGATAAGTGAGAAGTGGAATTAGAACTTGAAAAGTCTTATTTTCTTAACCCACTGACATGCAGCTTCTTTTTTTTGTTTCTGTGTTTCACTATTCTGCAAGACCTGCACTCATTCTTCATAGGTTTGTGCACCGCAGTTAAATACCTCCAGGATAGTCTGAGAGTGTTTGGATGGGAGCCTGGCCTTTGAGAAATGAGTATGAGTATAAACAGATCAAACAGAATTTACCACAGCCTTGTGCATCACTTCTGAATTTTGGTAGACATCTCAGGAGGCAATCATCTGGTGCAACAGGGAAGGAATTGCTA
This sequence comes from Sterrhoptilus dennistouni, assembly GCA_013397095.1. NCBI lineage: Eukaryota > Metazoa > Chordata > Aves > Passeriformes > Zosteropidae > Sterrhoptilus > Sterrhoptilus dennistouni. Next base: position 69,783 of record VWZU01001440.1, read on the forward strand.
ATAGTGCTCCAAGGCCACTGAAAAATTTAAATTCCTCCTAATCCTCTAGAGAATTGATTGGAAAATATGCAGTTAAGAAAATGTTCTTGGGACTCTGGAAACAAATTTCTTTATACCAGGTTGCCTGAAAACTAGAATGGATTGAACGTTTCAAGAGTTTTGAAGGCAGAGATAATGATTGACATTTCTTCAGAAAATGATCATATCATTATTGCTGTGAGTGGCTTCAAATGGGAAGGTATCTGCAAGAGCTGGAGCAAAGAATCTTATTGAAAATATGCTACTTCCTAATAAAGGAAATAAAAGGCACAGGAGGCTCAGACCAAGGCTGCAAATCAATGAATCTGTGATCCAAGCACAGATTTTAGTCAATGGGAATGAGCCTATGTAGAGGAAAGTGCATGTGGACTTTGGAGTCCACTGAGGGTATGCTTAAATTTAATTATAGCCTAAATACCATTTTTCATTGGGAAATAAAAAGGCTTTTAGAATGTCAAGCCTCATTGCTGGTGCTCTCACTAGTGCCAGGGGATATTGTGACAAAAGGGAAAAGAAGATAGCCACTGTATGCTAATAATTTCATGTCAAATTACAACCAATATGGTGCATACAGTATAAATCAGGAAAGAATTTTAAAGGAAAAAAAATTATAGTCAAACAAAAGATATTTGTGGAGGGGTTATTCTGTTAAAGGGCCAAACAGCTTAATGCAACATGCTATGAACTTCATCTGCTTTTCATTTCCTTTTTATTTCATTTCCAGAGTGCTGCAACTGCCCTGCTCAGAAGCAGGGAAATCAGTCAGAGACAGAACAACTGTTTCATGCAATGGAGGGTCTGAGAGGCAGCAGGGGAGGAAGCAGGAGGCAGGCTTAGTGGGAAAGACACTGGAGACTCCATGGCCACAGATTTCCTCTGTGTCACTTAGGCATGAGTGGGGATTGATTTTTAAATGCAATAGTAAGCAGCATAAATGGGTACTGAGTAATTTGAGAAATCAGGCATTAGAAATGCCCTTGTGCCTCAACTCTTATATTAAGTGCCCCAGTTAGACTTTCCACTGTCAGTCATGCTGAGTTTGATATGCCTGGAACAGTCAGGCAAAGAAGTCTGGGACAGAGCCACATCCATGAGCAAAGGGGTCACAAGACAACCCTGGCTTTGTGGGACTGAATTAGACCATTCCCCATTGAGCTGAATTATGCAGCTGGATGAGCACAGACCACTCCTTAAAATATGTGTACAGAGAAGTGGGACGATGTATCTAAGGATTGTTTACCTTTTCAGGGTGAATTTTGTGATGTTATCAGTGGGGTTTTTTAAGAGTTGTTTATGTGTAGGATGGATACACAGAGAAAACCTTAGAAGTTGCCATTGAGTTGTACACAGATGAAAACATGCAGAGCATTCAAGGTGAATCACGCAGAGTTTTAAGGTAAGGCAGTCAACTTGCGTGGATTAGGTTTGGTATCAAAACAAGCCATAGACCTTCCCAGTGGTGATGAGGATCTCAGCCAAGTCCCAGGTTCCCATGAGGGTTGTTTAGGGTTCTGTAGGATTAGGGTTGGGTTCAGAGGACCACAAAGCTGGCAGCTCCAGGGACACTGGGGCTGGAAAAGATGTGTTAAGGGGGGCATGGGCCAGGTGTGGTGCTGGGAACCTTAGCATTAGGATTAGAGTTGGAGCCAGAAGAAAAGACAGCAGAGTCAGAACAGGTGTAGTTCACGTAAGGTGCAGGAATTCTCTTTGCAAAGGTCACGTCTATGCAACAAAGCATCTTTGGTCCATCTGCATTATTGACAGAGAATCTGTAGCTTCCCCTATGTAAGCCAGATGTGGTGAGAGTGTGGTGCTACTGTGGCCATTAAAGAGGACATATCCCAGGAGCTCAGACCTGATTTAGCCCTCTCAAACTCATTTCTTTCCTGCTGACTACTTTTGTTGCATGACTGAGCAGAGGGGTCACGGCTGTGGCGTTTCTGTCCCCTGGAGACCTCCATCTCCTTTGGCAGCTGGCACAGGTTGCTCCAACTTCTGCCATGGGACTGGACCAGCATACAGAGAGCTGAGATCAGGCCTTTTTTTGCCTTTTGGGGCTGGGCTGTGCTGCTGCTCAGCCACAGCTGGGAATCTGGGTCATGGTGTCTTGCTCCGGATGCAGCACAGGACTGTGCTTACTGACGAGAGGTTAATCTCTGTGTATGATTATGTCTGCAGATGGTGTCAAAAGTTCATGTCTAAAAATAGCCTGCCTCCAACAGATGTTCCAGGAATTAATCAGCCCTCAAGTGTTTGGTTGCGACTTGATTTCTCTAAGTATAAATTAAATGACATGCAAGGGTAGCTGGTTTAGACCAGGAAGTGGGTAGCCATGGAGTGGGAGCCGTGGAGTGGAAAACCACTCATCAGATCATCTGTTCCCTTGTAGCTACCTTTGAAAAACTGCCCACTAAAAACAGTACCTAGAGTCTTGCTCAGCCTGTGCTTTAATTTGCATTTAGTGTGATGTATTTTTTATCTAAATTAATTCCAATCACCCACCTTTACCACCAGTATCTTTGACAATGGATTAAAAGCACCATTAATCTTTAAAAAGGAGCAGTCAGTGAGATCATCTAAGAAAAATACAAATGAATTTAGGTTTCTGACTGCCCTAAAAGTTCCCCCTCAGCAACATCTCCATTCTCTAAAAGTTTCCAGCAGTAATTGATTTTGTAATACACCTCAGAGCACATCAATTTTGTGCTATTTGTTGTAAATGCCAAAGTTGATGCATTACCCACATTGGCAACCTCCCTCCTTTTAAACCAGCCGTGGGAGTTTCCACTGAATTTGGCTCTGGCAACACACTTGAGGAGTTCTTCCCATTTCCACCAGGGAAAACACACAGTGGCTCAGTGGTTTGCATCTTCTTCTCCTCACAAGACCTCGCCCAGGCTCACACTCAGATTGTTCAGTGGGGCCAACAGCTCAGGCAGCCTCCAGCTCTGATGACCTGGACAAAGCTCATGGCAGCCCTGACTGTCCTTCGGTACCTCCCCAGGGCTTTTGCACCTGCCCATGGCCCTGAAGCCCAGGTCAGCACCCAGTGATGCTGCAGCAGGGCTGGCCCCCAGCTCCCCAAGCCCTGCCCAGCTGAGCCATGCCCACCCAGGAGCTCACATCCCAGCCTAGCCTCAGTCCTGCCCTCACCCAGGTGTTGCAGTGTGCATTTTGAGATTTCTGAAGTTCTGCATGATTTTTGTTATTGAGTTTCTGTAATAGTTCATTCCTACCCCCACCCCCCTTCCCCTAATCCCTGTCCTTATCCCCTCAATAGGCCTCTCCCTCCCCACTGCATGCCGTCAATAGCCTCTCCCAGTCTGTTGTACCTCCCATTGTACCTTATCTATTTGCACACTCTGGTACTTGATGGCTCTGGCAGAGCCAGGTGGTTCAGCCAAGGCTTCAGGTATCCCCACACCCCTTTTGCCCCAAAATGGCCATGCCAGTGCCCCCTGTACCTAAGTCACTCCCCCTCATTTCCAACAGTAACGCCCCTGTACTTAAGAGCAGGGGAGAGCCAAAATCCTCACTCACACTCACGCTCTGGCACCCTGGCTTTGCCCTGAATAAACACCTTCCAAATTACCACCCAGTGTGAGCAAGGTCATGTCTCTGTCTGAAATCTGGACCCAAAAGAATAACTCGTTTATTTGGTATCTGAAGAGCAGAGCTAGTCAGGGAACCAGCTCAGAAGAACCATATCCAGGGAGGTGCCCAATGTCCCTGGCTGCTCCTGGCTGAGAATGGGATAGATCTGCTGTCCCTGTCAATATGGACCCCCCAGTGCTGCCATTCCCAGGGATCTGCCAGCCTGACTGCACCCTCATGGTGGTTGGAAATGTCAGAGTGTGCTGGTTTTAGCTGGGCTGCAGATAGTTTTCTTCACTGTGGCTGTGTTTTGGATTTGTGTTGAGCAAGTGATGATAATATAGGGATGTTTTTGTTGCTGCTGAGCAGGGATTACACAGAATCAAGGTCTTTCCTGCTTTTCCTACTGCCACACTGGTGAGGAGACTGGTGTGCATGGGAGGCTGGGAGGAGACACAGCCAGGACAGGTGACCCAAACTGACCAAAGGGATATTCCAGACCATGTGACATGATGGCTCAGTGTATAAATTTGGAGGGGGAAGGAGGGAACGTTTGAAGTGATGTTGTTTTTCTCCCCAAGTCACCGATAAGTGGAATGGAGCCCTGCTCTCCTGGGCATGGTTGAACACCTACCCAACCATGGGAAGCAGTGAATGAATTCCTGGTTTTGCTTTGTTTGTGTGCATGACTTCTGCTTTCCCTGTTAAACTGTCTTTATCTCAGCCCACAAGTCTTCCACCTTTGACCCCTGTGATTCTTTGGTTCCCATCCTGGTCCTGCTGCTGGGGACTGAGTGAGGCTGCCTGGGGCTTGGCCGGGGTGAAACCACCACGGAGAGCCAAGGAAAGCCCTGAGGTGATGCCAGTTCTCTGTGTTCCAGAGTCTGGGCAGCCCTGCCAGACCCCTCAATAAGAAGATTTATGCCTTGCCACACGCCAGGAACCCCAGGAGAGGCCCGCTGGCCTCTAAGTGTGTCTTTAATTCCTTTCCTGCCGTGATTATTTTCTCATTAGTCCTTGGCAGGCAACTGTGAGCATTGCCTTGAGCCACATTCGCAAAGCAGGAGCCTGGTGTGTCCCTGCCTGGGCAGGGCCCATCTTGCTGCCCATCCCACTGCCCATCCCAGTGTCCCGCTGGAGCTCTGCCACCCCTGAGCCAGCACCTGCTGCTGACAGGGGAAGGGGCAGTGCTCCAGCAGGGACAGGGAGATGCTGTGCTCTGGCAGGATGGATAGCAGCTCTGCTCCCTCCGAGTCCCACCTCAGATAAATCCTCATCAGGGATGCATGGCCAGGCTCCTCCTTTGCCAGGGTATAATACATTACATTCTTAACGGAGGAAAAAAAAGTTAATTACTTTCCAGATGCATTAGGGGAGTAGCTGTGAGTGCTTTCCTGTTCATCTTTTATTTATTATATATTACCTAGCTGTTTAAAAATTTATTGTTGTGACGACTGTAATTGTTTGGGTTACAACAGACCATGCTTACTGTATATTTTATTTTAGAGCCTCTACAATATACCTTGCGAGACAGGAAACTGGGAGCCTAAATGTCTTTTTGTGAGCAAGAAAAATGCTTCCCTCTGCCTCATGAACATTTAGGGCCAGACTCATTCCTCGAACTTAATTTTTGTATTGCTGTGTTATGAGTTTCTGGCCAGAGCACTTAAGGGCACTGATTTGCAAAGCCAAAGAGAAATCAATAGTTTCCTCTTTACAGGCAAACTGTCACATAAAGAAATTACTAAATATTGGCATGTAGTGGTCCAGCCAGGTACTCTCTCCACAGGCATACTAGCATTTTCCTCTACTGTTAAAAAATGCTTACCTTGTGTCCTATTCAATATTATAATAATTTCTAATAATTCCCTTAACATTAAATCATTGGGGGACAGGTTCCTTTTTTCTAACATCCATTGGTACCCTCTATTCCATAAGATAATTAATGTCCACATGCAAAGAAGAGAATTTATTTATATTTTGAGTAAAACTAACCCTTAAAAAAGCCATAAAGAACCCCCAAAGAAGTGACCCACTAACATAAATCTCATTTGTTCTGTTTGTGAATTTTTTCTGTATCTCAGTTTAAGCCCATTTATAACTTGATATATATTTTTAACTTTAATAATTTTTTCCTCTTCTTCATTTTCATGCATTTTAGTAGCACAGTTCTTCTTGAAGCCTCAGAACATCCCCAAATAGAAAAAAAAAAAAGATTCCTTAAAATAAAATCTGCTTCATCACCATCTTGTCATCCAGCCTACGAGACAGTGTTTCCACTGACTTCTCTAAGCTGTGGATAAGGGCCCATATGTCTTAATTACAGAGCTTAACATAAGCTCTTTTCAGAGAGAGCAGCTTTGTCACTGTGCTGTTCTGTGCTCCATTATCTGTGGGAGGCTGGTGCCTGAAAAACAGTTTTGACAAGGACATCACTGGTCATGTAGCAACAGACAATCCTGGCCCAAAGACTTTGCAAGCTGTGCAGGGGTGATGGACAAACTGTGGTAGGGGAAGGAGATTCCTGTGGGAGGAAAGGACCTTGTTCAGGGCTGCATCAGAGACTTGGAACAGAGCTGCTGTGCTCCAGAAAAGCAGCTCACAGACTGATGAAATCACTTGATTTTGAGTGGAAGCTAAGTCTTTATTGAATTTCTGTGACTGTGTAGAGTCCTTTCTCAGTGTCTTCTCTGAACACTGGTTTTGCAAACCATCTCAAAGCTTGACGCAGTTCAGGTTCCTGAGTCCTGTCTTTAACTATTTCTATTGGTGTTGGATCTTTTTGCAATCATTTGCTGGCTGGTGAGGACCAAAGATTGCTGTTGGATCATATTTCCTCTTTGAAATGTTGTTGTGTTGGCCTTCTGTGCCACCACCTCCTTCAAGCCCAGCACTGAGGACAGCAGAGTCTTTTTGAACCTGGAGGTCTCAGCTGCTTCAGGTCAGCCTGCCAACATTCCAGGGATATCTTTGGTTGTTTCAATGCCAGCATGCACTTCTAGAGCATTAACAGGAATTTGAATTCTTCCCACTCCAGATAAAGCTGTATCACCCTCGTGTGTCACAGCGACTGTGGAGCAGCCATCCTTTTGAAAAGCTAAGATTTTATGAGTTGCTGGTTTGCCAGTTATCTCACAACCTTCTGAATTATTTTCTCTCCTATTCTCATTTTTTGACCAGTCCTCATGACTGTTGGGATTTACCGTTCTCAGAGTAGACACATCTATTCCCCCACAGCTTCAAAAAGCAATAACTACGGCAGGGGAATCAGCCACTGCTGATTTCTCTTGATCCTTTCCTCAGGAGTCCATGGTATACAAAGTATTTCTCAGGGCTAAATTTCCTTTTCTCAGCAACCTATTCAGGAAGCCTGAGCCAGATGTTTTACAATAATAATGTTGATGCTTTCAGTAAGCAACACTTTAATAGTGCATGTAACCTGAGGCTGCCTTAGGCATCAGCTCATTGGAGTCCCTCAAGGCCTCCCAGACACGAGCACAGACTGGGAGAAGTCATTGAGAGCAGACCTGAGGAGAAGGACTTCAGGATTCTCATGGATGAGAAGCTGGACAATGAGACAACAACGTGCATTCACAGCCCAGAATCCAAATATGTCCTGGGCTGTGTCAACAGCACTACAGGCATCAGGGCAAGGGAGGGGATTCTGTCCCTCTGCTCTGCCCTCATTAGACCCCACCCTCAGTGCTGCATCCAGCTCTGGGGTCCCCAGCACAAGAGGGACATGGATCTGTTGGAGTGGGCCCAGAGGGGGCCAGGTAGATGATCAGAGGTCTAGAGAACCTCTCCTATGAAAGCAGTCTGAGAGATCTGCTGTGTCACCTGTTCACTTTGCTCTGAGAAGTCACCTTGTTCTCCTGTTACTCAGCCTCTCTCCTGGCCGTGGGTCTTCAGACAGCACATTGCAAGTACCACATGCTGGGTAACAGCTTGCAATCACTCTGGGTTTGTACAACCAAAATGGCTCTTCTGTAAGTAAGCAATTTAAGATTATGTTGGAACTGCAGACTGCCCAGTGAAAGCCTCTTCCACACCTCTCCTGTCTTCCCCCTTTCAGCCACATTTCTTGCCAAGAAAAAAGTTTTAAATAGAGAGTTCTGAGATGCTATGCTCTCCAGCAAATCTCAGCGTAAGAGAAAATACCGAGATAGTTTCTTTTCTTTATTTTTCTTTTTCCTCCTCCTAATTCTGAAATGTTAGCTATTAAAAAAATGTTTATAAGGGTTTATTGCTTGTGGTGTTTCTTTTCTGGAATGCAAAGCAGTAAAAAAAGTGGTTTAGGATGCCTTCTGGAAATATCATATGTGTTTTCCAGGAAATGTTACAATAGCTTTTGGTGCCATAGTGCTGGGTTCTCATTAACTGATAGTAATGGTTTGATGTTGTGATAATTCATGCTAAGAGAAAATGCAGCATTTAACTAAAGCTACAATAACATCTCACTGTAGTGTTATAAAGAACTCCTTACTAAATGCCAGCACAGTTTATGCAAATGAAGTCTGTTCTGCACCCTAAGCTTCACTGCCCCTTCCCTTGGAAAATCTGGCTCGTCTCCCATGGGAACTGACCTTGGCACTGTGGCTTGTGGTTGTGCAATTCTCTTCTTGTATTAAGGTCAGTAATGACAACACTGCATCATTCTCTAGCAAAATAGTGACTTTGGAAATCATGAGCCTGATAAATCTTTCTGGAAATTTGTAGGATTTCTCAGAGATACTTTATTAGCAGTGTGATGAAGATAGTATAATTATTTCCCACTTCCACAAATCTGAGGGGGATACCTGCCTTCCATAAACTCATTATCAGTCACAGCATTGAAAATAGTGCTCAGCCTTATCTTTACCACAGTGTTGTTGGCTGCGTGACTTCATCCCCATAGTTACATCACTGCAAACATTTACAGCTCTGACAAGCTCACTGTTACAGAAGAAAAAAAGCAGAAATCCTTTGCAGTAGTCACTGTTTCTTTTCCCAAGTGAGGTAACATTTTCTGATTTTATGGGTCATGCCATTCATCTCTGCAATTCACACATTTCAAGCAGCTAGCCCACAATTCCTGGGAACCAACAAATTCTCCTTCCATTTGGAATAGAAAATATCAACTATTGACTGCTACACAGTTCAGTTATTTGGTACTTTTGCATATGCAGAAAGATCAGTCTGGGAGTGTAGGAGTGAGAGGTACTGAAGTATAAGAAATATTCTAAATAGAAGAAATTTTCTTTAATTATTTTAAATTAAGTTTTGGTAAAATAATTCTAAACCATGTGAGAAATGTTACCCACAGAAAAAATACTGTAAAAAGAACCATTTGTCTGCCATGAGATGAATCCCTTGCCTTCCTTCACATACTTGAACACATTTATACACAGACACATTTACACAAGTTTCTTTGTAAACTTGTGTCTCTGGCACTAACTTAAAAAGCAAAGAGCTCTGTGTAACCACAGTTACATTAAGTGAAGCCATAATCAGTCAGTTATTGTTTGCTGGTCTATTAAGCTGCATCCTCCAACCTCAAGCTGCAGGTTTGTATTGGAAGGTGGCTGCATCTATTTAAAAAAAATGGACATTGCAACAGGTTGTGTTTGTCTCAAGAAGCCCTGGATTACTTATCATCTGTGGTGTTTTCCCACCTTTTGTACCACTTAAAGGATACCTTAAAGTGTTTAAATATTCATACAGGAGCAGCTGCCAGTTCTATATACAGGGTGCACCTCTGCACTGAGGGGGTTTTAAAGAGCCTCATGTCTTCCTGTATCCAGCTGAGATTCCAGTCAGGAGGAGGAGGAAGTGGAGACAGCTCTGTATATCACTCCACACTGAGACACAGCAACCCTGGCTGATAGATTTACTTCGGAGTGAGGACACTTATTCCTCAGGGGGTTTTGGCTAAAAATGATGAAGAGGGAGACTGGGTAAAAATTCAATCAAACTTCCATGTCAGCTTGTGAATCAGGGAGGTCTTCCCAGATGGTGATAAAGTAAAGCAAAGAGTTGTTTTTCTAGGCAGTTCCTCTAGAGACAAGAGCTGCAGTCAGTCACTTGTTGCAGTTAGAAGGCTTGAAGCAGTGGAAGGGTAAGTCTGGGTTGTGCTGGCAGGTTTCTGCTGGGCCTTGGGGTGAATGTAATGGACCTGCCTCTCCCTGTGTGTCTGGGAGTGAGAGAAGGAACAATGCCAGGCTGAAAGAAGGAAATAAGGGGATTAAACAAAGAGCTCTAATTCTTGAATTAACACAGTGTTGTGCTGTGTCTGCCCTGAGAGCTGAATACAATAGCTTTCAGTTAAATACATTTTTCTGCTGAGCTGGTTTTTGGGATGGCTCATTGTAATGACTTCCTAAAACACTGAACTTGAATAAATAGAAGGGCTCTCAGGGACTTGCTCCAACAGAGCTTTATTTCTTTCACTCTAACATTCATCATGTTCTTTCCCTCCAGTAATAGTTGCTACAGGAGCCAGTGGAAAGCAATCCCTACCATATAACAAGGCATGACTTTTGCAGCCTTTGCAAGCTGCCATGTAGCTACAGCAGGAAATAAAGGCATGTGCCACAGGAGTGTTCAGTTACCTTACATCTCTCATGTCGTGTCAGAACAGAACCAATCTTGGATCAGAACAGAGGAAACAGATACCTGGATAACTCATTCTTGAATGGTTTTGAGGCCTGGATATTTGCAGGGGCTGAACTGGAGAGCAGTGAAAGAACTGGATGTACATCATAAAAAATTGATTGCAACAGAGTAATGTGGAAGACTATAGAAGTAAATGACTCCCCTTCTCAGCTTAAGTTGTTGCAATGCAAGGGTGTTCAGACCAGATTTTGTGCAGGAAGTAATGTTTGTAGTAAAAGCAGCCATTCTGTAAAACTGGATTGCTTCCAGGAAAATTTGCAAAGGAACATGAAAGCAAAATGCATCCACAACATAAAGGGCAGAATTCTGAGGTTAGCAAAGAAGCACTGTTCTTTCCTGGATCCCCTAATACATTTTCAATCTTAGGTATTATAGCTGACCAGCTAAGAACATGTAAGCCACTTTAATTGAACATTTTACTGCATGTTTCCTGGAGCTATGGAACAGTAATGTCTTCAGAGGAAAGACAATAGCTGTGTCTGTACTCTCAGGGGCAGCCCTCAGGCTTTGCTCAACACCAGGCTTGTCTTCCTTGCATACTGCAAACCTATTATTCTCATTAGGTATCAAAGGCAGAGTGTGACACAATAGGTTTAAACTGCTCCTGGAAAATGCAGGTTAAGTAACAAAAGGAGCGCTCTAAAGGGAAGGGAATCCAGGCAGCTGAACACGGCACAGCTGGGTGATTAAACAGGGTCTTCATGGGAGATATTTAAAGTTTAATCCCAGTAGAAGTGATTTTTAGCGGGCAGCATCTGAGAGGGTGTGTTTGTGTTTAATGCATCCTCTGGCACAGAATTAAAATTTGCTTGGTTTACCTAATCTGGGGGAGGGATGGGGGAGGAGAAGGTGTTCAGTTTACAAAATCATCTCTGGATTCTCTAGGTCCAGGTGTTCCCAGTTTTCACTGGAAAATAGAAAAGTAATTGAAAGAAAACATTCAAAACTCTTCCAGCAATATCTATCCTTTCTCCTTGGAAAGAGCACTTCAAGTCTGTTACCTGCATAAAATTTACTAGTTGTTGTTCTCCAGAAGAGCATTGCAGCCTGTTGAAATTTTTTGTTCTTCACCTCATTGAACTTAACATGAAAATAATAATTAGGAAAAGAAGTTTTTTGAACTGTTTGAATGGTCTGCATGCTGTATTATTTAGTGGTAGGAAGAAAACAGGCCCAGCTGGGTATTTATTTTGCCTTGAACCTGTTCCATTCATTCTCTACAAAGTTTTAAATTAGGGGTTTTTTTTAGTTTACTCAATGGAGATAAGGGCAAGGAAGAGAATGGCAGCAGGAAGGAAGAGTGCTAAAAGCAAAGAACTGAAAATGACAGCAAATGTGAAGAGTATTTATTCTATTTTCTCCTTCTTTACAGGAACTTTCTGTCATACCAAGAGTGATGCATCTTCGGTGGTTTCAAGTTTGAAATCAACATTGTGAAAGCAATTAAAATACTCATCCCACTGATAATGCCTTTAACCAGGGGATCTCAGAGCACTCTATCTTTATCCTGCCCTGTTCTACAGTGCAGCTATTTGAGGAACTGAAATCATCATTGCCCACCCATGCATTTCAGCAATCACACAGCGTCTTTTTTCTTTTTTCTTTTTTCTTTTTTATTCTTAAATGCTGCCTTAAGGCAATACCAAATGACTGACATTTTTTCCTCTCATCTTAACCAAAATGGAATCTTGGAACCATTTCTAAGAAGTGCTGGCATGCCTTCACATTTCTGCACATATGAGGTGTTTTTATAATAGGTCTGTTTGCTATCCTAAGCAAGATCATAGTGGGAAAGATATATACTATCAAGTCAGTGAGTTAATTTAAGAAGTTATTTGGACTGAGGTTGGACAATTCGATAACTCCAGCTCTAGGGCTTCTGATGCAAAATAAAAAGTGATGCAGGCATATAGTACTAAGCAATTGTCCAGATAAAACTCTCTCCTGGTTCACATTTCCTCATGAGTTCTATGGGTTAATATTCCAGTGTCAGTTTTTATAACAAACTAGATATAATCTATATTCTCACAGCTAGTATAAAAGGAGCACACATGCATCACCTCTTTGCTCTATAGTTAATGTGGCAGAGATTTAATAGTATATTCAAGTCTGATTTGGATCCAATTTTTAATCCTGGAAAATTCAGAAGTGCAAAGATCCAGTATTAATGATAGTGGGAGTTTGTCACCATGGCTTAAGAAAATACATGAGTGTTGCTTAATAATTATTGTAATGAAGCAGACTTAATATCAATTGGAGACTTCTTGAATAAAGATGAACAGCAATTATTTAGTATCCCTTGTAGAAAGATTCATGGCAAGAAAAACTGACTGGTTTAAGTTGGATAAAATCTGAATTAGATTAGTTATTTGCAATAGAAACTGATTTTCCTCCACAAAATTCTGAAATAAAAGATTGGAATAATAAAACAGGTGAAATAAATATGTTTCTCTAGTTTAGTCAGTATGATGACCAGTTCATTTCTGGAAATATTCATTATAAGAGGAGAAAATTGTATTTAGATACACTGAATGTTTCAAAATATTTCAGTGGTATGTATTTCAAGACGTTTGAGATTTATGTAAAGTTGTCAGTAAGTAAGAATTCTCCTTCCTCACTCAAGAAAACTGAACATTTATTTCCAGATGCTTTAAATAAATGAGGCATATTAATCCTTTCATTTATTTTAAGCACTATGTGACATAACGATAAATTATTTCTTTGGGTCTGAAAAAATGTGTGGAAGTAATGGACCTGGAGAACAACAGAAAAGCAAAGCCATCTAAACAGGATGGGAAGTTGCACATATGGTGAACTCCAGAGCCAGAACTAGAACTCATTTCCTTCTCTCTGTTATTCAGGTGTGCAAGGGAGAAGGCCCAAACTCATGGAACTGGGAGGAAGCAGCTTCCTGCAATTATTTATTTAATAGGTCCATCACTACCACTGCAGGCAGCTCCTGCTTGAGGCAGCTGATGCAGCAAGGACAGGGAACAGACAGCAAGGGGGAAAAGGAAACATCATCTCAATTTTCCAAACAGGAAAGGGTGATGCAGAGACAAGGTAATGGGGGACTGGAGAGCTCTGAGTGTCCTGGGGCAGGATGGAGGCTCTTCTCCAGAGCCACTCCTGCCCTGGAGATGCTGCAGGTGCTCCTCAGGGCTTTGGTAAGAGACAAGGATGAGCAAGCAGAGAGAGCCACTGTACCTTTTCCTGCAATGACATAGGGCATGAGACACCAGTGACTGGTAGGAAATTCCCTCACAGTGCTGAATCTGAGACTAAGCAGTAGGAAAAATCCTAACTTTTGCCCTTCTGTGCTTTGTCCTTGTCTCCTCTGATTCCAAAGAGGCCTTTAAAAAGATGGGCATGTCCCAGATTTGAAGTGAAAGGAAACGAGAATCTGGCGGTGACTTTTTTTTAGAAAAGCTGACGCTTGAGTAATGAAAACAGCATTCACATTCAGCTGAGAGACAGCAAAAGAACAGTATTTATTCTTGATTCTTTGCATGTGATCTGAAGTTCTCTGTGCCCAGCTTTCTGATTTCTCCATGCTTCCATCTCCCACCTTTCAAGTGCAGACTGCAGCAGCACAGGCAGCCTGCAAACTTCAGGTAAATTTTTTGTCCAGAAGGTATAATCATCTTCCACACTGTGTATCATTAATGTGTGGGAACAGAGTGTATCAGAAACAGACCTTGCTTGGATCTAGATCTTCTCTGATTGAGTTCCAAGCTGTGACACTCAGCCACCAGATGACCTTAACTATCACTAATGTGGACTACACTGTGGAACTTGTTAATGGGGTTGCATGCACATTATAACCTAGAAATTCTGGGTTATCACTGATGCTTGCAGCTGCCATGGCAACAGAGTTGGTAGGCATCTCTTACAAAGTATTTTTTTCTTTTTAAGGACTCCTTGAAAGCAGGAGGCATTTATCATCCAGCATGCACAAACAGGTTTAACTATGAAAATAGTTTGCCTACAAAACGATAGACACCGTCTCCCTGTAGTTTCTCCATGGCTCATATTTTTAGTTCTGTTTGTGCTAACTACATTTAAAAAGATTTTCATTAGAGTCCTTATTTTATGGCCTATAACTAAGCTAGATTTTCAGGACTTCCCAGTGTTCAGGCTTTAGCTTTACAATTCTCCTTGACGTTAGTGGGAGTTACGCAAAGCCATTGCCCTTGAAGACTTTTGAAAGTGTAACTTTCACTCTCTTTGTCTAGTAACAGTGAAAAAACCACTCAAGCTAAATCAGTGGGAAAATAAAAGTTTGCTATTTTCAAATGAGCACAGAACTGTTGGGTATTCATCCACAGAAAATAAAAGTTTTGATTCTGTATAGCTCTAATATTTTACTTTGAGGAACATTTGCTTTCTGTTCTCTCCTCACATTCCTGAAATAACCATTGTTTTCTGTCTTTGACAGGTGGCACTTCTATATGTGTGTGTTCACCAAAGGAACAATTTAAACTTTGAGCAAACCACCATAATGTGCAATACACAATGTCTATCTGACAGTCCTAAAGCCCTTCAAAAACCTGAAAACTTTAAGACAGAACCAAAGAGATGTGAATTCTTGTCTGCCCTTTTGGAGAATGGAGACAACACTGACATGTTAAGCCACATTAACTGGCTCAGTAAGCCAATCTCCAACTCTGCCACTGGCCTGAGATCCCCCTTGAACCCATTTCTTGAGATTAATCACAGGATTATCTTTCTTTCCTTCTTAAATGTGCATTTAAAGGACTGGTTAGAGACAGTGTGAAGTGTTCCAGTTGAAAATCTGGTCCAAATTTTTAGAAGATTGGATTATAATTGCCTGGTTTAGGAAGAGTTTGGAAGCCTGCCATTTATTATCCTTTATTTGTGTTGTAGACCAGACCTCCATTCTGCTAAGTCATCTCTGCTAAGTGATCACTTGCAAATCAATTGCAGATGCCTTTGTGGGAAAAAATGACACACATTCTCTAGAAAGGCAGGATTCATGGCACAGCAGAGGTGGAAACTCTTGCTTTCTGCACAGTTCTGGAGGCTCCACCAGTATTAAAGCTTTTATGGCAAGTCAGCTGCAGAAGCTTGCTTTTTAAAACAGCCTGGGCATCCTCAGAAACTGAAGGCTATGCTTAAGGAAGTTTTGAATTTTTCATTATAACAGCCTTTCCTCAAGAAAACAGCTGGGTTGCTGAGATGTAGGGTCCAAAGCAGTCAGACCACGTAGTAAACTGATAACACCCTTTTTGTATGTGTGAGTCTCTTCCTTTTCTCCTGCATCCCTCTGCTCCCCTTGCACCTCACCTGCCTGACTTTTAAGAGCCACTGGGATCACAGTCAATCTGGTCTGAGTGTAGGCCATTTTTGCCATGAATTCAAACAGATCGGAAGAATCAAGATGTTCAAAGCCTTGTTTATGTGTGAAAAAATAAAGTCACTTTGAACTGCTTACACAGTATTATCAGGATATCACTTGGATGCCTCTCTGACATGGATTAGTGCCTGAGACATGTGTCAAGGTAGGAATTAACTTGTGACTCTGGTGATATACCCTGAAATTTTTGAGTCAGATGCTCTACAGGTCTTATTTGGTGTTGTCTCCTGAATTAATGGAGCATACAGGGTCTCTTTATTTGCAGCTTTTGCAAAGCAACCTGTTTTTCCATCCTGTTAAAATTCATAACACTGCATGAATCAAGGGGAGGTAGAGTTTCTAAATACTTTTCTAATAGAGCAGAAGTGCAAAAGTCCTTCAAAGGGAGCAAGTTTGATACTGCCTTGCACGAAGCAATCTTCTTTTGCTTCTCAAGAAAGGAAAAAAATGGCAAAACATAACCCTGAAACATGAATTACCTAATTTGGACAAAATTCAGATTGGCAAACACGGGACGAAATGCACATTTGCTGTCATCCATCCTCCATCCTTAGCTTCATGATACCTTCTTTAGACTCAGGTCTGATTTCCTGTGAAATCACTGCCCAGGAAAGAAACTGGATGATTGCAGTGATGATCTGGCAGTGGGATATGCCCAGCAGTGAGAGTGGCAGCCCCTCAGCCAGACAGCATTTGCTGATGGATGCAGCACTGAGACTGTGTGTGCCAAGGCTGGCTGCCTCTGGCCCTTGGCAAAGTGAGGTGAAAAATGTGACATGGCCTGCTGTGAGGGTACTGTTACAAGAAATAATATAAAATTTTTGAGTGGAGCTGGGGACAATGTAGTAAAATGATGTACCTGAAAGCAGGCTGTATTTGCTGCCTATGGAGTGACTGTTTTTACAGGGAAGAATTGCTGAGGATGGTGCCTTTGTCTTACATGTGAATGTCCTTGTTCATGTCTCCTACATTAATCTTATTTTTAACCTTCTTATCAATTTGTTATATATCTGTATCCCATCTACTGTTAGGCACCTACATAAGGTTTAATAGTCCTTTAAAACCAATGGAAAGAAAAACTATACCCAAAAGGTTATTCCTGTTATAGATGAAGTAAATTACTCACTGGAAACGCTACTATCTTCTGATTTGTAAATGATTTTGCGTGGGTGCAGCCCAAAATTTTTTTCTTTATTTGTGACTGTTGGTGAGATCCTGGTCCTCAGTGCTTCTTATTCCTCCACACATCATGGCAATGTTTATGTAAACAGCTAATTGTATTGGAGTTGCATGGCAAAGTTTTGGTAGTGAGGGGAGCTAGAGAGGGTCTTCTGTGAGAAGCTGCCAGAAGGTTTCCTCATGTCCCGCAGAGCCAAACCCATCTGGCTGCAGAATTGAACCACTTCTGGCCAAGGCTGAACCCATCAGTGATGATGGGAGCACCTCTGAGATAATGTGTTTAAGAACAGGAAAATCTGCTGTGCAATGGCAGCCAGAGAGAGGAGTGAGGAGATGTGAGAGCAACAGACCTGCAGACACTCAGGTCAGTGAAATAGGAGTGGGGAGGAGATGCCAAACCTGAGATTCCCCTGCAGCCCATGGAAGTTCATGGTGGAGCAGAGATCTGCCTGCAGCCTGTGAAGGAGCCCAAGCCAGAGCAGGTGGATGCACCCAAAGAAGGCTGCAACCCCTTGGGCTTATTTTTGTATTTCATCCCTAGATATTAATGACATTCTATAAATATCAAGAAGAATGCTTTCTGTGCCCTGGGAGCATAGAACTCATGAAATATGAGGCCAACAAGCTTCCACTTTTCTGGTTGTTCTCTGGATTTATGTGGCCAGTGTTATGAAATTGAACAGGAAGCTTCGGGGTAAATATAAGATTTTGGATGCACACATCTTTTGCATTCAATAGGAGAAAACAGCTGTCAATACTTATAGAGCTGTGAAAAAGTACAAATCTTCAGAACTTTCTTAATGTCCAGAAGCAAAGCTGGAAGGGGGATGCATGTGAGAACCAGGGGGAGGTACATGGAAATGAGAAGGTAAATTTGAAGCAGAGGGATGATGTTCTCACCATTGCATGCAGAGAGTTAAGGCAAAAATAATTACCATTTCTCCCCTCATTTGTCCTAGAGCAGTCTGTGACCTGGATTGTTGTGTCTGCCTGCTAGTGGAAAAAACAATAGAGCTGGAGTTTCATTGCAAATTATACCAAGGGAAAAGACACAGTACAAAGCAAAAGAGTTAAATGTCTGTCAGCTGTGTGGTAAATCATGCAATGACACCAGCCTACAGCCAGGTACATGTGGCCTAAAGGAACCACAGCTCAGATAGGGAAAGAATGTAGGTACTGATATGCAGAATTACCAGCTCATCATCAGCATGATGGTGAAGCAGAGAGAGTCAAACTGTTTTTTCAGAGGCAGTGCCTTGCATGATGCATTCATGAGATGATGTGATCTGACAAGTTGGTGAGTGCTTCACCCCTCCTCTGCCAGTGGAGACTTTTTTCCTGCTTCTCAGCAAAGACAGCATTGATTTGCTGAGCTCAGAATAACCCCGTGGCTGAGAGCTGTTGTGCTCTCCCACACAGGATTTGTCTAAATGTGATCTCTCTGGACAATATTTTGAGAGAGAAAGCCCTTCTCACTCAGATTGGAATCCAGTATGGTCAGAGATGCCCTGGGCTGGAAAAGGAAAGAAAGAGGATCAAAGAGGTCATGATGGGTAGAGTTAAACAGAAAAACTCTCATGGTTTCACTTCAGGTGAAGCCAGTCCACAGCATTTCAGGGCAGAGCATCACATCTTTCAGGGTCAGCCTCAAGTAGCTCTGACTGGTGTCATAGGCAGCTGCTGGCTCATAGGTAGCCAGAGGCGGTGAATTGGCACATCAAATGAACAATACACAATTCCCTTTGCACTCCAAATGGCTCTTCTTTAGCACAAGGCCAGGTGGGCACAGTTAGAGGAGAGACCCTCTTCTTATCTGCCAAGGCACCTTGGATATATGTGTCACAAAAAATCAGTTGGGTTAACTGGATGACCTTTCTACAGTTCAAACTCCACATGTTATCAAGAGTTTGATAAAAATGGGAAAAACTGGATTGAATGAAAATAATTTTGGTGGCAGGACACCACTTAATGGATTTGTCCCAAGGTGTCAAGGTTTGTTCACAAAGGAAAGTCTGCTATTTTTTCTTCTCCGGCACATCACCTTGCCAGCATAGAGCCCTGCAGATTAATTCCTCTTTTAATTTGCACTGATTTATGTCAAATCACCTCATTACTAGAATGTAGTGCAAACAACTGTTTGTCTGTAAAAGTGTAATGACCAATTGTTAAATGGCCAACTCTGTAATGGCCAACTCTTAAAGTTAATTCTAGCTAAGCATCAAGCATCGTCTGGAATATGTGACAGGCGAAACTACGATATGGTGAGGGCCCACCTAGATAAATCACTGTGTTCCAGGTTTTGCAGTGCCCTGTGAAAAAACATCTTCCTGTCCTGAGGACAGGCAGTACCCCACAATGGGAAAAGGAGCCTGGGCCATAACATGTAGTTTGATTTCAAAATTGTGGAAGGAGTAAACAACATTCTAACCAATCCTTTGTACATATCTGAGGAGTTCTTAAAATGCTTTTTCATTCTGCAGAGGGTTAACATTGGATCTTGTGTAGAGAGAAGCAGGTGGAGTCTGAGTGTGTGTACACAAGCATATGCACATGGTGCTCATAGGTTGGGCTTTTGACAGCAGTGGGGTCTATTTATAAGGGACAAGGAAATATGTTTGCTTTGCTCCCTTGAGGAGCAAGTGAGCAGTGAGTGGGCGGGAGACATGGGGAGTGCATCTGTCTCTAATCATCCCTGTGCTGGTGGCTGAGGGAGTCGCTGAGAGCGCTGATGCTGCTTTGGTGGCCCAGCCTGTGTGTGCTGTGCTGTGTCGTTGTAGGACATGAAAGAAAGATGAAAGACTCAAAATATTTCAGAAGGCAGAGTGTAGAAAAAACCCTTTATTGTCTAATTCTTACTACCTTTTATAAAGTGTTCTGATACAGACTTTACATGATTGGTGAACAGGAACGACACCTCTTTAATCCCATTAGTTAAACTACAGAAACAGCGAAACACCACCTGGAGAAAGATTGTCTTGAGAAAGGAGAGTTTTTTGCCAAGATTTTTTTGAGAATAAGCTTTCTTGAGAAATTTTTCTTTAGGAAAAAGTTAGCAGCTGCCAGCAGGCTAAAATCTCTCAGACCCAGAAATATCAGACCCACAGTGCTGCACTTCCAAAGTGCCCCTGCTGCACCTCCAGACATGGCTTGTCCGTTTTTACTGGGATGGAGCTGGGAAAAGTGTATGATCCAGGCACCTCCATGAACACAAGCACTGCAACAATACAGACTAAGAATAATGACCCAGAAGTAAGCAAGAAGCCAGTGAACTGATATAATTTTTCTTGGTTTTTTTTTTACGAAACTTTTCTTACCATTGTGCCCTTACTCCTGATTTCCTAGCTCACACTCCAAACTCCAGAATATTCATTCCTATACAAATACATTATTTTAAAAAGGAGTATGGACTTCAGCAGCACTGATGGACAGTGTTCTGATAGCTAACTAAACAGGATAGCTATCCTGTATGGCTCTGTAATCCATAGGGGCAGCTGGGGTAAGGGATTGGGAAGTGCTCCAGAGACTCAGCACTTGCAGAAGTTGAATATTTGAGACAGCAAAGGACCACTCGGAAAGAAGAGCGTAGGCAAAGAAAGGAGCAATACACTGGAATAAGCAGGGGTAGGTAGGGAAAATACAGCACAGGGAAACTCCTGCTTGTCTGAATGTGCAGAAAAAGGAAGATGAATTTTGTTCAGGCAAATGCAAACTCTTCAGCTAGAGTAATTCACATTGAAGGAAAAAGATCAAAGAAAAACAGTGAAATTAGTCAGCTGAATTTTAATGTGCTACCAAGTAAAGACTAAGGAAAGTCTTACAAATGATGGTAGAGACACTTTATAGAGATCAAAGTTTAGCTGGAGATAAAAGACAGAAAAACAAAATATCGTTTTGTAATTTCCTCCCCACCCTTCACAACATTTGTCATGTATTATTTATAACCAGCAGGTCTTTTTTGGGGGAGAACATCTGTAATGTGTTTTACAGGGGTTCTTAAATTACAGAAAACATTTCAGCTGCAGTGGTCTCTGGCAAATTTGCTATCAATTTCAACAGCATCTGAATTGGGTACATGGTAAATTTAACAATGAAAATAAAGCAGACACTTTCAGTTCCTTATGGTGTGTCCCAAATAGCTTATAAAACACAAATGCTTCTTCAGTCATTAGGGATGAACAGGTCCCCTGGCATCCTAAATAGAATGCAAAGTGTGGATCAAACCGGGTAATAAATTGAATTAATGTGGCAAAGACACAGGCTGGTGTCAAACTGATGTTACAGGACTGACTTATATTGAACTACTCCTTGGAGACAGCAACACAGAGAAATGGTTTGTGTCTCATCTCGAGCACAGCTACCAGTCACTCTGTTGCCATGCTACAGTTTCTAGGTGGCATCTTACTGAAGGAAAATCCTGCTGTCCTTGCTTGGGGTGCCAGTCCTTGCTTGGGGTGCTGGCAGGAGGCTGAGTACATCAGCTGAGTGGGTTGTCTTCCTCCAGATGCTGCTTGGAGCATAGCGAGGTGAGGACATGCCACACAGTAGTGCCTCTCCCTCACCATCCCACTCCTGTGATGACTCTGCATTCGCACTGGGGGAGAGAGCGTGGAGCTGAGCCATGTGCTGATGCCTCTCACATCCCTCCGTGCCTCAACTCTCATTTTCTGCAGAAGAACTGAGCCCATTTGGCATTTAAATGTCCCTCTGGGGAAGCAAAATGGAAGGTGGGATTTGCCAGATGAAACTTCTGGACAACAAATCTAAAGAATGCTCGGAAATCTTTGGAAAGGGAATGTGGAAGGTAGTAAACAGCTCAAAATGGAGCAAAGCATAGCATGGAAACAAATCAGAAAAGTAGAAACCAAAAATAAATGGAGAGATAAAAAGGTAGGATGAGTGAAAGTTAAAAAAATATTCCCATGAACTAGATGAAAGGAATGGCAGTGGTCAATGACTCACCTTCATCTGGTACTCTTCCATATTCTCTGTAATCTCCCAAATCAGGAACAGTATTTTAGAATTCCCCATCTTGGAGAGATGCAATGTCAGGGGCAATGAGAACCAGACCCATACTTTCAAATCTAAAAAGTCCAAAACTTGCACTATCCATTTTTGACCCAAACAAATGTGCATTTTTATGGCTCTAGTAGTTACTCTTCACCCTGAAGCAATTTTACAATAAGCTGAAAATATTGAACAACGCAGAGGCTGGACTGCACTTGACATACCCACATAATTTCCAGCCCTCAGTGATTTGGATGTAATGCACTGCAACACAACCACTTGAGTAAAAATGGCAGTTGTGTCTTGCTATGGCTCCATGAACTCTGACTGGAAGCACACTTTACCTTCAACCCCTTTCCTTGGGGTTGGGGCTCACTTGGGCTCACCCTGACCCATGTCAACACCAAAGCTCCCCTGGAGTTTCTCAAGGTAACTGTGGAGCACATAGTGCCCAACATGGAGAGAGGAAACACCCTAGCAAGGTAATTCATGAAGGAAAAGTCAAGCTTGGCCTGCCTCCTTATGCTCCAAGACACAGTTCTCTCCCTGCTGTGGGTTAATCAATATTTGCAGCATGAGACAGATGTGCATTTTAGGAGCTGTGAGAAGTGCAGTGGGCCTGGCATGGCAAAAGCACTTATGGAGCTGCTGCTTTTGTCCTGCCTGAGAAAGAGCCCAAATTCAGTTGCTTTAGGTTCTTTTGCAGGAGCTAGAAACCACTGACCCCATAAAACACCATCAACTCCACATGACAGCTGCTGCTGCCTCTTCTCACCTTCCCTGTAACAAAAGGCCCTGGAGTGACAGGCTGACTAGGCAGAAAATCCAGAGCGGAGCTCTTTCCCGGCATTCAGAAAAGTCTGACACCTCACTGTTATCATCTCAAAAAAATGCTGCAGGAAAAAATTGAACAAAAAAGGCCCTCAGAGAGGAAAAAAGTGAACAAAAAAGGCCCTCAGAGCCTCTTTTTCTGCCAGAGAAGCTGCTGCCATTAGCAGTGTGTCCTCAAGACCTGGAGGGTGCCAGAGCTGCACATGTGGTCCTCCTCTGAAACAGATGAAACCTTGATGGTTTCACAGGCCCGTTTCACACAACTTTTACAAAATCCTCTGGGTGAAGGGTGGTGGAGCCTGAGACCAGCACCAGAGCCCCTCTGGCAGGGATGGACCCAGGGTGAGGGCAGGGAGGCCTCCTGCCTGTGGCACTGCCATTCTGGATCTGGCCACAGCAACAGCACAAATGTTTTTCTGTTGCACTCACAGGCAAAGCCTCAGACAAAACTTTAGGTGTCACTGCAGACAAAAGCCTTAAGCTACTTCCAGGAACCTGTTCTGGCTCAGAGATCTTGGAGAGAAGTGTGCAGCCCATCTGTCCAGCCCATGAGGAGGCAAAGACAAGCTTTTAGGATGGAAACTAACCTGATCCCACAGGGCTGGGGTGAGCAGAAGAGGTGGACCAGTGGGAGATTACTTAAAAGGACACAACTTCCAATATATTAAAAAGCTATCGAACCTACAGGAAACTGATTGCCGCTATGGCAGAATCAAACCCCTTTTTATATTTACCTGGACTCCTTTTAAAAATTGTTTGACAGTAATACCTACCAGTGAAGGTCACAGTGTAGTTAGGAGGGAGTGAACCTCCATTTCAATTGGGAAAGAGCACTTGGGGAAGCCCTAGAGAAGGAAGTCATCCTGTTCTTGCCAACCTGCAGTAACCAAGTACAGTGCACATCCAGCCAGGAAGACTGCAAAAAAGACCTTCATCCTACACTGGGCTGAGGACAGCTGACATGGATTGATTTAAGTAATATGCAATTAAAAACTCTTCTGAGTGATTGCAACCTATTATGTGGCTTCAGACTTCAGCACATTTAAAATGCATATGGTTTAATTGACACAGCATTAGGGGTCCTTTACAGCCATTACTGTTGCTCACACTGTGACAACCTGAATGCAGAGTTATCATTGTGCTACTGCCAGTACAGACACAAGAGAAGAGGAGCAGAGAGGCCACCCTTCATGGCATAGAAATGGCATCTCAACCTTAATGACACTGGTCAATTTGTGCTGCTGCAATGGATGTCACCTTAATCCATAGCTGAGTGACTGCAGGGATGTGCATTCCTAGCCTGGTGTTAATAACAATTCCTACCAGTTCCAGAAATGCACTGGTTCTACACCACTGCATGCATCAAGGCAATGACTGCAGTCTGCTACTCCCTACCCATTTTCTCTCATCTTTCTGGCTGGGTCTCTGTATCAGCTGTGAAAGCAGAGGACATCAGAGGACATACTACTACTACTACATTATGACACAATGAAGAGGGGAAGACATGGCTATATTTAAATCAATGTTCCATAGAGAGTGTTCTGCTTTGGGAAATAAGTCCTTATACATTTACCTGTCATAAGATTGCCATATATTATCTTAGTAATGGTGATACATTTCAGCAATTTTTTTCTTCCTTTGCTGTTCACATGCTCCTAATTCCTTTTCAGCTTGACTCTTCTTAACATGCAAATTGTAATTTGCAAGCTTAAAATACAAATTCTATTTGTGAAGATAAGATTCTGTAAATATTATATCTCCCCTGGAAGAGAAGGAGATTATTTTACATTGGTCTAAACAAATTGTTTAGATAATATCAAGTCTGCTTCAGGTTAAAATTTTTGAGATGTAAATACATTTTAATATGCCATGCTTACAGCAAATGTATTATAAGCATTTATGCTATTTTAGCTGTTTTAGAATACTTGTAGTGAGAGACAAACTGCATCTAGAAAAACAACATTATAGACAGAGAAAAGTTTTAAAAAATTAAATGTATTAAAAACAGGTATTTAGGCTACAGCTCTCCTTGAAGGCCCATTCTCCAAGGTGACATCTGCTTGTCTCCACACTGCCCAGCTCCCAGGACCAGCTGGAATTTACCTGCCCATTCAGTGGGATTTCTTCCAGTGGAAGCCAAACAGGGCATAACATGGATAAAGGGAATGGTGTCCACACCTCACACCCACATCTCAGCTGGGCCTGCTGTCAGGGCGTGGCGAGAGGATTCATCCAGGCAGAGGAGGCTGAGTGATGGGACATGGTCTCAGGCTGAACTGTCCAGAATGTTAAACTTCCACCTTCCACTCCAGGCAGCTTGATGGTGTGCACTGAGAATACCAAGCATTGAAATACTGAGTGTGCTTCAGCTGTAGTCAGAGAGAAGGAGGAGGAACAGCATGAGGGAATGCCTCTAAAAGACAGGAAAATGGGTGGAAGCATTTCTCTGGTGTAGGCATGACAAGGTGGGGGAAGATGAGAAAGGTTTAGTGGTGAAACCCCTCCAATGAAGAGGATTAGGCAACTTCTAGAAGATAGTCTGAATCAATAACAGTGAATATTAAATCCTGAAAAGACAGAAAAGAAAAGGCAGGGATTGCAGTTTCAGACTCTTCAGGCTGCTACTGAGCTGCAAAGGAGCTGGAAGCCAAGAGCAGCTGCTTCCCACATGGACAAATGCCCACCACAGAGGGACATGGGGGATCCTGGCTGCTCTGACCTGGGACCACAGCAGCAGCATCTCCTGCAGGTTATCCTGGCATGATGAGGAGCACTGGGTCTGCTGAGCCTTCAGCTAGCTGGAGCAAGAAAGCAAGGGCTGACTGGCTTTCACAGTGCTGTGATACTGCTTGGCACTGCTCTGCTTCTCTGAGAGCCAAAGGTTTTTGAATCACAGATCCCAGTGAATTCCAAACAAGATGCTGAGCACCAACATCACCAATCGTGCTGTTTCTGCTGAGCCTTAATTCAGGAAGAACTTCTATCTTGGAAGTCCTTGTTTTTGCTGGAAAGATGCTGCTGGGTTCCAAGTTGCCCTACAAATGTGAGAATCTGCTGGACAAGCTGGATTTTTGGACTGTGTGTTTCATTGCCATGGAGGAGAGCACTGCTTTAGCCAGTGCAGTTGTCAGTGGCCATTGGCCTGATTCTTCTCTAGACCTGGCTGCAAGTGCTGCTGGTGCAAGGGGAGCAGGAGCACAGAGCTGGGGACAGGTGGCAAGGGCACTGCAGGGATCAGTGAGATCAGCGCAGGCTGCAGTGCAGTCACACCTGGTGATGTGGAGAGGGGAGTTCTCTCCTCAGATGGGGAGATGTCCCTATCCTTGAAGCTAAGCTAAGGATATAGGTAAGAACAGCCTGAAGGTTTTGTTAGTCCAGCTACTAGTCCAGCTGCTGTTGGGAAACTGAGAAAAGAGAAAAACTGAAAATGCTGATATTTCTGGAGAAAAGATGTAGCAGCAAGTAGCTTGATCAGAAAATATTGGGATAAGCCATGATCTATATTAAAAGAGCATTGATTAAGGGACATTGATTTTGGAGGCTATCAAATTATTTCCATTCTGTGCAATGGGGAACTTTAGTGTTTTGGTATGGCAGTCTGCAGTGCCTGCAGAAGCCTTTGTGAGTAATTTTTTATGCAATCAGAACAATAAACCTGTCTGAGTATGGCTGCCTAGCACTGCCTTGAGTAGAAGTGCCCATCTTTAAGCAACTTACATTGCAAACTCAGTGTATGTTTGCATTAAGTGGTAGCTGTAAAATAATAAAAGTAATTAGTGCATATTATGAACTAATCACCTGCAAAAAGGCCTTGAATGAGAACTTTAATGCAGACTGAATTTTTATGATTATATTATATAAAGCTTAAAAACAGGAGCTTGCACACTGGAATTGCTGAGTGGCCCTGAACTACAGTGCTATGACCAGCTAATTGAATCCATATTCCTTGGCATTTAGGGAATCAATAACTATTAGAAGCAAAGGGCACTGCCTTAAAAGCCCAGTGAGTGCTCCATGCAAGGGGGAGTTTGTGTGATGAAAATGCAGCTGTGAAACGGTAGGAAGATGTGCCAGGCATCTGCAAGAGGATTGTGTCCAAAACAGTACACTAAGGACAAGCACTAAGCCAAGCCCTAAGCAAATACCATCATTTGTAATATTTTCCTGATTTAGGGTGATGAATGGTCTGATGTGCCAGCCTCAAAAATTGCTAGGTTCAGAGATCTTGAGCTGAGCCAAGCAATACTGTTGGACACTAGTATCTTTAACAGGGTGTGAACATGCCAGGGAGCAACTGGGAGAGGGGAACTTATTTATAGCAGCAGCAGGCTGTAAAGCACTGGTGTAGCAAGACTGACTAGTGACTTGTTACTTACTCATGCATGAAAACGGCACCTTATGTTCCACAGGCTGCTGCTGAGGAGTAACCCCAGGGGCAACCAAGTGGTGGAGAAAAACCCAAGAAGCTCCTTGTGGGAGCAATATCCAGCTCAAGGTGGTGGTGGCTGCTCCCAGCCCTGAACTGGGATCCAGGTGCCTTGTGAGGAGATGGACCAAGGTGTACCATCAGAGAAGCTGCTGCCAGAGCTGTGTTAAACACAGTTACTTCTTGCCCTTCTGAGACGAAGCTCTGTCAGTTCCTCACAAAAAGCCTGCTGCAGTTGTTTTCACGTAGCTTTACAGTTTTTTTTTCATAGCTAAATGCTGTCCCATATTGCTTCTAGTGGCGGGGTCAGATCAGGACACTGTGAGATTCTCTGTGTGTGCGAGTGTGTGAATTTTTCATGCTGGCAGAGGAAGAGGGAGGGAGAGAGGGAGAAGTAGGAATGAGAAATACATGCTTCAGGAATCCCAGGGAAGAGCATTTGTGCCTCCTGCTCATTTTCCTGTTTGCAGCTACCTTGTGTAAGACACTGAGTCTCGCTCATATTTCCATAGTGGGTCTGATGAAGTCATTTAGCACATGCTAACTGCAGGCATATGAGAGTTTCCATTACAGCTGCTTCCATTCACAAACACCAGCATTCTCAAGAGATTTATTAGATGTCACTGTAGGAGAGGAAGGAGCTCTAAAAGCTCTTGCAGGTCAGATCCCCTTCAGGATTACCTCGTAATGGGCCATTTTTGTGGGTTTAGTGCTCTGTCTGTGACTGTTCTCCTTGCTTGTGACAGTTCATCTGACTTGCTGTACTGAATTATTTTCTGCCTCTGGGTTGCTTGTAATCGCTTTGCTTTGATTGTTCATTATTTGTTTGATGTCTATGGCACGCCAACACACTTCTTTTTTTTCTTCTTTTTTTTTGTCTTTTTTTTTTTTTAGTGCTCTCTGCCAGGTGGCTGAGTAGTGTAAAAAATGAAAAATACAAACACAGCATGCTTCGAGTGTTTTTCAAAAACATTCAGAAATTTTTAGAAAACTCAGTCTAATCCTCTCTTCTTCCTGTCAGGCCAAAATAATCCAGACAAAAAAAAAAAAAAAAAAATCCAACCCTCTTGTGATAAAATAAGTGATGGTTTTAGGATCAGCAGATACACTTACTAACATGCAGTAGACAGAGACCTGTATGAGAATAAAACGCAAAGGGAATCCTTAAATATTCAGACTAAGGCAATTCATTTGGACAGCCAGCAACTCAGACAAAGTAAACAGCTGCCCCCAGCAGCAGATTTTGGGAGCATCCAGCCATCCACGGGTTTTCTCTGCCTGTGGCACAGACATGCAAATTCAGGCTGCTGTTGCTGCTGTGAGAGCAGGGGGTGCCCGGGGAGAGCAGCAGTGCCGGGGCAGGCAAAGGGCAGCAGCG
Organism: Sterrhoptilus dennistouni; assembly: GCA_013397095.1. Lineage (NCBI taxonomy): Eukaryota > Metazoa > Chordata > Aves > Passeriformes > Zosteropidae > Sterrhoptilus > Sterrhoptilus dennistouni. The sequence goes on from VWZU01001440.1 coordinate 98,265, forward strand.
CTGGCCCCGTCTGTCCCCTGGCAGTGGGAGCCTGACCCTGCAGGGCATTGTCTGCTCCCTGGGCTCAGCTCCATCCCAGCTCCTCTCCCTCTGGCCTCACATCCCACGTCTCCTCCTACTGTGACTTTGGCTTATTTCCCTGGGAATCCCTGCAGCTAAAACACAACATAATCTTCCTCTTTGGAAGACATCCTGTCTCCAGCCCAGGTTTTTTTACCGAGTGCTAGACCCTTTGGGTTTTGTTAAGCATGTAGCCCTTGCAGGGCAGAGTGAGGAGATGACAAGGTTTATCCTCTGCCTCCAGGATAATCAGAAGTAAAACAAGAGAGAAAAGATGCAAACCTGCAATGGAGTTGGTTTTCTCCACTCTGTTTCTGAAGAAAGAGCAGAGCTAGAGGGGGAGGAGGGATAGGGCCCAAGAGGAAGGAGGGAGATAGAGGAAAGAAGTTTTGGCCTGTTGTCTTGCCAAAACGTGCAGTACAGATGGGAAGACACAGATGGAGCATTTCTCCTGATACTTCAAGAAATCAAACATGCAGGGAGCTGCAGCAATTTCCTTGTATCACTGTATTGGAACATTCTGTAGCAGCAGTTCTTAAAGAAAACAGGCTGTCACTTCAGCAATGCTTTGGGAGCCTGCACATGAATACAAACAGTCACCCTAAAAATCTGCTGCAGCAACTCTTGCCTGGCACAGCGAGCTGATATATTTTGTTTCAGCTCACATTATGTTTGCTGGCCCATCTGTGAGCACAGAGGAGCTAAACCCTGCTCCTTAACGAAGCTGAACTTGCCCGTGCAGGGATGCAAAGCAGCAGATGTGTGGGAGCAGATCTGCCTTCCTTGTGCTCAGGTGCAGCAGAAGTCTGTAAACCAGAATAAATGTTGCATGCAGCAGTGATGCTGACATGCAGGCAGGGAGGAAGGAAAGGGATCCAGGGAAATGCATAAAGAATCCTGCAGGTACTGTGTGTCAAGTCCCCTTATTAGAAGCTCTGAAATGACTGAACAGGCCCAGCAGCACAATTCCTGCAAAGGCCTGCCAAGCATTTCCAGTCTAATTAGGCTTTAGGAGAGTCGGCAGGAGGCCTGGATATCCTCTGTGTTGAGAAGAAATCTGACTGGATTCTCCTCTGCCTCTGTGGGAAAGTAGATTCTTCCAGCCCCAACCTCTTGGCTTCCATGGGACCACAGACCTATGTGATTTCTGCAGTTGAAGGCAGGGCAGGGAGGGCTGGAGCAGTGTTCTGGCTCTGGCTCACGGCACCAGGAATTCCCCAATGGATGCCTTAGAGGAGGCTGGTGTGGCTGGCATCTTCCTCTAACAGCAAGTGAGCAGAGAGGTGTAGAAACCCCCTCAGTAGTTCCCTTCACGTTCCTCAAGAGGAAGATTTTGAGGAAATTTATTTAATTATGTTCTTCTCTTCTCTTCTCTTCTCTTCTCTTCTCTTCTCTTCTCTTCTCTTCTCTTCTCTTCTCTTTTCTCCCTTTTTACTGTGGGAGACCTGACTACATAAGACTATGTAGATACATGAAAAAAGGTAATCCTTATCCAGCTCTCTGTCTTTTTCTGAGGGCAGCTGTCTGTCACCATCACATCTAAGAAGAAAAACTGCATTTGAAATTAACTTCTTTTTCAGATTTTTTTGAGTCCCAGCACAGGCATTTTCTTGCCTCTCACATTCTGATTTTTATCCTGCTGCAGTAAGCAAATGGGAGTTGGGGAAGTCATTAGTGCCCAATTCAGCCTGGTAATTAGACAAAACCTAATGGGATGCTCTCAGGTTCAGAAGCTAGAACTGCTACTTGTAGGCTCTAACTCTGACACTGACTCTTTTTCTGTGGCCAGGATGAATTTCCTTCTCTTGTGTGGAAATTTACTATTCTTTATAAAGCTATATATTGGGGTTCATTGCTTGGGATTTGTAAAATGCTTTGGAAAGGAAAGACAGGAAACAGGATCTTGACATTTTAACATGTGTCTGAATAGTCTTCAACCCTCTGCTCTGGTTACTTCAAAATCTCTGTCTTGGATGGGAGAATTCCTGATCTTTGAAGACTCACAGCTATAATTGTAGCAATAGCATTGGTCCAAAAGACACATTGCTTTATTAATTTATTCAACCAAATAAGGTGCCAGCCCTACATAGTAAGAGCTCTGGCCAACTGGAGGAGTTGCTGAGGTAAAAAATGTTGCAGAGGTCACCACATCTACCAAACATCATTTCCTGTTGATTAGGTGGGCATTTGGAGCCCAACATAATGATGGGGTATGGTATATTTTGTTATGCAATGTTAGTGGTCTCCTCTTCTTCCTCTGCATCATGTCAGCTTCAAGAGTGCCATTAAACCAGAACTATATTAGATTAAAAAAGCTCCTTGAAAAATATATTTTAAAAGAGTTTTTGGGAGAACAAAACAAACCTCTCTCAAATAAATGAAAACCCATTATGTAAGTTTTCACTTAAAAGCTGCAGCTGACTTTTCACTTGAAAGCTGCATCTGAAGCTCCAGCCCTTTGGTTGAATCTCTCTCCACGAGAACTTCCTCTTCAAGAAAATAAGATAGGAGGAGTGATCCGTGCTTTCCTCTCCATCTGGATGGAGAAGGACTCTGTTCTCTGCTTTGAGACAGAGAGAAGATAGAAACTTCAAAGTTACCATCTTTATTTAATGCCTGTGACATCAGCCCCAGAGAGAGAGCCACTCTACAGTGCCATTTAACCATGTAATGTTTTGGTCACTGAGTCACCCCTGTGGCTTAACTAGCCTTGGTCCTCAGTGATTTTGTTGTCAGGAAGAGAGATTGCCTGAGCTAAAAAAGGGACTAGGCTGAGGATGGGAGCAGAGGCTCCAAGCATCAGACAGGAAGGTAAATGTTCACGTCCTGATTGGTGATCCAGGGGGAAAATGAAGATACTGTGTCACATGCAGAAATGGCAGATGATAAATACTGTGGCTTTGCTGAAGTCTGTTCTTACAGAGGTAGATAGGAGCATTCAAACCCCCCAAGCAAGGACTGTTAAACATCTGACTTAAGACTAATGTCATTTCAGAAAGCTGAAGAGAAATCAGAAATCTTGACATTTATGTTCCTTTTCCAAATTGTAGTTCACTGCCTAGATCACTAAAGCTCATTGTCCTCAGAGACACCAAGTGAAAGGAGCAGCTGGAACATCTGGGCTGGTTCTCTGCAGTATGGACATGAGGAAACAGGGCCTGTGCAGAAGATCAGAGGATTTTATGCCACAGAACACTGGCAAAAAATATAGCTCAACAATAACCAGCTGGTTGAGCAAGAGATTTCTGCACTGAGCCTGTGAACCAGCTCTATTCACCTGAAATTTGATGGGAACGAGAAATAAAGACAAAGTAATTCATGTGAGGGTGATGCTGGGGAGAAACACTGCCTGAGATAATATGAGTGTCCATTTCACATCTCAGTTCAAAGCAGTGGTGGAACAGAATAATTTAAGTTGGAAAAGACCTTAAAAGATGTCAAGTCCAACCATAATGATAATAGGCATAATCTAAGGACTCAAAATCTTCTATAACTCTGATGTTCCACACTGAGAAATGTGGAGACTTTCATATGCAGCCAGATACTTGCATGTTTAAAGACATTTCTGTAGTCATTGTTTACAAGTCCTACGGTCAAAGGAAACCTCTCTGGTGAGATTTCATTTCTGATGCCTGTTCTGAACAAGAGAGCACAGAGAAATGAAAACTGACAGATTATGGAGATTTTCAAGCCTTGTTTCCATTTGCTGGTATTCTGGTTTGGTGGTGTTTTTTTTGTTTTTTTTGTTTT
>VWZU01001440.1:105654-158599 GCA_013397095.1 Sterrhoptilus dennistouni
AAAAAAAAAAGAGAGTAGCTCCCATTATGAACATTTTCTTTATTTCTTATTGAGGTTGGTAGAACTTCTCATGGGAAGGAAGGATGCAGCAGAGAGCGCGGCCAAGTACAATCTCCTATTTCTGCCTGGAACCAGCTGCTTTTTACAAGCAAGTGCTCCCTGGAAGCAATAAGGCATAAACACCTGCACAACAGCATATAACCAGCTCAAGTTTGCATCGAGGTCTGGCTTGTGTGCATCCAGCATCCCTAATAAAACCTTGAGCTTTTCCATCATGGCTGAATAACCTGAGCTTGTGCAGCTTCCTTGTGCAGAAATCTGAATGTCACCTGGGGCAGGAACAGGCAGAGGTGTCACGCAGCACTCAAAAAGCTTTTTTTGAATGTTGCATTTGTCCTTGAGACACAAAAGTAACTCTTGACTTTCCAAGCAAGGATTCCTAGATGATATAGTTGCCTTTCCATGGGAAAGCCTCCAAGCTCCCTACCGAGATGAACCCCTTTGGAGTTAATGAAAGTTATTTCTTAACAAGACTGTCAGGGGTGTCCCTCTCTGTGCAGGTGAGTGTGGCTTGTGTCCTCTGAGCACTCTCAAAACTTAAAACATTGCTAATGGTCCCTAAGGTCCTATCTGAACACTGCCTGACTTCTCATGATGCTTAAACTCCTGAAGACTGGCTCAGCTTGTGCTGGGCTCACTGTAAGCCAGGGCTGAGTTCTTTGAGAGTTGAGCCTCCCTTGGCTCCTCCAGAGGCTGGACTGGGCATCAAGCTGGGACATCCTCATGTCTTTCCATAGGTTCAGGGAGAATTCCTCATGCTGTTTGTCAAAGAGGAAGTTCAAAGAACCTTTGCTTTTCCTAAGGTAGAGGATGAGAGGAATCAGACTCTTCCTCATTTTGTATAAGGTAACTTCAAATATAAGTGGGTCAGAAATCAGTAGAGATAAACACAGCAAAAAATCACCACATATTTCTGCCAAAGCCTCAGACCTCAGCAGCTGCACTGAATTTGGTATGGTAGAAGAACCTTTCTGAATAATTATTGGCATCTCTAGAAAAGTACAGCATGCTCTGTACAGCAAACCAAAAATGCCCCTGAGCAGAAAAATGGCTGCATTACTATTAATGTTGGTCATATTCTGAATTAATTACTTACTTCCTTGGTAAACATTAAAATATCAGGATTTTAGAGGCGACAGAGCACCTTCCTGTAGAGTAGGTGTCTTTAATATGAATACATTTTATTAAAAATATTTGTCACTGTGAAAGACCTGATGGCATTCCGAGCAAGTAGACAGTAAGAATAATCTGGCTTTCTTCTCCATGCATTACCAAGGGCATCCACATCTCAATTAAAATTTGAATTTTTCAGTAATCTTCCAGCATCAGAAGGAGTCAGAGACTCTTGTATGTGATGGGTAATTGACCACTTTATGCAGAGCACATCAGCTTTTTAGGCACTGTATCCATTTACATCATCTGTGAACAGCTGAGAGTGTCTGTGAGCAAACAAAATGCTGTTAACCTTCATGTCTCAGTTAAGAATTTAAGATACAAGTGGCTAAACATGCTGGCATCAGTTGTAGAACATCTGGCATGGGGATTGGTCAAAAGCTGATGAAAGAAAAATGTTGTACCTTGACTTTTTTGGGTACCTCTTGGGATTTTAGTCCTTTGGATAATAATTATTGGATAATTCAAAATAATATGAGCCAGCTGCTTCTGGCATTGCAGACTGAAAAATGAAATGCAGAAAGAACAGAAAGGCTTAGAGTCAGAAAAGTAAATTTGCAGGTTGGTACCTACTCTGTTCCTGTCTAGAGCTGACAAGAGCTTGGTCTGATGAGACTATTTAGCTCCCAGTGTCTCTTGTAAGACTGGGGTGTAAAGAACAGCAAAAATGGTGGAGAGATCTGAAAACTGTGGAAAGAGTAAAGAAAGACAAGTGGGACAGTTAATCTGAAGTTTGCCAGAGTTAACTTACATGACTTAAGCTTACTTGGAAAATCCAGTGGACAGGCAGGGAAACTGTTTTAAGGCCAAAAGCCTTGAAATGTTAACATTTTGATAACTATTCCTTCTATTGCATATCTCTTGTCATAACTACATGTCCTTGCAAGAAAAATCTGTTCATTCTGAAATGGGATACGAATAACAGAAAAGTCCAACAAATTTTAAAAGGCAAAGGGAGCAGCAGAGGGGAGGATAAAAAAAGTGACCTGCAGAATGTAATGAGGGGAGCACAGAAATCTCCTGCGCCTCCCCTGGCAAAATACAGAGTTCAACAAGGAAATAATTGAAAATCATCAGGCTGGAGAAAGATGTGGATAACAAAGTAGGTCCAAGGAGAAGCTTACACCAGAGTGTAACTGTCCCAGCAGGAAAGTCTGTGCACGGCAGCAGAATGACTCCATTTATTACAGTTTAATTTATTGGCTGCTGACAATGTAGTCTGTTCAGAACAAATATAGTGCAGTCTCTGTCCTCATAAGTAGTCAGTTTAGCTAGGAAAAAAATTAATTAATTAAGGTCTTTAAGATTTCCTTCAGTGTATTTTAAAGCAAGGGTCATCAGTGCCTCCTTCCTGCATTCACTGTTTTTTATTGGCTATGGCACAAAAGAAGGAAGTTGCTTATTAACAAACTTGTCTTCCTTGTTTGCCCATTTTTTCTTGCAATTCCTTCCTCCTCTTCCTTTCCAGAGTCCTTAGGGCACATCTGAGGTCAGGATGGTGCTGTTCTGTCCATGTCCCACACTAAGCCCTTTCTGTTCCACAGAGGTGGGTCCACTGCTGGGGCATGGTGTGAAGAGAGCAGAGAAATCAGTGAAGGCCATGAGCCCTGGGTAAGGACATTCCTCCTGCTCTGCTCGTTGTAGTGCAATCCTGCAGCCATAAAGTTCATGGTTGTGGTTTATGTATTGAGTGTGGGACTCTATGTGAATACAAAATATTATAAAACACTTTACACTTCCCATACTGCAGCAGCACAGCATGGAGAAGAAGGCTAATCGTCCTTCAAAATCCATGTTTATTCATAAAGTTTTAATGGCAAGGGGAGGAGCTGCTTCAGACCTTTATCACCTGGAGCTGAAGGATGACCCATAAAAAAACCCCTTTCTGTTCATTTAAAGGAAGGTAAAATGAGTAGTATCCATCTGAGTTTATCTTGCAGCTCTTCACTAAAGCTCCCCTACACAAAATGTGGTTTTGTGTGATGTGGGACACCTACTGCAGCCCCTGCAGGTGGGAATGGAGCAGGTTAATGACATTTATTGCACTGCAGTCTCTATGAGGAAGCACCATTCCAGAAAGACAAGTATGTCTAGAGGTGGAAGCCTTTGCTACTCATTACCAAGTGGCTGAATTTCTGATGGAGGACATTATACAGTCATTCAAAAGGCAGTAACTCAGGTTGTAACAAAGAACCTGAGACATACTAATAAAAGCCCCATTTCTATTTTATAAATCACATAATGGATGTCACATTCAGTGCTTCTTATAGTGAACAGGTTACTTATTAAGCATAGTCTATAACTTTATTTCATTTTAAAATTGCCATATTTTCCAATTATTCTAACTTTTTAGAATCTTCTCCCTTTTAAATAAGGTTATTTTTAGCATAAACCACAAGTTACAAACAGCAGAAGTTGCTATAGAAACAGAAAAAGCACTTTGTAGAATCAAAATGCAGGAAGCAATGTTGCTCACCATTTATCTTCTGCAGGCAGTAAGATGGAATCAATACCTATAGGTGTGTGTATGTGTATCCATACATATATATAGATATAGATGACTTTCTTTACTGTATCTCTGAACGCTTCAGTGCTTGTATCCTAACACTTAGCCAGTTTTTGGCACTTCTGCACTTGCAGTTTATTATCCCCAGCTTTATGCAACTACCCTGTAAGTAGGTGCCCTGCCTGCACCTCTGAATTCAGTTGGCCAAGCCACTGCAAGTCAAACTGATGTGATACTGCAGCACAGATAGAGGCAGGTGCTTTGCATGGGATGGTGAGGTAAAAAAAGTTGTTCAGGAGTCCTATTAATATCCCATTATCTGACCCTCATCACACACCACATTGGACAATGCTAAAAGAGGGACTCATCTGGCTCTTTTCCTCCCAACCTAATCTACCCTGTACAGATATTCAGATTATCCTTTAAAGGCTGTTTGCTTGTCGTTTCAGTTGTGAAAATAAACTTCATGCTCCAACAACTTTAAACTAAACAGAGGTAATTTCCAGTCATGGGATTTGTGCTGTGTCTGAAGTCTGTTTTTTAAATGCTGTGCAACCTTTAAGCCTCATCTATGGAGAGGACAATATGGATGAAACATTATATAATTCTCAGCCATTGGGAATCAGCCTCGAAGTCTAGTGTAACAGCACGGATTACTGAACCAGATTCTATGGAAAGAATACTGCATAGACTACACTTCATGTGTTCATTAGATTGAAAGAAAAAAACTTCAGGTGTTTAAAAGTCAAGCTGTTTGGCAGACTGGGCCTGAAGTATTTCTCAGTTCTGCTCTTGAACCTTTATTTAACTTCATTGTTCTTTGTAATGACTCAGCTTTACAATCATTCTGTGTTAATAAATGGTCACCAAAATAGCTGCCAGAGATAATTCAGGAATAGTCAATCCTCCCCTGAGGAAGAAGAGCTTGGAGGCAAGGGAATGGTGAAACTGGGTGGGAACGAAGGACCATTAAGGCCTCAACTGGATTTCTTCAGGACATTTGATTTAGCAACACATGATACTTTGGTTAAAAAGTTTGTACTATATGGAATTAACAGAACACATATTAAATGGCTTAAGAATTAGTCATGTCACATCTTTTATGTGGTCTGTTGTTGTTAGGATAGTTCAAGGCCTTTTCAAGGAACATGATTTTTCTTCTGCTTCAGAATTCATATGTAATGCTGGCAAACCCCTTAGGACCAGATTTCTGAGCACTTAGGGGCCCCAAAGAGGAGATTTTTTTCTTGCAGTGATGGCCAAGTGGATTTTGGAAATCATGCTCAGTGTTTCACTGCATAGTGGTTGCCCAAATACCTTTGTGAAGTTGTTTTTTAAGAGATTATCATCAACAGTGAAAACAGTGAACAGTTTTCCCAGCTGTCTGCCAAGCTGGTGTCCTGGTGTCTGTTTTGCAGGACAGGTTTGGACTCACAACTCCAACACAAACTGGTGAAACCTTCATGGGATGCCTAGAGCTGGTTTTGAGTAATTCAAAAAGCAAAAACCCCACACTATCATAGTTAACACTGTACTCCAGGTGTGCTGTGCATCCTGGCAGTGCCCTCTGAGGGTCTCTCTGAGAGCTGGACTTGGATGTATCTCCTCAGGCAAGATGTTTCCTCTGGAAAGAAATCTTGTGGGATCTTCTGTGATCTCCAGGGGGGTTCCTAGTTGGGATTAAACCCTGTGACTGCCTTCAGTGTGGAACATACCCACTCCACCTTTTAGACATAACTAACAAGGCAGCCAAAGGCAGAGTTTTTACTTTTGACTATTTTTGCCTCAGTTTCTGGTTTATAAATGAGGCATAGTGTGAGGAAGTTTTTGGGAACGCTATGATGGTAATCTGGAGCACATCATGAGATGGAGAAATCCTCATGAGAAAAATAAAGGTTTTTAACTTCCAGACAGGGATGGAAAGTGTTTATGTTGTATAGTCTGTCAGTGGGCACAGAATGGCAAAGGAGTAAAATACTGAATTGCTGCTTGTTAAATAATCAACACTGATCTCAGCTACTGAATAAGGCAAGGGTGCTAGAGGAAAATAGCAAATGTCCTTGTAATTAGAGAGTATATCCTAATACACACTCTCCTAGGGGCAGCTCTCACAGGCATCTTGAAGCCTGACATTTCCAACTTTTAGATTTTTGTTTTGCTCTGCTGGTCAGAATGTAGGGAAAAGGTTAGTCTAGACCTGCTGATTTGTACACACTATTAGGCTTCCAAGTGGTTCAACCTTAATTACTGAATGTAGAAGCAAGTCTGAATTCAGAATTCAGATCAGCATCATTAGAGGAGACAGTATTTACATGTGCCTTGTTCGGCACATAGTTTTGAGTAGGACTATTTTCAATTCTGGTAATATTCAAGCAGTACTTTCCTTTTTAAAATGCGTGTCACTCTCTCTGACTCCAGCTACTCAATTCTTGAATGCATCCTTGTTAAAGAGAACAGATGGTTTCAGTTCCACAGGAAGAACTCTCAATTGTGCCTTCAAATCTGGGTGAAACCACTGTCTGGCTGAACTGTAGCACAGGTCTCTGTGTCTTTGTGATGTTGTTCCAACCCTGCCTGGTTCTCTTACCCTCTCTGCCTTTCTTCAGTGCTGGCTTACCTTGCAGCAAGAGTAAAAGGCCAGCAGCCTTCTCCTGACCAGCCTTTTGTCTCTAATATTCACTACAAGAGGCATCCAGCTAATTCTTATTCAGTATTAACAGTTGGGGCATGAGAGGAAAGGACAGGAAATTGAAGCCAAATGTGGTAAGCTCAGAATTTCTCATCAGCATCAAGCCTTTGGAGATGCCTTTTCTATTTACAGCTTGCTCATGTGGTGCTCCCTCTTCTGTTGAATTGCACCTTTCAATCAGCTGCAGCACTGAGTGAAACTGGAGAGGGATCCTACCTCTGGAGACCATGTTGCTGTTAAAATGGGACTGTCTTGAGGGAAAAATGGCCAGGAAAATGAAAGGGAGGCAGAAGATTAAATGGTGTTTTGATTTTTCAAATAAATACCTTTTCACGACCTCTTTAATACCTAAGATCAAAGCCAAGTGGACTTGTAGGACTACAGAGCTCTTTAGTGATAAAGAGCTCTTTGGGGCATGGTTGCTGGGACCTTTCCTCCCAGCTCCCTATCACTAGGACAGCAACGATAGAAGCAGCATTATTATACTATTCTGCCTGAAAATGCCTCTGAATTTTTTCTCTAATAATAACCCAGCTGGATTGTTATTTCCTATGACAACTTTATTGATTCGCAGCAGGCCATTTGCAAATGATAGATTAACTCTAACCTCATTAATGTACGGAGGATTGTTAAAAGGGAATTACACTGCACAAGATCTATTTCCCAAACAGAAATACACACAGTGGAGGAAATCAGTGAGCAGCCCAGCAGCCTGGGTAAGTTGTCTGTGCCTTTTGTATGACATGAGAATAATATCCATTTCTGAACAAATTTTCTGAACAAATTTTCTCCAGAAATTACTTGAGTGGGCAGAGGTGGAGAAAGATCCTCAGAGATCAAAGGAAGTGCTTTAAATATGAGCAGCCAGATCAAAGAGTTTTGGCTATCATGCTTTGGTTGAGATGGATAAAAGGGTTCCTTGGGGTAGGAAGGATGTTGCTGGCTCTTTCAAGGAGGTAGCCCAAAGTACAGCAGGGTGCCCATGTTTCCCTGAGCTGTACATTTGATTATATTTTAGTAGATTTTTACAAGGGAGCCAGTTCTTCATTGCACTGTGCCAGCTTTCACTTTCTCACTCAGTTTGGGGAGGGAGCAGCAGGTGACCCAGGATTGGTCTAGGAGGCATGAGGGGAGAGGAGGGATTGTAGCTGGTTCTGGAAGGGCCATCTGAGGAGCTTTCAAGGGCAACCTGGCAAACCTGCAGCAAGGTCTTACAAGTGCAGCCTGGGTGATGGGAGAAATGGAACAATGCTTTAGGGTTTCTGCTGGAGCCTCCTGCCATAACCTGTGTCCTGCTGCTGGGCTTGCCCATCTTTTTTACCTCAGTGAAGTCCCCATGAATTCTTTGTGACAGGAAGCAGATTCTGCATAAATCACTCCCTCTGTAGAAGGGGTTGTCATTTTTCCAGCTTTTGAGACTCGCTGTAAAGAAGTTATCCTACAACTGGATTTGCCACTTGCAAATCATCCTTGGAACAGTTGTGGCTGGGAGCCAGCACTGTAAGCAGATGTTGGCTTATTTAACAATATGAACCACAAAGAATAAGAAAAAGCAGTTTTAACTCAAACTTTTTGTCCTTCTAAAATGTGATAGTAAGTATGATCCTGAACACAATAGCAAATGCTTCAGCCAGACACATTGCAGTGTTTTCTGCATTCAGGAGTGTCAGCCATTCCATTCAGAAATTCATTTAGTTCTGTCAAACAAGAATTCTCCCTCCTTCTGCTCTTTCTGCTGCTCTCTAAACCCTTTTATGAAATCAAATACCAGGTCAGCTCCTTCAACAGAGCACTGCTAATGAGCCTATGTATCCTTTCCAGGACAACCTTCTCTCTGAAGAAATCATTCCTGGATCACAGTTGCTGTTCCTTGCATGCAGCTGCATTAACATTCAATATTCTCTGGTGGTTCCTGTATTTAACCAAAGAAATTGGAGCAGACTGTGCCAATAGTCTGCTTTCATTATTAAATATTACACCATTCTGGCACAGCTCACAAATGTTACAAGGAAAGATTTAGTGTTGTTCCAGTCAAAGGTCTTAAACCTGTCAATCTGTGGACTCCTTCCCAGGGGACCAAGGAAGATTAACTGAGGAAAGCAGTCCTAATGCCAGTCAGCTTTAGTTTGCTGTGGTAGTGGGGTGGTGCAGTGGTGTGTTCATGGTCTGAACAAATAAAAATAAAAAAAGATCAGCTAAGTTGCTGATGACAGTATTAAGCAGCATTAGATAAAAAATTGTTTTCCTAGGACAGTGCAGGAAACAATCTCACTGATAACTCAGCCTTAACAGCTACCCTGTGAGATGTGACATGAGCAATTCTTAAGCCATTTTATATGTGTTCTGTTAATTCCATATAATACAAACTTCTTAACCAAAATGTCATCTGTTGTTAAGTCAAATGCCTTGAAGAAACCCAAGCCTATCATATCAACACAGTCATCTTTATCAACCAAAACTATAATCCTGTTTTCAAGAAGAGATGATGACTGTATTTCATAGAATTAAAGCAAAAGGCCTTTAAGATCACCCATTAACCCTGCACTGCCATGTTCACCACTAAACCATGTCCCCAGGTGCCACATTTAAGTGTCTTTCAATATCTCCAGGGATGGTGATCCCACCACTTCCCTGGGCAGTCTGCTCCAATCCCTGACAACCATTTTGGCAAAGAAATTTTTTCCCAATATCCAGATTAAACCTGCCCTGGCACAACTTAAGGCCATTTCCTTTTGTCCTGCTTCTTGTTACTTTGGAAAAAAGACTGACCCCCACCTGGCTACAATCTCCTTTCAGGGAGCAATAAGGGCTCCCCTGAGGCTCCTTTACTCCAGACTAAAAGACCCAAGTTCTACATTCTTAAAATTGAAGAACTTTTTATTAACCATTTGCTTCCATTTTTTTCCTCCTATTTCTCACTTATTAGTTAGATGAATTATTGTTGTTTTCCTATATCCTTGTAGCTGGGATGAATTTTAGATCACACCTAAAATTCATGTCTTTTTGTGTCTATGTTATGGTGGCTTCTTGGCAGGATATTGACTTGACTGTTAACAAAGTATTCTTGGCATTCATTGATGGTTTTTATGTTGAATGTACATTCTCAGTTTGTTTGACTTGGAAGATACTTAAACTTGGGAAAATGCTATTTTTCAAATTTCGGATCGCCAGAGTAGAAGTTGTTTATTAATTCTTATCTATAGTGCAGTCCCACAAGTTGTGAGTTCTAGCTAACAAAGTAGAAAATGGCTCTGTCTCTATCTTTTTACAAGGTTTTTTAAGCACAGATTTTCCAATTATGAAATGACGTCTAAGTTATTTTTACTTTTAACCCAATAACCAACTACCCATGGTCCACAATGTGGATTATTCCACTCAATTATAAGATACCACCCAAACCTGAGAAGAAGAAGGTGAAAAAGAAAGACTTATCCTACACCCTAAATCCTCCATCTTGCCCCATATACACCACTACACCCTAAAACCCCAAACTCCAAATTTTCCACCATGTGTCAGCACACACCTCCATTCAGACTGCACACCCATAATCCCAGTGCCACCACTCAATTCTGGAAGCCTCCTCCAAGGCCTCAGGCCAAATGCAGTGCCCCCCCAGGGGTCAGTGCCTGTCATCACAGAAAGTCCAAAATTCTCAGTACCCAGGGTTCCAACAAGAAGTGTCACATTCATCTGCATGAAGAAACAGGTCTTGGTGACTGGTTTATCGTAACAGCATATTTTTTAGGTTCACAATTAACTATATTTCATCCTCATTCAGTCAATTTCCTGGGCTCAGTCTGGGATGTTCAGACCATCAGGTGTTGAGTTCCTCTCTGTCAGAGAAGCTCTCCAGGAGTTTCTGTACTGGCCATTTGAGTTGAGCAGCAAGTGCCTTCCAGTTATTCTAGTGACAGGCTGTTCTTTTGTTGCTCTTGTCCAACTATTAAACAAAGTGCAATATGTCTAAATAAGCATTTCTCCTTACGTGGCCTCATACAAGACCCATAAATTCATGCAGATGAATTCCACAGAGAGCGTGAGCTTTGTTGCTCTGTGCTGTTCAGAGCAGGGAGAGGCGGTGCAGAGACCTCCTCTGCCAGGGAATGAGGACATCCAGAGCAACGGGTGTTTTGGATGCAGATTAAAGACTCTCTCCCTGCAAGAGCCAGACAGAGCTGGGAGGAAGTAAACAACTTTGGCTGGGGGAACCTCAGGCAAACAGACAGATCTTATTCTTCGCGTGTCATGACACAGCTTGTAACATATTTGTATACATAATACATCTTCTGGAATTTTCACATTAAAGTGGAGACGTATTCATCTGACAGCTGAAAAAATAACTGATGTGCCTCTGCTGTGTCCTTCCTAGGAATTCAGCAGTCCAGGAGAGAGGAAAAATAAGAAAAATTGTCTTAATATAATAAATAAATTAAGTGCACAGCCTTGCATGCTGCATGACCCAAGAAAAATGACTGAGCCAAGTGGGCAGGAACTGTGGGTTTCTGTAGAGGATCTACAAAGCCTTTAGAATCACTGTGTATCAATAGTTTCCATGCAAACTCTTTTAAAAATGTCAGTAAATTGGATTGGCATTATTACATCAGTGTGTTATTTCACATTTTATGCTGTGGAAATAACAATATATTGGTCTCAGCTTTTGTAGTGGGAGATACATAAAGAACACTCAAATTCTGTGATACAAAAACAAAACTAGAGCAAAATTACTAGGATGTAGTTGTCTGCCTGAACATGCAAGCAGATCAGTTCTCGTCAGCTTTGGTAAAATCCCTGGTGCAGTTGTTACCTCCCTCCAATACAAAAAAGAGACATCAGTGTCAGAAAGCAGGTCCCAAGATCCTTCAAAATCCCAGAGCATGTCACTGAATTGTGCTGTGTAAATGTCTTCCCTCTATTCTGTATCTTTTCCTTTATCTTCTTTCCTGCCTTCCCTGAATTATCTTCATCCTAAATGCAAAGAATTTGTTGGTGACGAATAATATCTGAAATATCCCTCAAAAGTCTAGCTTTCTTGTATTTCTAAATGAAAGTCTGTATTTTTTGTTTCAGTTGTAAGAAAGTTTTATCTATTAGAATGTCAGTGAAAGAGGAGAGAGAAAGAGACAGGGAAAGAGAGAAATAAAGGAAGAGGAAGGAAGGAAAGAAAAATAGTAAAATATTTAAGACCTTCCAGTCAATAGGAAACTGACTGAGAAAAAAGCATAATGAGATTCCATTTTGTTGATAAAACCTTAACAGACACTAAGGAGGAGAAATCACAAAACAAGTTTTACAGAAGGAGAAAGAACACCATAATTCCTACACTATGCAGGATTTCTGTGAAAATTAAGCTGAAGAAGCAGTGGTAAAGTTGATGCTCTTATTTAGTGGAGAGGTAGAAACACATTGCAGGAAGGTCTGACTCTGCAAAAGAACAAGAAATCTATTCCAGAGAGTGTAGGTAACACTGGATATAGATGTTATAATTACTAAATACCCCATACTAAAACAATAAAAAGCATATTCAATCTGGCACAGAATATCAGTAGTTGAAAGAGTTTCCTGGAAACTCTAATAATAATGACAGCAATGATCATCACAACCATGATCAAGATGTATATATTGCAAAGGATAATAGAGCTGGATGGTGTAAATATGGTGATTTTCTTCGTTAATATCAATACCCTGGGTACATTTTCTTCTCTGATTGTATATAGCTTTGGGGTTAATTTTTCCCCCCCTTCCTTCTTTCTCTTAAGTTTTTAAAGTAAAGACAGACAATTTTTTCATCATTCAGACATTGGGGAGTCAATTAAAAGCCAAAGGGACATACTTTTTGGTTTTGTAAGGGTGGTTGGTTTCTGGGTCCAGTGCTCCTGACTCCTCATCCTGCACAGACTCTGAGTTGTGTCTGAGAGAGGAGTATTAAATCTGTTCTCCACACTCCTTGCTGGGTGTTGGGAGGAAGAAATATAGGAGAAAGGAATTTAATTCCTTCTTCGGAAACATAGATTGGGATCTGGCCCCTCAGCCACTTGGGAACTTGTGAACAGCTTTCCCCAGCAGCAGCCCCACTCTGTGCAGAGCTGCTCCTCAAAGAACAAGAGCAGAGATTGCCCTGCAGCTTTTGGAGTGTTTCCTCTCCACTGTGACAGAATTTGTGGTGAATTTTACCCCAGGGATTTTGCCCATTGCAGTATGAAAACACACAGGAAGAACCCTGTCTCTGCCGCCCCAAAAATGAGGATTTCCTCCTGCCATGCACTGTTCTGCTCCCTGTAAGAAACGGCACCAGAGGTAGAGAGGAGTGGTATAAATTGCCTGTCAGGCATACTGTGCCATGGCATTCTGCAGCAGACTGCAGCAAGATCAGGTCTCCTAGACAAGCAAACAAGAAATGTTACTTGAATAATTCAGAAATGATCATGGAATATGCTTAGTAAGACTTTCCCCCATCGATACTTGGCAGCATTCAAACATCATTAACATTATTTCCCCTCAACATTGAACGAGCTGTCAGATTTTTAATGGATATATTGTCTATCTAAAGTAGAAAAAGGGATTGATTTGCAATTATTTATTTCAGATCTTAGGTAGTTTGATACACAGTTTGATATTCTTTCAGTGATTAAATTGTTTGTGTCTATATGTCACAGATCAATCCAAAATTGTGCAGAATCCAGAAATGACTGCTTTTAACCAGATTGATCTTATTTGAACCCACATGAAGCTGGAAAACTCCAGTGACAATTCTCTCTGGGCATACTTTGAAACACAGATTGAATGCAGACCACATCTGCACCTGGTGAGTGCAAGACAAGAGTTTTGGCACAGGTGAATTAGCTGCACACACATCAAAGAGTTCTTCTCCACACTTCCACAATCAAATATTGCTCCCATTTTAGTATTGTTAACATTAATAATCTATATTGTTCTTGTTTGGTGCAAAACTCTCATCTTCAATTTACATTACTTCATTTACACACACATAAACACACACACAGTGATTGCAAACCGTTCTCTTCGGGTGCTTCTCTACTAAAAAGTTTTAGATCAGTTACTGCTCAGGAGACAGGAAATTTTAAGCACAGCTGGGTCCAAGACCCTAGTCATTAGGGGTATTAGAAACTAAAATATTATATTAATTGGGGTGAGCTTTCTCACCTTTGCACAGAGGATACCTTAACATCAGAGAGAAAAGCCTCATTGTGGAGAACAATGATTTAAGGCCCAAGAGGGTATGAGAAGAGGTCAGGAGATACAATATAGGAGACCTCAGTTTACTTGAGATTCCTAATGAAATTGCTCTCAGCCCACATTAAAAAATAACACAGAGAGAAGACAGGTTATACCTCTGCTTTTTAATGAACCAATTGCAGATCCCCCAATTAATCTAATCAGCATGCACACAGGCAGATGTGGAGGTTTCAGTCACCTAATAGTACATTGGAATTATCTTAGCCGGTTTCTGTGTTTTCATACTCAGAAATAAGAGTGTGGCTGATGTTGCTCTACCTTTAATCATAGCCCAAACCTCAAGCACATTTCATCTGACAAGAAACATGAATTTATTGGCCCCACTGTGCTAAGTTGTCTTGTACAGGATTTCAGATTGCAAATGGAGAGTTTCACAGAGTTAGGGAATGGTAGAACAAGAAAATCCAATCACACAAAACCTGCTGGAGTCGGAAAAGGGGAGAAAATGCAAAGCTCTGATATGAAGGCCTGAAGTTCTGCCAGTTTGGTAAAACTCGTTAGCATCTGGCAGATTTTTCTGAAGCTACTTCACTTTAAGTCCACATGTTTAAACAAACACATCTGCCTGTCCTGTACTCACTGTGTTAATTTTGAAGAGCACTAATAAGGCTTCAAATTATCAAGATAATCCAAACAATAAACCTCAAGATAATCCAAAAAATAAGCCTAATAAACAGCAAGAAACAACTAGTTCTACCATGGAAAATCCTTGAGCATAAGGTTAAAATCCACTAAATTTGTGTGGAGAATGGTAGTACACAAATATCTGTTATAAAACCTGGAACTGTTTGCTTGTCAGGTTGGGGAATCCTTGTCTGGTAGGGATGAAAGCACTATGTGAAAATAGCAGAAAACAGCCACAGACAGGTGATCAAGGCTTTATCATGTTCTGAAAATGAAATTTTCTGGAATCAGCAAGTTAATGTAAATAGCAGCAATTGTATTTAATGGATTTTGGGTTGAATTTCAAATTTGCAAAGGTTTCTGCCAATTTTTCATTTTTAATATATGACCTTAAGCAAATGAAATAAATGGGATTTTGAACACAATGGAGGAAAGACATTTTATTACTTAGAGGTGATGGTCCTACTGTTCCCATTTGACTATTTTCATTTATGTTATTACAAATGAAGAAATGCAATCACATTGTTCAAGAACACTTGTTGTGTGGATGTATTGTGGAATATGTTTGGCAATAAAAAAGCTACTGATAAAAAAAAAAATAAAATCCAAGTGTAACTGGGCAATTCTTGATATACTTTCCAAGCAAAATTTTGATTGGATTTTATCTTTGATTAACCCCTTGATTTTCCCCAAAACAAGTTAATTTAATTCTCTATAAAGATTTTTAAAAACGTAGTGGAAAGGAACTTTTAAGCTTCCCAGGATGCACATAAGAAATATAAATGCAAGTGAAAGTGTGAAGTTGTAGATATACCTGGTCAAACTGAGTTATCACATGCAGTGGTAACCTTGATTTAACACTCACTTTCCTATAAGACTTTGCCAGGACTTGTCAAGATTTGCCCTTTATGACTGTAATTTATTCACCTATTCATCCATCTATCTATCTATTAAAAATATTGTAGTTTTTTTATATCTTATACTCTCTATTACCATTGTCTTCCGTGGCCCAGTAGCAGAAAAAATCTAATTATTTAGAGTTCTCTAAAGAAAAAAAAATTTGGGGGACAAAAGGAGTGGGGTTCTCCATTTACCTCTTTTTACTATTTATTATAGGAAAATGTGATATTTTTGATCCATGCTATTTCTTCTCAGACCATTTAGCACTCCTCGCACTCCTCGTAGGTTTTTCCCTCCCTTTTTCTGTCTCTATGACCTTTCCCACACTTATTATATAGATGGCTAAGTGAAAGCAAAGAGCTTTAGAAGCAATTGCATCTCCATGGCGACAAAACCACATCTCATTTATGCTCCAGGACTCCCAGGTAAATGTTTTCAGCTCTTTTTGTGGCATGGATTTCAGCTGCATGTGAGGTGGGGGTGAGTTTTCTCCAAACCCATCTCTGACTCCTTAATGCCATAATATTAAATACAACAGCTTCAAGCTGTATTACACACAAACATGTAATATGTATAAGTACACAGAGAAAAGAGAAAAGATCTCAAGGTCATTCCAGCTTCTTTCTGCAAGAATTTTCAAGGGCAAAAATCTTCAGCTGTTTTGTGCACTGAAAGCACAGTTTCACAACTGAAAACACTGAAATATTTCATTTCCTCAGAAGGAGACCTGAGGTAGCAGGATACACAAAGTCTCCCCAATATTTTTCCCATAAGACAGTTTGACCTGGAATGAATAAAACAGGAAGAGGAAAGTTTCACTTTCTCTGCTTGTGTTCTGGCTTCTTTGTCAGCTGTGAGAAAAAGCTCCCCAATATCTCTAATCTGACAGATTCCTGGGATTTTTCCTTGATTTTTATTAATGATATTCTGTCCATTTGGGAATAGGTTACAGATTCAAACCAGAGAGCAAATAGCAAAATATGGGGGCAGGGTAGGTGGATACTGACCTAATATGGACTCTGCAGGCTGGCAGCAGAAAATTAATTATTTAAAATTTAAATATTAAAATTTAAAATTTTAGATTCTAATTTTAAATTTTATAAACTGAAACCCTCTTGGTGCTGTCTGGTATCAGGAAATAATTAAAGGTTACATCCAATCTAATTGTTTCTGCTGCCATGTTTTCCCTGTCCTTTCCAGACAATATCACACCTACATCAGGAAAAGAAAAAGTTATTGAGAGGACAGAATTTAATCGTGTAAAACACATGGCAGAGGTGGCCAGTCCACTTAGTCCAGAGAATTGCAACTGAACTATGATTAGGGAACCAGTTATGACACTTTATAAAAGACCTGAGGCTCAACATGGGCTTGTGGTTACCTGACTAAACTTAAAACTAAATCTTGTTCTTTCCTGAGGAAACCTGAGTGCTGCACCCCTCATCTGTAATGCATCCCACAGGTAAGGAGTCCTGTCACACACTTCTTCATCACTGTCACTCCACTCAATTTACATTTGCATCTCAAACCTGACACGATGCTTTAAGGTTTGCAAGAATCATGGGCAGAGGTCAAAGAGATATACTGTTCAAATTGTTACAAAGTTATCACTTGATCAGGTTTCCTAATGGTTGTTTAAGTTGACCTTTGAATAAAGTTTTACAGACTTCAGGAGTAAAAGTTAGGCTAAAGCTTGTGTTCTATGTGAGCAGGAGGTGAATTTAAAAAGTGTGTGAATATATATTTATATATAATTTCTTGTCTATGTCTAACAAATCCAGAAAAGCTATGATTTAAACTTCATTGCCAAGTTTAGATTATTTAAAAATAATTTAGAAACTCTTTTAAATGGTCACACTAAAACTTTAGGTGTCAAATAGTAATTCATGTAGTCTCTATGCCACTTTGTTTTATCTGCTTCTCAGGATTTAATTTCCATTTTAGCCAAATGGAAGACCAGCCAATTTTCAGTTATAAAAATGTGAGTGAATAGGTGACATGAAAGGGAATGAATTGCTGAGTGCACAAATACAGAACCTACAAGAATGAAGGCAGAAGTACAACACCTGCCTAAGATTCTTTAAACATGCAGCTCAAGACTTGAACACCCAAATTCTCCTTCTAGTAACAAATATATGTGGGAGCTGGTCTTAGGTTGCAATGCAAAATGTAACCAAAAGTATATATTCTATTACCATCTGTTAAAACCAGGTGGGACAGTGTTCTTTATCTCTTCCAGGACTCATCCTCCCTCCAGAGGATATCTACTGTTAATGGACCATCACGGCTCACTGCATGACTGATACAATTACATCATCCCATTGGGAGATGCTCCACCCAGCAGGAAGAGCCAAGCATTCCTATCTGGATAAAACCTGAGATTCAGAACACCAGGACAGCCTGTTTGCACTGGATTCCCAGAGGAAGACTGGACCCATCTCACCACCACTGGACCTTCAGAGGAAAACTGCATCCTTCTACAGGATCATCTCTGCTTCAACAGAACCACATTTGTCAGTCCAGAAGGACTTAAGTGGACTGCCCCCAACACCCTGACCAATAGGGTGTCAGGTCTTAGTCTGACTCTCAGTGTTTTCTTTTTTGTTTGCTTTTTTTGTATTACTACATTTTTATTTTAATTTTCCTAGTAAAGAACTGTTATTCCTATTCCCATGTCTCTGCCTGAGAGTCCCTTAATTTCACAATTATAATGATTTGGAGGGAGGTTTCCCTCGGAATATTATATTAGAGAATTACATTCTCCATTTCAAGGGAGAGTCCTGTCTTCCTTAGCAGACACCTGTCTTTCCAAATCAAGACAGCTGCCAGTGCAGGTTCTGACAGTGACACCAAATCATAGGTAGCTTAGAAGAGTTTAGAGGACAGGTTTTGGTAGTTAAAAAAGTGAAACTTCAGTAAGTAACACATAGGTTAGATTAAAACCAACAGAAAGTTAATTTCAAGAATAAGAATACAAGTTTCACAGTGCAGAGTTTTTCAGATAAGTGGACAATGTACTTAAAGGGAGCCTTAAGAATCATAGAATCAGGGAATGGTTTGGGTTGGAAGGGACATTAAAATCACCCAGATCCAACCCTCTGCCATGTGCTCTCTCTCTTTAGGCAATGCTGTCTTTCTCCAGCTCTACTCTCATATATGGCCTGGAAAAGTTTTTGAAAATTGAAACTGAGAAAGCTCACAGGTTCTCAGGAGAGAAGACCTTTAAATGCGTATGCTGGCTTTCAATCCCTAAGCCAGTTCAATAGGAAAACTTGTTTCCTGGAATGGCTTGTGTCTATCCATAGATTTTCAGCTCTGGGATATAAAGTCAGCTAAGATAGAAGTGAAAAACGGGAGGTGTGCAGAGAGGGAGTTTCAAAGCCAGCTAAGATAGACATGAAAAAGGGAATGTGTGAAGAAAGGCAGCCTTCTGCATGTCCAAGATCTGTGATTATCAAAAAGGCATTTATGTGCTAACAGTCTACTTAGATATTCCAGGGATTTCTGACACCTTCATTGCACTCAGTGCAAATGTACAGCCATGTGTAGTGTGCCAGAGCATCCTCTACCAGCTCCCACAGTCATCAGTGGGGGCAGAGCAGCCCTAAATTCCAGACCTGGATCCATTGGACGGAAAGCAGCAGCATAGGAGCAACAGAGAGGGGGCTGGATGCTGATCCCAACCCTGCAGGTGACTCTCCTGCCTAACTCATCTATTCAGAACATGCATTAAAATTATCTCACTGAAAAATCCCCCTTGCCTTCATACCACCAGAAAAGCCCATCCAACCTGGCCTCGAACTCTTCCAGGGATGGGGCATCCACAACTTCTCTGGCCAGTCTGTGCCACTGCCTCACCATCCTCACAGATATTTTTTTTCCTAATATTGAATCTAAATGGACTCTCAGTTTAAAACCATTCCTGCTTTCCTATCACTCTGTGCCTTTGTAAACTGACTTTCTACAACTTTCTGGTAGGTTCCCCTCAGGTACAAGGCCGCAATTAGGTCAGGAGAGAGAAGAACATCCAGGAAACATGGAAGTGCTGTTTAGCTCTTCTGAGCAAGATGGGTACAAGTTTTTGTCTGCAGGGTGAGGTTTCTCTAACAACGCACCATTTTCTGTATGCATTTACAGGAATATGGAAATTTCACATGCACAATCCAATTCACCCTCCTTGAAAGCCTGCAGCATACACTTTGGCTTAGAAATAAGCACACAGACAAACAGGTGCTACCTCTGCCATCTGTGGTGCTACCCATCACAAAGCCAAACCTGGAAAGTTTATTCATCCTCTGTCCCACAACATCAAGCTTCCACTGGCACTCTACCACTGATTCCCACATACTTGTTCATGATTTACATGAAGTTACACAAAAATCAGGTGTTTTTACCATGTTATACCAAAGCCCAGCCTCAACCCTTGACCCAAACTGTTGAGTGCCTTTACTAAAGCTGATACAGTTAATTTCACTTTAAATATGTGTTTTCACCATCTTCTAAAGCTTCTTCTGCTAAGTAAGCATTCTGCTTTGCTGAGTAGAGACTATTAGGTGTTACAGAAACTGTGGCATTTATGGTTTCACTCTCATTACAAAACACTGTTTACTTCAAATTTCCCTTCTTCCTTCCCTCCCCTCTCCAGAATACACATAGCAATGAGCTGAATGGTCTCTGTTTTTTTGTGTGTATGGCATCAATCAGCACTTGCAAAGGATAGTGTATCCTTGGCTCTGCTTGATTGAGATCTGCAGTTCCGCATTTACATAATTAATACGCACATCCATATTTAATCTGTGCAGATGAAGACAAAGTCATGACTGCTTAAATACCACAGAGCTTGGCAAGCTTCCAGCATTGGCAAAAAGCTGTATTCTCATGCTTTTTACTGGGTGGGATTGCAATTATTTGGCCAGTTCTATAGCACGTGTACCAAGCCTCCCTACCTTTCAGGATGGAGGGAGATGGAGCAAGTGAAGCTGCCCACTGATGCTCCCTTACACACTCCTGTAATGTCTTAATCCCATGAATGAACATTTGTTCTGCTTTCCTCCTCCTCTCACCTCCACTTCCACTTAAACAGAGACTGGTTGTTTTGGTCATGCCAGCTGGAGTTGGTATCATAAAGGCCTTTTCAGGAATCTGTGTGTTTTCCATGGTAGAAGCTGAAGCTGCTGAGGTGAAGAGGAGGCAACAGGTTCATCACTGATATTTCTGTGCTACTGCCACAGGAACCCAGGAGGAGCTGGATCCTGGCTGTGTAGGAACTTGGATTTACACAGTACTTGTTCTTGGCAGCTCCAGATAGAGAAGCTTGGATTCCCCCTCTCCTTCTTAACTTTGTGCATCTGACAGAGGTGTCTCCCTTCAGCTCAGCCTGTCCCCAGATCACCTGTATGAATCAGAGAAATGTCATCAAGTGAAGTGAGGTGAATTCAAGCCTAAGTCAGGAAAAGGGCTGCTCAGAAAGGAGTAATTCTCTTTAGTGAAATAAAAGGAAGTCTTGACCTATATTTCTGCTTCTGTCTGAAGGAAGAATAAGTTCTGACATTTTAAAATTAGAAACAGACAAGTGCCTGCCAAATGCAGGATGGTCTGGTGTGACTGGGGAGCTTGAGCAAGCAACAGGATACCTTGGTGTCCTGCCTTCTCCCAAATGCCAGTAGAGCTACGGATCACCAGAAGCAGCTCTAAGTGATCACTTTGTTAATTTGTGACATATGTGGTCCCTAGTGAGACCCTGTGCTTGCCAGCAGCCTTAGACCCAAAAGAAAGCAAGTACAATCTATATACAGTATATAATATTGTAAAATATTTAATAAGGAACACTTTCAAATGGGCTACGATCAAGGTTAATAGGCTGAATAGGAATGAATAAGGTCTATTTAAATGAATATCTTAGATATGGGTACCACTAAAAGCTGGCTACCATGTAGAAGGGCATTTATATAGTTCATATACCACACGGCTGGCTAGGGAAGAATAATTCCTTAGTGCCATAACAGCTGGCAAAGTGCCATAGAGATGCATCCTAACAAACCTCAGAGAAAAGTGAGAGAGTATTTCTGCAAAACTTCAACCGTCCTTGACCTCTGAAATCTAGCAAGGTTCCTCAGGCACAAATACCAATCAGCAAAAAAGGACTTCCAGTTTTTCGTTACAGGGATCACATTTCTCCTGTTACTTTACCTATTTCCTCCAACCTTCTCTCACCAGTTCCAGTTTAATTTTTTTTTTCTTTGATTTACCATTAAGCTTTTCTACTGTTTGGGCCCCTGAGAAGCAGCAAATTTATCACACACTACAATCACAAATTAGCATATCTCCAAAAAGCAGTGTTTGACAGCAGTGAAAAAGACCAGTCCTTCAGGATATGTTTTGGGAACACTGGGATATGGAAATTTTCTCACTTGACTATCAAGGACTATTGAGGAAACAGGAATTACTCAGTGTCTTGTTTTATGAAGACGTTTCATTCCACAGATAAAACTCACCAGAAGGAGAATTGCTGGCTGCATTCTGTGACAAGTCCTGACTGGGACAACAGCTTTTGTTTAATGTTACATTAATGACAATGATTAAGGACGCCCTCTTAAGGTCTGATATTCTTTCTTTAGGTAGGCTAAGTATAACACTTTCATTACCACTCTAACTATTTCCTTCTTTAATAGTTGTAATTGTACTTTTAATGGATGCACACAGGAACACAATTAGTAATTCCAGCAATCTGGAATCATTCAGAAACAGCATTATTTTCTTTCCTAAAGGCAATATCTGAGCTGGTATCAGAACTGACTTTTGCATCCCAGAGGAAAATACTCTTTGTAGGGGTTTGGTGTTCTCTGTAGGGGACATGACACCAGAGGCTGGGACAGAATCCCAGACCTGCTGCTTAGAGGAGATGAATTGTGTTTTGTTCCCCTGGATAGCAAGACAGAAGAGTCAGGAAGAAGCTGTTTCCTGTTTTCTGGCATCATTAAAACCACAAACATCTTCCTTTGGTTAGAGCACCAATGGTTTGAGTGTATTTCCCAATATTTGTACTTCATTCACAATAACAAACATCAGAGCTGCACTTGGATGTCTGACAGTAAGTACGTTTCTTAATCCAGCAGTCCATGCAGAAATTATTTCAGTATACATGTGATATGGATAGGAAATAGTATTAAACACTCAATACCTTCAATTCTTTAATTCAGCACTAAATATTCAGCACATGAGATTAGGTGATACAACCCTGTTATTAAAGTAGCTGAGGGTCTGTTGTGCAGTGGGAGATATTCAATAGATTAAGTGCTGGTTGTAATTTAACTTCATTATTCAGATTCTGAGGTCTGCAGGGCAGAGAATATGTCTATCTGTATTCTCTGGAGCAGTATGTATATTTATGGTGCCATCATTCCCTCAGTGCAATGATAATGTCAAGTTGTTATTCTGTTGAGCTCTTAACTTGGTTGAGGATCAAGCCACCCAAGTACACAAAGTCCCAAAATGCAGCTCTATCATGACCTCTCCAGGCTGAAGGATGCAGTTCCTTCCATCTACACCTGCTCACCAACACAGAGCTTAAAATAAAGAGGCATTGACAAGTGAATTTGCTCTGAAACACGAGTTTGCTGAAGCGGCTTATTGAGGTATGATGTCAATGCTCCCTCAATGGCTTCCCCTTCAGATTGCTCCATGAATAACTGAGGAAAAAAAACCTGTTGTAGCTGTGTGACTTTCCTGGTAACCTACCCCTGATTCTGAGGACCAGTTTTGTCATCTTCCACTCTAGATATATGTCACTGTCACTGTCACCCACCAAAATCAAAATAAAGGAGTTTTATTTGGGGCTAAAACTAAGGGTGGTGCAAATGCAGAGATGGCCTTAGGTGGAGAGTTTGCCTGATATGCAGTGGAAGTGGAAAAGTATTCCCACAGGCATCTAATTTGAGTATGTAAGAAGTCAAGGACCTTTGGAAGTCCCCAGTGACAGCATCCAAGGCAGGAACCCAACTCGACCCACAGCCAGGAAATCTGCTCAGAACAGCAGTCCCACTGAGCAAAAAGATCAGTTTTATCATGATTGCTGTTGCACCATATTCAAGAATTGTGTTTGGGACACATAGGACAAGCCAGCTGAGTCAGTTCAGAGGGTGTGTGAACAGGGCCACAGTCTTCTCCTGGGCCAAACCTCTGTGTTAACCAACGCTCCGCTCATGAAAGTTCACAGGGAGAGGAGACAACTGTCCCCATTTTGGACACTAAGGAGCAGGGATTGAACTTTTACCTCACAACTTCACCTAACAACCACACTATTTGAGCACTGTCTCATCAAGGAAGCCAAATTTAGAAACCAGTGGAGTTCAGTTGTTTCCAGTGTGTGGTCCATAGAAACTCTGTACATATAAAGACTTTTGAGAAGAGCACGGAAAAGATGTAAAACACAGAACACTGCTGGTGGATTTATGAATGCTATGGAGTAACCTGGACACGTCTGGAGAATGTTTTAGGGTGCAGTAAAAGAAATATTACATGTTGGAAACCACTGTCCCAGCAAATTGGATTCAAATAAACTGGACAAGGACTGTTCTGCCAGTTCTTTTACTGCAAATAAAGTTTAGTAAAACTTTCAAGAATGTGGCTAGCTGGATGATTCAGGAGAGGTTGTTTCAAAACAGGAGAGATAGGGAATACATAAAGTGTTGAAGAGCACAAAGAAAGCTGCACTTCCAGAACTTGGGGGCAAATATTTCTTGGCTGATGTCTCTTGTATGAGGCGTTAATCTGAAGAGAGACAGGAGGAAACAGTGGCTTTGTGGGATAACTGAGGTATGATACAGCAAGGAGCTGATTTTAGTGACCTAGATTTTTCTGCAGTGCCAGCCTCAGAAGTAGAGATGTGTGTTTTTCCACATCCTGATGCTAATAACCCAGATAATTTCCTCCATAGTCTGTTTTATGGGCACAGTATGTCCTTATCTTCCTGGAGTGATAAGACGCCACCTGTTCCCCACAGTGAATTCCGGTGGAAGATGTTCTATGTCTGTAAAAAAAAAGTGTATTTCCTGGAGGAAAAATGTGGCTTAACTTTAAGGACTGTATCTTGAAAAATAGAATTTATTATGTAACTGCATAGGTTTCTTGCTGCCTCTTGCACGACTTAATTATTCCCAGATGAAACAATGGCTTCACAAAAATTAATGACTCTTCTACTTCTGTGTATGACAATACATTTTTAGTGTTTCTCTCTTCTTGTTTCTACCACAGGTGAATCTTCCTTTGCTTCATGTAACGATGAGTCTGGCTTTTTGTGAGACACTTTCATCACAACAACAACACACACAAAAAACAAAAACAAACAAACAAAAAAAAAACCACAAAAAAACCCCAAAAACCAAAAAACAACAAAAACAAACAAACAAAAAAGTGAATTGTATCCAGATGGGTGCAATACCTCTCCTGGCACCTTGGATCTCTCAGACAACTCTCACAACTGAGAGGAAACATAAAGCATCAGACTTGAGTCTGTGGTGCAAGAGCCGATTGACCCATCCCACCCCTTATTGACCCTCCTCATCCCCCCTTGCACCACAAAATCATTTTAACAGCCTTCCCTCACATTTTGAGTCCTGCTCTGGGCTGCTAAAGCATCTTTCTCATGAGGGCATCCCTTAACAGGATTAAGCAGCTGTATTAAATCCAAATTGAATTGTGGACTCATTGTGCTCACATTTGATTCTATTACAGATTGTATTTGTTTTATTTCATTATTTACTGCCAGCAAATGAACAACTCCCTTTTAGCAGCAGGCATCAGACTTATGGAGCTGAGGCCCAGCCTGCCTAATCAGAGTTAGCCAAACTACAGACTCCAGAGACAATAACGTCTCTAAACAACCACTTAGATGAGAAACCAATAGATCATTTTTATGTACTTGTGTTTGAAGTGCAGGTCAGGGGACAAAATTGATGGTAGTTAGAAAACCAGTGCACACTAAAAAAAATACAGATAAATTCATAGAGCCAAAGATTTGGATTATATTTTAATTTTGTAAAATCAATACCTCTGTCATATTTCTGGAAGGAGAAGGCAAAGACTAATGAAACTGACACAATACATTTTCTGTAATGTTATTGAGGTGTGAGTTAGAAAGAAAAATGTTGCAAGTGTCTATAACTCATACATAACATATATGAATTCCTTCATCAGCTTTTACTGACTTGTTTATTGCTGAAATCAATACAGCAAACAAACAAGTATTTTCAGTATTCTTCTGGCCATTCCCAACAATGTCTATAAACAGTGTGTATCAAACTCTCCAAAATGTTGCAATGTTGCAAAAAATAATACATATTTAACCTCAGGAAAGCACATCAGCTGCTTTAAAAAATACAGTATTGCTATGAAGTGAACACTAAGAATAGTGATAAATTGACCCAATACCAACTGAAGTCTAAAATCAATCTTTGTTGATTTTACAAGAAGTTTTGATCAAGTTTTAGCTTTCTGTGAGTGATTCTACTCAAAGGTTTTACCTGCAGCTACTGACAAGGACCTGATGCATCCCAGGAAACGACGCCACAGTGTGGCCCAGGAGTCTGCTGGTTGGCAAGACCTGATGGGACCTGCAGAATGAGCTTTGAGCAGAGCAGTGTGAGGTTTTGATTGGAAATAAATTTCCAAATGGAGTCTCCCAGGTATTAATAATCCATATTGTTGCAGGGTTCAAACTTGCTGAACTCTGGTTGTCATGCCAAATGCCTTCCATTGCAACATTGGCATATTGCATTTGTTTTTTCCTGAAGGAAACAATGAGTTTGATACTAAGGATGAAGGGATGTAGCATAGATAAACTATTTCCACTGTATTGGCTGGTGCTTGGTACTCTCCTGCTGCAGCAAGGTTTAACACAGCCAGTGGCACAAAGGGAAAAGGCACTGAAGGGAATAACCAGAGGCAGTGTTAACTCCAGTACAGAGCATCTACCTGGCTGGTGGAGCAATGGGTGGAGGAGTTACCAACTCATCTGTCACCAGGCTAAGAGGAGGGATAACTTTGCTCCACAGCGTGTGCTAAAGCCAAAGGAGCACCTTATTCCATAAATACATATTTGCTGCTGCCAGGAAGTCAAATAAAATCTGTTTGAAAGGCTCACTGTATGAGTTTGTCATTCACATTGGGGTTGGGGCAATAAAAGCAAAGATTATCTCAGACTTCAGCATTTGTCCTGCTCAAGAAATGTGGCCAAGCACTCATTGCATGAGCAGAGTTGAGACAACTCTGCCTTAGAGCCTCAGGGGAGGCAGAATCCAGAGCCCAGCACGTGCCAGGGGGATCAGCCACAAATCCTGTGAGGACAGCTGAGTCTCACAGGCAGGAGCAGACCTGCTCCATGCCAATAAACCATCTCGTGCTCAAGGAAAAGGAGAACTCCTTGTAAAATTGTAAACTGGGAGCAGCTCTTGACCTGAAGAAGGGGGGAAAAGGCTGAGGGAAAACACGCCACCCACAGCTCAATGCAAAAATCCTTCTTTGGCTGTGCTGGAGAAAAAATATTTACTGTTATTCTCTGTGGAATGCCTTGCAAAATTTTAAATGGATGTGGGCAATTTTTAGAGCCCATCTTGATTTATGAAAGCTGTCTTTACAAATAATAATGTAAAAACTGTGCAGTGCTCCTTACAGCTCAGTTTTATGGATGTGGGATGTTAGCAAACACTGAAAAGGGAGCTGGGAGCAGGAAAGCTATGAAGATGTTCCCATTTAGATTTTATCCCGTTGTGTTATCCTGAGGAACAATGCCTATTCCCCACACATTTACATGGAGGGAATAAGGAAATCCTTAGTCTGCTGATCTCCCTTGACCTCTCTCTTTCTCCCTGGGGACTGTGACAGCTTCAGGTCTGTCTCCTGTCACTGCTGTCCCAGGACTGTGCTCAGTCCAAACCCTAACTTACACTGTTGGGATCTTTTCCTTTCAGTCCTGTTCCTAAAACATGAATTTAGTTGTCTGAAAGAGAAATCCGGGAGTTTGGCTATGATTCCTGAAAGGTTCATGCAATTGTAATCTTAACAGGAAAACATTCATGGAGTGGATGGGAAGAACAATGTGCAAAGCATTAACATCCCTGCAACTATATCTGTGCAGAGGACCTTCTATTTTGTTCATGTAAAATATGTGATTGGGCTAAAAGCTGGTGAAGATCCATCCACACACATTTATGTCAATCAAATCCCTGGGTTTCAGTCAATGCCCCTTTTAAGTCACTTCTCAGAACTCCACAGAAGTGAATTGCTTGAAAAACTTTAGGAATTACAATAATGTCAAGAATCTTTACCTTTCTGCAATGAATATCTTTCTAGAAAGATTCAGGTTTAAAAGTCTCAGTAGATTTGGGATTCATTCCATCAGGAAAGAGGAATAAGAGAGTGACCTGTGTCTACTGCTCCTGTAGAAAAGTGCAACATTCACAACTTCAACCACTATCTCTGCTAATCATCTATGAGTAAATCAATAATTGAGTCCTTTGAGGAAACAAGCCCTGAATAATGGTATCTCTGCATATTTTTGCTACTGATAAGGCAACAAACCCATGAAATGCATAGGTATGACCCATGTTTCAAGCTCCTTCGAACAATCAGCACATGAATAAAAACCAAACTTTGAAATTCACAAAGAGTGAAATTTCATCCCTGAGTAGAAGGGCTGGCACGGTGACATTTCACTTCCCCAAGCTCTCAGAAACCTTCAAAACAGTGCTTTAAAGGCAATTCTGCATTGCACAGCCTTTGGGTAGGCCTGCTCAGCAGTGAATTTCATCCATTGTGAATTATATGTGAGAGGACTTTGATTTTTCACCTAAGAAGAGAAAAAGGACTAAATGAGTAGACCACATGATTCATTTCATGTAGATATCTTACTGGCAATCAGCACTTATTGTCTCTAGGGCTTGTAAAGGACAAAGCAGGGATTGGTATCCTGGAAGGAGCTGTAGACATTTGTACATAAAAAGTGAAAAACACAAGGAAGAAGAGATTGGGGGAAGGAGTATTCAGAGAATTGGATTTTTTTTTTTCCCCCAATGCAATGGCAAGGAGAAGGTCTATTGAAAGAACAAGTGACAAAATGATACCTGTGTGTGCTTTTACAGGAGTCCCAGAGCCATAGCTGTGGAGGAAGCACCCCAAACTTCCATAAAAGGAGTATTATACACCATATATAAGTAAAGGTTATTTTTCTGTACTGACACTTGAAAAATATAAACATTACGTGCTATTCTGGGCAGCAATAAAATTGCTTAGAGGTTTGAAATTGAAAAGGTGTTATGGAGGAAAATCTTAAATACTCTGGAGGTTTGGACTTTGGGTTATGAGGAGGGATTAGCCTGTGCTGGCCTCTGCAGCCTGAGGAAGAAATAAGGTAAAATGGGAGATTGTCAGGGAGGTAAATAAAATCCTGAAATGAACAGATTGAAGGCAGTAAGCTGTTTAAGATAGCAACTAATTTGAAAACAAGATGCCTTGGATTAAATTGGGATGGAATGGGTGGATGCACAGGCAATTCAAACAAAATTACCTCACAGAAAAGAGCCTTCAATTTGGCATGGATGGGAAAAGTCAGCCACTGAAGCATGTGTGTTGGGGAGGGGGTCGAGTGCAAGCACACTGTGAAAAGGAACAAGACGTATTTTTGGACGAGGATAAGACTCAAGGTTACAGCCACTAATTGGATTTTGGAGGATATGCTGATATTAGCTACTTGTAAATTGGTTGATATTTTCTGGGTTTGCGAGGACAGGCTTTAACAGAGTGATGTTTTCTCCCAGCAGTTAATGCTGTCGAGTCATTTGCAGCGTCAGCCAGAGCTTGTGAAGGTTGGTGGGGCTCCTTCCTGAACAACAGCAATAACAGGCTTGAGATGAGACTTCTCTGGTAGAAACCATGAGAGCTTTACAATTTTCTCAATTCTGTGGGTAGTATTGCTTTTTGATTACCAATAAGCCTTTTAGGTGGAAGAGGGCTGAATGCTGCTTCTATGAGCCTCTTCTTGTCCAAGTGCTGAGTGACCTTGGTGCCTCCCTTCCTCCATGATTTGTTCATGAGTCCCCAATGGTGATGCCTTAAGCTTTAGCTTTCATGTTTTCCAGATTCTGTGCTGCCTAGGAGTGTAGTTCTGAGCCTCATATTAAGTGGAGTAAGCTCTCTTCACAGAGTAGGTTGACAAAAAAAATCATTTTCCTGCTGAAGACCAAAGACAACTTTCAGACCCAAAAGCATAAACAATGGCAGACCTAAGAGAGACACAAGAAGGATGAGACCTCACAACCTGAAGATGTAATTGGACAATTAAACCCCAACATGCAAATGCACCAAAACTGATAAAAATGTAAGACCTCATGACTGACTGGCCGGCCATCTTTTGTGACCATTTTGGGTCCATCTTGGGTGTAGCCCTGGCCAGGCTCTTGTCCCGCCCAAGATGTATCCTTAAAGGTGTTTCAATAAATACCTACTTTATTCTCTAGCTCTGTCCAGTCTCTGTTCCAGGTCAGCCTTCCCAAGGCATCAATGGCCTTAACTCATTCTGATCACGCTCGTGCTGCTGCTATCAAGATTTCTAGACATTGGCATAAAGTTTAACTTTCAGATCTTAAAGAGTCACAGAGTAGATTTCTATGACATTTGAAATCAATATAAGTAATGGTGATATTTGCTTCAAAGCACTGCACAGGAGGTAAATTTAAACATAAATCTTTGGAGGACCTGCCAGTGCCAATGATCAGTGCTCTGGTACTGCACAAATGCTCTTGCTGTCAAACAGCCATGTGTGGCCTGTAAGGCAGGGAAACAAAAGCCCCAAAACTTCAACTCCTACTTCATAAGTTAATGAAACAGTTTCATTAACTCCCCTACCACAGGGAATGGTGTTTTATGTGAGCAAGCCTAATATATTACATGCACAAAAGCGCTGTGGTAAACATATACCCAAGCCAGCATGTCACAAGGTGATACCTTGATTTTATTTCCAGCTTACAAATACAGTAGAAAATAATGCTGTGGCTGCAATCCTCAAAGGCAACAGGTGAATTTAATGTGAGCAGTGACCACTCAGTCCTTCTGTAAAGACATCTAGAAGTAGAAACATGGGTGTTTCTACTTATTTTGTCCCCTGGTGAAGAAAAGCTCTAGACCCATAAATCAGCTAGTTTGGCTTGGTTTATAGTGAATTCTGGTAGAACCTTTCCCTTAAGAAAAATGGATGAAATAGAGGAAAAAGATCCTACTAGACAGAATGTACTACCACAATGTGCTTAAGATCTGAATGACTTAAAAGTTTACCTTTTCCTGTATTCCCATTTAATATAGTGCAGAGTAGGGATAAAGCTGCTCGAGTGCATAATCTGCGTATTTCCAACCTCTGAATATTTCAGCTTTTTTAAGTCATCTTGACTTCGCATCAATATATTTTGCTCTGAAAGTCAGAATATCTTCCTAACTTAGCTTAGCCTGCCACTCCTGAATTGTATTCCCTGTTTAACTCACTTTACATGCATGTTTGTCCAGAAATAAATATTAATTTTTTTATTCATTTTGAGTGGCACTTGCCAGTCTGTTGATGAAATCAGAATTATTGCCATAATTGGGTGTTACCTACTATGAATCAAGATCAAATTGACATTTTGTGAAATGTATTATAAAAAATGGAAATGAAGAAACTCACGGTCTAAATTCATATTAAGTAACAATTCAAAATGTTACAGTCTAGCCCAAGAGGTTGTAATTAAGTGACACCTCTTTTATAAAACTATTTTTAACTTTCTAACAGAATATATTTTAAGGTAGAATTGCTCAACAGATTGGCAAGTCGACTGAAGCAAAGATATGGAAATATTATAACTCTGTTTTGCTACAGGAGAGACCAATCAACCACATTTTATTAACAAGATCCACAGCACACCAGAATGGTCTCTACTTTTTTTTCATGGGTTATTTTGCTTCATCTTGAGATATGAAGCCTGCGATTCTGCTTCACCCCCACAACTCAACTGCAGTGTGCGAAGACCTGAGCCAGAAAGATCTGTGCACATCTTCATCCACCCAGTAGATAGAACCAGACGTTCTTCCAGTGATGAATTTTTCCTCACAAAAATCAATAGAAATGTATTTTATCATAATCCTAAAATCGATATTAAATAACTAAGCCAAGCTTTTGAAAAAATAAAGTCCCCATCTATAAATTTTTCCTAAATTTAAGCTTTGAAATCAATTAAATCCATAGTATGCCCCAATACATTTTATGAACATTTGAACCACTGCTTTTATATTTAACACCATATTTTGTTCTAGGAAAGGGTAATAAATGTCTCTCCAGCACTAAAGAAAGCCAACAGGGGACACTGGTTGTCTGGAGTACATTCCTTCAAAGCATTTTTCTTCACATTGCTGGAGGAGCTAAATTAGCTGGGAAAACTCAGACTAACAACCAGTTATCCATCATGGCTTTTTATGGTCTCATATCATTGCACACAATTGTTTTGCAACATGAAAGGCCAACAGGATGTGCTCCCAGGGACGATTCTGCAGTGAAAACCTTCAGATAGGTGGCATTTTATGGCTCAGTCTAAGTAGTTCAACTTGGCTAATAAAATGTGGGGGTGTGCTAAGGTAGGTGACAGAGGCTGTGAAGGGCTGGGGAGAAACCAAACCCCATGTCAGACTGCTTGAACAAGCAACAGAGCCCATCCTTGTTGCATCCAAATCTTAAGGGTCTTTTCCAAGCTAAATGATTCTATGATTCAGTCATGGATCATAACAGAGAACTACTTGTGAGCCAAAGAAGGCAGTAGAAAACTATTTTGAGGCTGAGCCTTGTGCAGATGAGCATCTGGCAGCCAGAGGGATGCAGCTTTGTGGATACCCTCCCAAACAGGCTGCAACAGCATTGTGAGCACTGCTACAGCACGGGAAGTAAAAGCCTTGCACAACAGGGAGGTATAAACTGGTTATGGGAGGATCCTGAATTCTGCTCAGACAGTGAGCAGGAATGGGCTGGAAAATTAAACTGCTCTTCCAGGCTCTGAAAGTTTTCTTCAGCTTTTAGTGTGAGTTTATGCTTCTAGAAATGGGAATACCTGGGTGTGGGATTCATCTGGCCCTGTAACACTGGCAGGTCCTCAGTGCTGTGCAGAAGTGACCTCCAGGGTGGGTTTAGGATTGCACACAGAGTTTCCCTGCAGGCAGAACCTCACAGTTGTCTTTGAGATGCTTTGTCTGATATACCCGAGTAGTGAAGCAGTGGAAGTGTGGAAAACATAATTCTGAGCTGCATTTAGGAAATCCCACAAGGGTGCACTTTTCCCATAACACAGGTGGGTGCAAAACTTCATACCAGACCTACAGAAATGGTGACCTGGTGTCTTGCACTCCTTTTCCAATGCTCTTGTGAAGGTATCTCAGAACAGATTCATGGTAGATAAAATGCTCTGACATCTCTCCTAAAAGGACCCTACACGGGGAATGATGAGATGGAGGGAAAATTCCACAGAGGTCATCTTCAGGTTACATAATAGCCTCAGGACACAAATATTCAGAGGTCAAATCTGTGGTCCCTACATCCCAATCTTTTTCCTCTGCACAGTGAGTTCCTCAGAAAGGCTGTAGCTTCAGTGAGGAAGAGTAGGAAATCCCACCTTCCCAGTGCAACATGCACAGGACTATTACGTAGTCTGTAATATTGTCCCTAAACTCGGTCTCAGAAAACATCTCAGCAGATTCCTTAGTGAGGCACAGACAAACCCTGGGGCTCCACCACAAAAGTGAGGACACCTGTTGGCCCTCATGGTACCTTATGCTGCCAGAGCAGGCGGGGCTACAAGGAAATGCCAAAAGTGACCACAGCCTCTGGAGTCCTGCAGCCTCCCTTCCAAAGGCAGTGTATGTACACTGATAACCTTCTGGTGGGCAGTGCCAGTTCTAGTTTTGTCCCTGAGACATAACCTGGACACAACAAAAATAGTCTGAAGGGGTGTGGGAGCAAAAACACCTCAAAAATCCCATCCACTTCTTTCCTCAGGCTACTGACTGAATCTCAGCATTAGCAGCAGGGAGGGAGAGGAATCAGTTTTCCAAGACTGGCTCCCCTTCAGAGCCTGCACAGCCAGGCAAGGATTGCACAAGGCTCAGCACTGGGATGTTTGGGCCACTGCATTTCCTCTGTGAGGATACAATGGATTTCCTCTTCAGTACTGACAGAGGGATGGAAAATATGGTGCAAGTTAGTTTTTTGGTGGCATTTGTTAGTCTACTTTCACTCCCAAGTGACTTGCTGAACTCTGAGTCCCCCCAGCAAAGCAAGCCTTTTTTTCTGGTCAGTGTCTTATGTCTGGGGATGTGGAACATGGATTTTTGTGAGTGCAGAGCACCCTTTTACAGCACTTGAAATATGTAGATCTTCCTGTCTCACCTCTCTCTATCTTGTCGTCATCACAAAGCTCCAGCCCAGCTCATTATCAGCTGTCAAGAGATTACTATTTGCAGGTACAAGCTGTTTGAGGAAGGAATATGAGGGGGTGAGGGGGAAACAGGGAATGCTGCCAAAGACTGGCCAGCAAGACATCTGACAGACCGACAGCCCCTTTCCTGTCTGCTATGGCTTCAGCTGCACAGGCAGGAGTGTAGGAAGGCACCCCCACACCCAAATAGGCATTTCTGTATAAGGAAAGAAGTTTTGATTTACCTCTAGACCTATTAGGAAATTCAGCTAGAACTTTCTATGCCCTTCTCATGGCAACTGGCTCAGTGACAGGACAGGAGCACCTGTTGGACCTTCCTGATGGTCTTCAAAAACCTGTAGCTGTTTCTATTGGCAATTTGCCAATGGACCCCGCCTCGATCGTTATGTAGACAAGAGAGAGAACAAAGGTGCTCCAGGCATTTTCCAGGTCTTGTAGCAGGTGTATAGGACCTGTTCCACACACTGTGTTTGGCTTTGTTCTTTGGTTTTGTATTATTTTCTTCTTTTATTAAAACCTTCTTGATTTTTCAAGGCACACTCGGTCATGCTGTCTCGCTAGTTATTTTAAGCCATTTTCTGTGAAGTGCTGGATGCCCTCGGAGGTATTGAACCCTTGCAGAGCTGATTCCATCTGGCTCGTGGAGAAAGTCAATACAGGAGAATGACAGCAGGACTGATATCAGGACGCGTGCCTGCTCCTTTCCCCATTGCCACCACCCCTCTGTGCTTCATCCAGCTGCAAAGCCAGGGTGCCTCCCCTGAGCTGCCACAGTGATGATACCCAAACTCTCCCTGCCTTTCTGCATGCTCCTTTCTCCTGGCTCCAAGGAATGTGTCACTTAAAGTACCATTGTTTGTTGAAGTGCATCCCCACACTTGAGCAGGTGTTTTCATATCAGGAAAAGAGTTTAAGCCTCTTCCCTGAACTTTTAAGGAAGAAGAAACAGAAACTTGTATGCTTCTCTCGCCATAGTTGGCCCAGTGCTAGGACAAAGGCACCTGTTGGGTCCTTGAGCTGTTCCTTAAGGAATGTAGCTATTTTCTATTGGGCAGCATGCCAAAAATCCCTCCTAGATCATTGAATACTTAAGCGAGAGCATGGAAATTCTTGGAGCTTTTCAACATATCTTTGCAGGTGCAAAGGACCTCCCTGCACTGTGCAGGGATGTTATGTTGTTATGTATAGTTTGTTATTTTCTCTTTAATTAAAACCTTTTTGCTTTTTCAAAACACCTCCGATCAGCCACATTGCTAATTCCTCATAAGCCATTTCTGGGAAGCTGCTGGCAACTCTCAGAGCTTAATACACCTTTGTGGGTCTAATAACACTGTCCCCATGCAGAATTGATGATTGTTACCCCAGGAATGGAGGCAATTTAAAGCAGAAGCACAAAAGCCTGTGGAACTCAGTGATGCTGTTAGCACTCAGCTTACGCAAGAAGTTGGTAGCAGATATGGATTTCAATCTCACTTATGACTGAGCCAGAAATAACTTTGTTCTCATAGATCAGCTGGCTGGGAGTCAAACTAATTCTAGAGGAGATGCTTTCCTAGGAAAATCTCTTACTACTCCTCCCTGATGGATACTGTTTGGACTTGTACAAAAATATCCAACCTACATTTTCCTTTTAGTTCAGATCACACCTTTGTTTCATTCCTCTCTTCATGTAAATACATCAGTGGCACCTGGGAGGGGTTAGTGCCTGGAATACAGAGCTGTGGGCTCCAGACTCAATTTCTCTGGCCATGCGCAGGATATAATAAATACTAAATTCAGTTTCTGTCTTTCCTGATCACCCCTTTGTCCCTTGGCTCTCATTATAGAGAGTAAACTAGAGCTAGGGCAAACACAGCACTGGGGCCAACAGATGGGACAGGGAAAACAAACATAGTAAATTCTTTAGCTTTTTACATATCTTGTGGGAAATTATTTTAATTTGTGTTGTCGCTGTTCAGTGGGGCAGCTCTGCTTACTGACCTGAGTGCCTGCAGATGTACCTGACCATACCAGCAATGCCTGAACTTAACTATGATGGGAAAACATCTCTTTGTAAGGCATCTCTTGCAATAAATAGCCTTCCTTTCTTCCTTTATATGTCTTCCTTTTAGCCTGTTCAACTCCTGGAAAGGTTTTGCACACCTCACACTGATGGGCTATGGAAAAAAATACCCAGAATGGCAGAGCTCACCTGGGAATTGCTAAAAGATTTGGTCCAGTTATTGGTATCACAAGAGAGCATTGTAATACTGTGATAACACAGATGCTTTTTTATTTTGGTTTGGTTTGATTTTCAACTTTCTACACAATTTACAGGGTTTTAAATCAGGATGGATGGTTAGAGATGGGAGCTTCTATCCCACATGCTCAGTATGCCACTGAACAACAAAGAAGATGTTACATAATGGATGAGGAATAGAAAGAGAATGGTAAGAAAAATAATATGAAACCTTACCTCAAATGCATGTACAGTAATAGCTGCTCTATCTTAAAGGAAACTAGAAGAAATTCATAGAGGGGCAAAGAAAATTATTTGGGGCACTATTTGGGAAAATGTTTCTCATGAAAAAGATAATGCTGGGTCTGTTCCCCTTAGAAAAGAAACAAATGAAGGAGACCATGATAAAGACATATTAAATGTCACCTAGTGTAACAGCAGTGGCTGAAAAAATTCAAGTAAATTGAAAAGCAGCAATTTCCAGACTGATCAAATAAAACTCTTTTCACACAGGAGATAATTAAACCATGGAACTCTCTGCTGCAAGGCACTGGGAAGGTCAAGCAGTCAGGATTTCTGCCTGGTAAAGAGGCTCTTCAGGCTTACAATAGCTACCATTCATGTGTCTTAGGATACTAACAACTGAATTTCAAGGAACAGATTAGAAACTGCCTTTCAGAGATAGGAATGGGAAGTGCTGGCTGGTGATTTCCTACTTTTCCCTGAGACATCTTCCTCTGGTGTTGCTAGAATGGCTTGGCCCCCATGGGAATGAGGCCTTGGGATCTCAGATCACTGCCCATGACATCCAGCCATGCTGGGGACACCAGGGGACAAGCCCTGGGATTTTCCAATTCTTGCAGTACCTCCCCAGGTGCTCCTCCATTTGGCCTGACTGCCTCCCCACTTCAGCAGGTTCAGGTCTGTTAAATCAGGGCTGACATCCACTGACCCACACACTGAGCTTGTACCTTTCCTGCAGCACTGTGGACCAGCTCTGCCTCACTAAATTTCATCTAAAAAAAAAAAGCCAAAGTCTGTCTTTTTTCAATGTGTAAGTGACACTGTGCTTATGTGCATGAATTGAAACCATCTGGAAGGAATATGGCCAGAAGCTGAGGTGTTTTGGCTTTCACATGGGTGTTGTTGGGGCTCTTCATGGCCTTTGTCTGAAATCTCAGTGTTGTTTTCCCATTTATCCAGGATTATCAAAGAAATTTCTTTTCATTCACACAGAATCAATCCTCCCACAGGTCTTTCTTCCTGTTGCTTTGCTGTCTTGGGTTATACATCTGCTGAAAGGGAAATTGTGTTACCTTATTCTTCATATGGAAACCCCTCTTTAGGAAAGATTGTCTTCTTCAATTTGGTTTGAAAACTGAAGATTTCAGGGAGCAATACGAAACATTTTTGTATACGTAATTTTGGGATTATGCTCGTGCTTTAATTCCATACCTATGTGGGTGGACTGGGCTTTCCCAAGGAGCGTGGAAAATGAAAGGAGCCAAGGAGCGTGGCCTGAAAAATGTCACAAAGGTTTGAAGGTTGCAGGGCATCATGTTAGGCCAGGTGATCATGTCCTTGATCTCACTGTGGGCAGGAAAGGGCACAAGTGCAGTTCAGTCTGTGTCTCTTTGTCTCAGACCTGTGACATAACGTGACTTAAAAACACTTAACTCTTGTCTTCCTGACTGCACTCCCTGGCAGAGAAGTTATTTATTAATTTTTGGCACCAGATGGGAATTGCCATGTTGACAGCCATGCAGCTTCTTCCATTCAGGGAGTGCTCAATGGTGTTAGGGATGGCCTGGAGTTCACCTAAGAAAGAGTAGCAGAGACAGAGCTTAACAACTTCCCTCCACTCGGGAGGGAGTGTATGGCTGAAGGAAATAATGCTCAGGTTGGAGACACCTTTGAAGTCTTCTTCTGTGGAACACAAAGGGTTTTATGCCCAGACAGAACATCCCTCCTCTCTTGGGTTAGTGAGACACATGGAGTGCAGGCAGATCTGAATAAACATGCCTTAATCAAATTATTAAAGAGATGTGAGGAGCCACAGCAGCAACTCCTTCGAGCTACTGCTCCTGTCACCAAGAGTGAATTCCTACAGCAGCTGCAGCCATCAGTCCTCTCTGCTTATAGTGCCAGGTCAGCTGTCTGTGGAAAAGGCATATTTGGGCCCACAGGCACAATAAAACACATATTCCCAGAGACACTCATCTCTCTGCTCAAGCGAAAAGATAGGGACAGCCTGCTGGCAGGCTGGGTGCAAAAGAACTGATATCTCAGGAATCCCAGGCTTAGTTCTATGAGGGATTTTCATTTCTAGGTGTGGGTGAAGGCCTGACCTGCACTCAGCAGGCACAAATGCCTTTGTGAGTGGCCCCATGGGTGCTGATGGAGGGCAGCCTTCCCAGACTTGTTAGAGTTAATGGACAGAGGAAAGCTCCAGCTAAGCTCTTGCAGAGGATGATTGAATGTAGGAATTTGCTGCTCCCAACCAGCTGAAGAGGAAATACAGGAAGACTAATCTATCTCCTAAGGCTAAAGTTAGCATTTGGGTGTACTCCATCCGGTGCCATTAAATTCCCATTTAAAATCAATTTTTTGGGACCAGGATTTCATTATCTCTTCATCAATAACCTTCTGTGCTACATCAGTTTCTTCAGTCTGCTTTGCAACCTCTCATCAAAATCTGTTTATGTCCAAAACTTTATAGTCACAAAACTTTATAGGCTGCCTAGGTACCTAGATTTTTGTTTATCCTCTGGAACCACAGAGAATTCTCATATTGAATCATAATAGAAAAATGGAAAAGTCAAAACCGGTTGTAACTTACCATCTGAAAGAAGAAACAGTAAGAAGTTAAGGCCAACAGGACAATTTTATTCCAAGTCTTACCAATTTGATTTTTTTTTCACCTACTTCGATTACATTTTAAGGTGAAATCAGTATGACCTGTAATTTTTTTTTTTTCATTTCAAGCCTGAATCATTTAAACCAAGAGTTTTTATCAAAAGATTTTGTAATTTAATCTCTTGACATTCTGTGTCAGGAAATATTTCCCAGAAAGATTTTGGCCAGTTGAATTACCAGTGATTCAATGCCCAATTTTCTAGATGTTCCCATGTTTACTTCAAACTAATGGATATTTTATGGTAGGTGTAGTGCACATTTAATTTTTTTTTAAATTGATGTGTATCTATTTTTGACCAAAAGCAAAACATTGTTTTTGAACATGAAGAAACAGAAAGATCATTCTTACCATAAATTCTTATGATTCTTGTTGTGCTGCATTCATCATACAGATTTCTCCATTTCAAATGCTGAAGAAGAGGCAGCTGATAATTACATGGATTTATATATATTGGGTGCCCTTTTAAAATATGGCAAGCACACAAACTTGCATTGTTCTTTATCAGAGGACTTGTAATGGAACATAAAGGTTTGCCTGCAAATAATATTTAAACAGTTTATTTATGGGTCCAGTGTTTCAAGAAAGATTTAAAAATGCAAATGCAAATCAAAGCTAAGGAATTGTGCCTTCCCAGTCACCTGTGTTAAGGGACTGGGAATTGTGGGTTTTTTTCATGGGAGGTGCAGCTCCTCTGAGCTGTGCTTTGAGAAGACATGGCTGGGAGGATGGTGACATGGCTAAAGCTTAGTCTTTTAAAATTTCCCTTTGTAGTCACATGGATGAGACTGGCATGTGGTAATTTATGAGGTAAGGTATATAGAGCCTGGCTTTCTTTCTCCTCTGGGATTTTCAAGACCATTGAGTGGATTTTATTTGCAATTACCTGCCTTTCCCTTGTCCTTCAATAACCTCTTTCTCTCTTTTTTTTTTTTTTTTTTTTTTTTTTTTTTTGCCGATGGCATCCGAAGGAGGAACTGATAAAGTTTCA
This sequence comes from Sterrhoptilus dennistouni, assembly GCA_013397095.1. Taxonomy (NCBI): domain Eukaryota; kingdom Metazoa; phylum Chordata; class Aves; order Passeriformes; family Zosteropidae; genus Sterrhoptilus; species Sterrhoptilus dennistouni. The sequence continues at coordinate 145,481 of VWZU01001440.1, forward strand.
CAGGAGAATTCTGCAATAATATTCATTTTCTTTGTGTGAGAAGGAACGGGAAAATGATGACAATTATTATCCAGAGGCACAATCTCTTTCTCTCTCCGATATGAGGGGAAAAGACAATTATAGGAGAGCAAACCTGTCACTGGCTAGTTCTGCACAGTTTCCCATCAGAGTCCCTACAGAGGGCTCTGTGCCACTGTTGAGGTGTGTGCAGGAGGCAGAAGTGTTGGATAGGGGTGTCTGTGACCTGTGAGCTCTGAAGAACCAGCACTGACACCATCCTGGCTTTGCCATCCATGCAGCCTCTGAGTCAAGTGTATGGATTTGCTCTGTCTGACAGGGAAATTCCAGAGTGCAGCATGGGTTGTGTCCTCCCCACTCACACAGGGGGGGAGGACACAAACTGACCCCAAACCTGGGGACCTCCTGTGGCTGGAAGGAGGGAGAGGAAGGTGCTGGATGTGGAGTGGGACTGAGAAACCATCAGACACTGATGTGGGTTTCGCTGCCCATCCTCAGTAGTTCAGCCACCTGTAACTCCAGACATCATTATTCACTTTGAAGACAGTCCTTCAGAAACCCTGGAGGCTGAAATGGCCTCATCATCTCAGCCTCTTCTCTGCTTTTGTGTTGATTTATAGTCTTGGGCTACTGATACTGGCAACAATTCTTTTTTTTTTTTTTTTTTTAATATTGAAATCACAATTACTGTCAAAAAGTAGAAAGTATCATTGAATTTTCTCTGGAGGCCTTTCCCTAGTGGAAAAAAGAGGTAATAGTCCTTAACAGCTCCTTAAAAACTCTTGATACTTTTGAATTAATTGCCAGGGGTGAAAGTACTTGAGCTACTTGAGAGCCCATAGAAGTTGACTATTGCTCTCTGGAAAGAATTAAGGATGAATATAATTTTGGTACAGTGGGATGTTAATGTTATCTTTCACAGTCAATGGGGACCTAAGGTCATGAAGGAAGTGCCCCTGTCACTCACTGATTACAGGAATTCTTTGAAGAATCCAATATCCCCAGCCACGAGCTCTTGAATAAAAGTTAACACTGTGGGTTTCAGGAGACTTCTCGGGTCAAATGGCATGTCCAAGGATATCTTCTCTCAAAATTAAGCCCCCAGGCTGCAAACACAAAGATGTCACCACTCACTGCCAGCCTGGAGCTCTCTATTGTTGTGAGCACTGATCCAGGGAAAGAACACTCTCACAATTATTTCATCTGTGCAAGCAAAAGCTCAGTTTTTCCTCCAAGAGCAGTTGTCCATCTTGTCTTGCTGGATATTTGCTAAAACACTCTATGTGGTGACTGACTGTCCTGCTCTGAGCCTCTCTTCATGCTTCACTCCATGAGCACTGCCAAAAGGAGATCTTCAGGTTGAAAAATGTGGTTTGAAATCCCTGAATCTGCTTATCTCTGTACTTTGAGATAGCAAATTTTAGCTTCAAGGTAGAAGAGCAGTCAGCTCCTCCTTTTCAGCTCAGGACAGAGGATGAGGTCACCAACACACAGTGTTTCCCTTCCCCTCATCTGCTTCTTGCCTTCACCTCCAAACCAACAAGGAATAAAGATCCATCTCCTGTTTGCTAATGAAGTCCATCTACTGTATCTGGAGACTGCTGCTGTGGCAATGAGTTCCACAAGCTAAATATACATTATATAATATATTCTTTGGAAAGAACAGTCTGCTGGCTTTTGGTCCCTTGTTAGCAATCAAATCCCTTTTCTGACCTTCACTGTACAATGTGATTTTATATACCTCAGTTGCCTAGTCTCCTTATTTTCTCTCAAAGAGGAACAATTCTGACCTTTTTAGTTTGTCTTTACACATCTTAACCTTATTGAAAGCTTCCACCTCTCTGTCTTGTGCCTTCTGCCTCTCTCAAGCCCTGTAATTTACACTGTTCTCTGTAGATGGGGAGAAAAGTGAGAAGAAACATAATGGGGAAAACAACTCCTAACATTTTGATTTAAGACAAAGATCCAGGCTCATGGACATTTTCAAACATTAATTTGAGATGAAAGTATGGTTCTGTCCCAAGCCAGCAGAAAGCCTCAGTGGCAAAGGGTACAACACAAAACAGATGATTCCTTGCAGTTCAGCTCCCCATGGCTCTGGAAGGGACATACTGCCCTGACTTTGTCATCAGGATTCTGGGAATAGCCAGACAATTCATCAAAAAAATCAAAATGGAGATTTTCTGGTGTCCTGACCTCCAGTTGGTGATGTAAAGTAAGTGAAAGAGCCATAAAAAGCCTGTCTGGGCCTGTTGCTGAAATGAAATGCATAATGAGATGTAGAGAACTCTCACCTGATCCAATCCATGCTGAAAGCAATGACAATTTCCCCCTGGCTTCACTGAGCTGAGCTGGCTGCCAAAACAGAAATTGATCTTTCTGCTCAATGACACTGTAGTAAAGAAGCCCCACACACTCACTTTGCATTGGCTGTGGGCTCTGCAACATCACTTTGACAGTTTTGATTGAAAAGAAGCAGTTAAAAATGCTCTGTGAAGAAAAACTGTGAGGCAGGGCTCAGTACCTCTCTGAATTCCTAACAGCTTGTAACTCATGGAGTGTGCCTCTGTGCTCAGCTGAGAAACAGCCTGGTTCTCAGGAAAAGACACTTCCATTCAACAGGAAAATATAAACTCTGCTGCAGGGATGTCTGTGTCATTCAGACTAGGCCTCCAGAGCATAAAGACTGTACATGTAAGTACCCTCTGCTAATTAATACTGCACTGTCACCCCACTAATTAATGCACAATGGTAGAGCTCTCCTGACATCTTCCAGGCTGCTACAGAATTTGGATAAAATGAAGCCATGAAAATCTGAGGAATAACAGAGACCCCTCAAAGGGTTGGACTGAAGTCAAGAGACCCCAAGAGGAGCTCTGGGCACAGAAAATCCTTCTCAGGTTACAGAGATGAAGATGGGTGCAGCACCCTCCTCTCCCACTATAACCTCAGATCTAAAGAAAGCAAAATTTTGGGTGACATAGGGCATTTTCAGGGAGTTTCCTATGAATCCAACATTTCTGTGCTTTTATACTGAAGGTTTCCTGAGCCAACCCAGCTGATCAATGGTGTTTGGTCAGTGTAAAGCCAGTGAATGTTGCAAACAAGTGGGTGATGAGTCTCAGGTATTGCAGGGCGTACTGAACTGTGGTGGAAGATGTAAAAGGACTGTGAAAATGTATTCTGGCACGTTTAGAAGATCCAGCACATGTTAGAATAATCTGTGACTTTCTTTCCTCTCAGTGCCATTGTTACAGCTGACAAAGTGCTCACCATCCCATAGAAAGCCATGAGAAGGACAGTCATGTCTCAGAGCACAAACAGTGGCAGCTTCTTCTTACGAGAAAGTGGACTGGAAGGCTAAAAATAAGGTGACCCTCTCTTTGTCAATTCTGAAAAAAAGTAACACAAATTGTGATAATTTGTGGCCACAGCAGCTCCTATGTTGCCTGTGAAGCCAGGACTTCTTCCTACAAAGGAGTCTGGACAGTGCTCTGGACTTTGGCTGATCACCTCTTTCAAAGGACATCATAACCAAGAACAAGCTGAGACCCTGAAGGTCCTCACACCAATGACTTATGAAATGATTTTAATGAGTAACTGTGTGCTGATGTTAATGAGCAATTAATTGCCAGTGCAAGCGGACAGCACGTAGTTCTGAATTTTTTGTTTTCTAAGTAAAAACTCTGGCTACTGGTATTTTCCTCACAAATTAAAGTGTAAGGCTTCATGCCAACACAGAACTTTCAGGACTTGCAGATATACTAACGGAAGATTTAACCTGAGCACACTCAGATCCACTGACTGCTAACAAGAAGTAAAAAAACACTTCCCTAATTATCCAGTGAGGTGCACCTGGAAAAATTGAAGTGCAGAAGTAAAGAAAACGAAGGCACTTTGACAGTCCCTGAGTGGAGATGAGAGCTGGCATTTGAGGACAGTGCAGGGTTTCTTGCAATCAGTCAGGAAGGTATTTGTAAAGTATTTCTGAAAACATGGAGAAATAAGGACTGCAGCCTCTCCAGAAACTGGGTTACCTGAGTTGGATGTTGTTCCTTTCAACTAACCTTGAAAAACGCTGGGATGGGCTCTTTTCTATTTTCTCCCCCTTCTCTTTTTGAGAACAACCATGGTGCAGTGAGTATGGAAAGCTACACGGTCCAGATGTTGAGGGATCAGATCACAGCTGGCTGTGAGCATCTCCCAAGAAGAGGGGAGTGTCTGATGCACCCTGGTCCCACGGGGATCACCCTGCACCAGCCCCACACCTCGGTGACTGCAGGAAGGAAACCTGCCCATGGGAGAGGAGCAACAGCCACAAAAAAAAGAGGAGTATTCTCATGTACAGCCTGCCTGTGGCTTCGGGGGATGCCCAGCAGAATTCCTGCCAAAAAGCAGCACCCAGCTGTGCTTCTCCATCCTGCTGACCCCCAGCCCAGCCTTTCCCTCTCCTACCCATGGCAGTTCTCAAGAAAAGGAAGCTGAGAGACTGAAGAGTTTTTAATGCTGGCAAACGTTGTCCACGGCAGGTAGAATTTGCTGCTTAAAGTCGTAATGGCCATTCTATAAACGTTTTCCTGAACCATCATCTGTGAACAATGGGCTTTTCCACAGAAATGCGAGTTTAACAACCCTAAGGTTCTTTTAATTTATGCCATCAAGCTGATACAGAGAATAATTTAAAAATTAACTTTCCCTCTCCCTCTGGTTCCCACCCCAGCACAATTACTGCAAGCAGAGATCTAGGAGTGGGGACTCAAAATACAGCTGCATCCTGCATCTTCAGTGCCTGTAGCTCTGTCCTCGATTCCCAGAATTAACTCAAATAAATTATGCATTTCTACATGCTTACCCAGGAAAAGTCTGCACAGTGACACTGCAGAGTCACTCAGAAGAGGAAAAAAAATCTGACCCTGTAGTTCTGTGGATGACAGCTATTTTTTGCCCTTTGGCTGACACATTGCCACCTGGAATAATTTACTAAGAAGGAAAGTAATGAAATTACTGGAGTGCCAGACAAAGAGGGGGGGAAAAATCAGAAGGAGGAAAAGGCAAATTCCCATCAACATCACACTATACAGAAATGAAAATGCCTCCCACCTGCAAACTTCTCAAAAACATTTCTTTGGAGCCTGGGCTGCTAATTTGGCTTCTATTTGTAGTGTCATAGAGCTGGAGTTTGTTGAAAGGAGATAGACATGAGTTTTAGAGAGGCAGTATTGTGAACATTCTTAGGAAACTGCAGCAGGTGTGAGCATTAATATCATTTTCCTCTACCCTGCTGAAACTTGTTCCCTTTGCACATAAACCACAGCTTTCCCTCTAGTCTGTACCACGCTGTCTCTGTGATGGTTTTGAACTCCAAGGATCGCCACAAGGCACAGAGGAGCTGGCTAAAATCCTTCTGTATAGCTGTGCCAGGTGTGTGGAGGGAGCAGTGATGGCTCTGCTTAAAATTAGGCTTAAATTGTTCCTTTCCCATGTGCTGACTCTTATCCAAAGAGAGTTACATTTGTCCTTGTCAGGGAGAGCCCACACATACTGTGGACTTCTTGTGGATTAGTGTTCAATGCAAGGCCCTTTAGGATGAAGTGATGAGCTGGCTGTAGCTTTAGAGAAAGATGTACATTCATCTCCATGTCAGACTGGCAAGTTGTATGTATTCATGCATTAATTTGATTCATGAATATATACCTTTAATTTTCTCCTGATCTTCTTTCTCTGCTCACCTCCAAAATCTGCCTTTTTGTGGATGATACTTTTAATCTCTCTTTTTTATTATTATTTTTTCCCTCCTTGCTCATTTCTTCTTATCCTAAAGCAATGACTTTCATTTTCTCCTTTGAAATCATCACGATCTGGCCTTGTGGTGTTTACTTATGCACCCTCTTCAGTTTTCCTCTAAATAAATATTTTGCAAATATGACAGCATGGAAAGGTATTGGAAAGAAATCAGAGCCCAGCACAAAACAGCAGATGTCCCCATCTTGCTGAAAAAAACCCCAAAAACATCCTGGGCCATGAAGGCTGAGCCTGTGACTGACCGGGGGCTGGGAGCCTCCTGCTCCAGTCCCACCTTCTCCCAAAGTGTGGAACCTTCAGGTGATGCAGGAAACAGTGTGAGCTGTGTGAGAGAGCTCCAGCTCATGTAGGAGCCTTCACACCTGGGTACTGGTGAGCCAGAGCTGAGAACTTCTCAGGTTTGATGGTTTGAAATCTGTAGAAAAAGCAGTAATAAAGGGACCCCTGAAAATAAAGGACTGCTGATCTCACATCTACCCTTCTCCTATTTTTTTCCATGTGAGGGCACTTTCCTTAACTACCTGCTGTAAAACACAAGCTTTACTACAGCTGTGACCAGATCCTCATGAGCAAGTGAGGTCTGACATTGAGGATTCGCAGAAGGAGAAGCAGCCAGCACAGCTCCCATCCTGCAGCTGATGAGGTGTACAGGATGTCTGCTGCTGTCCTCTGCAATCCTGGACCAGGACAGAACTTGTGAAATAACCAGACAGCCATATGGTCAGCCAAGAAATTATGTAAATATTTCATCTGAAATATCCATAGGACAGTGACTCTGTTTTTCACACATGGCTTCATTTAGGAGTTATGGCCTGGGCACGTGGGTGTACACAGCACACAAACCCTGCTGGGCAGAGATTTTGTCATGATTTGAGCATGACAAGCTGAGCATACGTTAGGGATGGAAGCTAGGAGGGTGATTTGGCTGTAGAATCTACAGGAATCTATGGGAAGGAGGTGTCTTTCCTGCACCTGCCTCTATCTCTGTACTATGTCAGTACATCTCAAGCAGAAATGGGGAGGTGCTGAGTATATATCCATAGAATAAACCACATTTTCTTCTTTTTTTCAATTCTCGAAATAAGGTCGGGAAATTATCTTTCTGTGCATGGACTTTCTGCAAGCTGGCAAAGAGGCTAAATTAACTGCATACATTATTCATTGCAAATTATTCACTTTATGCAGCACATACTGATTGTTTAGAAAATTCATTCTTTCTGTCCTAGAAATGTCACTGGCTGTAACTCCTTACCTCATCTTTGACAAATTCTGTTGATTGCTTGACTAGTTGCTTTAACTAATCCAGGATTATGGTTTGCAAGAATAATAATAGCCACTTCTCCAGCACTTCGCACATGAGGATCCCAAAACATGATTTGAAAATGCTAATTAATCCCCAGAGCACCTGGGAGATGAAGTATTCCCATCCTTACAGCAGATTTGTGGCACTTGAACCTCGCTGGGAGGTGGGAAGTCATTCTGCTGACTCACACAAACTGTTAGGTCAGGTGGGTCTCATTAGCTCCAACCAGACAGAAAAAAACAAGTGTTAAAAAGAGAGGGGAGGAAAGAAAAGAAATTTTAAAAGGGGAAGTGGGAAAGGTGAAAGGATCATAGGTTATGTTTGGTTTTAGAGTCTTGTTCTTAGTGTAGTTGTAGAGGCATGTGAATAAATTACAATTAAATGGGAATGAGCCTTTGCAGCTGGACTCACTAAGCTGAATCTATCAGGCTTTTCTTTGCTTGTTTTGCAGGGTGTGTATCCTGAATTGCCTGCATGAGCAGTCTTGTTTGGGCTGACCCTGGCTGAGTGCCAGGCACCCACCAAAGCCATTCTGTCACCCTCTCCTCAGCTGGACAGGGGAGAGGAAATATAAAATACGGTTCATGAGTCAAGGTAAGGACAGGGAGAGATCTCACCCACCAAAAACCATCATGAGCAAAACAGACTGAACTTGGAGATTAATTGAATTTTTTTACTGACATAATCATAGCAAGATAATAAGAAGTCAAATAAATCTTAAAACAACTTCCTCCCACCCCTCCCTCCTTCCCAGCTCTCCCTCCTGTCCCCCAGTGGCACAGGGAGATAGGGAATTTGGTTTACAGTCAGTTCATCACATGTTGTTCCTGCCACTGCCCGGGGAGAGGAGTCCTGCCCCTGCCCCAGTGTGGGATCCCTCCCACAGGCAACAGTTCTCCATAAATTGGTCCAACATGGGAACAGCTTTTCCATGGGATAGTCCTTCAAGGCCAGCTGGAGCTGCTGTGTGTGCTGTGCTGGGTCTGCAGTAAGCCCTTGTTTTGGACATCTGCAGGTTTGGTGCCCTGAAAGATCCTTGCCCAAAGATGAAGCTGTTTGATGGCTGGAAGAAGAAACTGTTTTATCACCCAAACTGGTGAATATGTCAGCCTGGCAAACAGGCTGGATGGTCAAGGATTTCCTTGCCTTCCCAGGTAGCAGAATAATACATGGGAAAATTAAAACTATGTACTGGAGCTAGGTGATCTTTGGCTGGTGGAAGGACTTATGGGTTAAAAGTTTTTGCTGGATATACAAATAATTTATGAACTTTCACTGTTGTCTGTGGGGAAACTGAGGTATACAAGGCAAGAGGAACTTATTCACTCAGTGAAGCAGGAGGAGATGTGAAGATTTGGGTACTATCTTTGTATCTTTTATGAACAACTTGTGATGTTTTAAATTTTGCCTGCATTTGTTGCTCTCTTATGAAATCATGTGAAATGGCAGCTAAGGACTGAGCGAAGGGAGGGTAGCTCTGAAAGTGAAGCACGTTGTGCTCTGCAGCAAAGGAAAATGGAGAAAAGCCACCAAGTAACCTGGATTTCCTGTCAGTGAATGTTTCCACTGAAAATAAAGAGCAGGGGCACTGAGCAGAGGCACACAAATGTGTGTTACTCCTTTAAAGATAAGTAGAACTGGACATTTAGGTGAAACAAATGTTACCAAGGCTGGATAATTTAATGCATGCCAAGGGGAAGGGTAATGAAATGAGGGAGTGGGTGCATGACCCTTAACAGTGCCTTTGTGTAGAAGTATGTAGTATGGGAGTTAGCATTTGTGCTCTAAAAATGTAATTACCATCTCAAGAACCAAATCCAGACAACCAACAAACACAGGCAGAATGGCAGGGGGCAGCTCATGGCTGTAAGCTGCAGTATGTGGATGCTAATATTGTGCTGGAACTGAAGTTTTTTAAAAAAAAAGAGAAGAGGAAAAATCAACAAATAAGGCCTGAAAGTCAAGAGTACTCATCATTCAAGTCAAAAAACAATGGACTGCCTAGCAGGGACATTTAGACAGAAAGAGTGTGACACACAGAACTTACACATTGCTGCAGGTTCCACTGCAGGGCCCTATGGCATTGATTTGATTAAATAAGAACAGTAGGGGTATGGAGAACTGCTGCTTAAATTTTCAGTAAAATATCCTTGCCAGCCTTCATTGATATAAAAAAAAAGGACTGACTGGGTCCATATGACCTAATTCTATTCTTTGCACCAGCAGATGAAGGAATTGCTTTTTGGAGGTTAATGGCTTTAGACTTGCATGTAAATGAGGGGAAAATCTGATCTTAAATCTCAAGGAAGCGAAAAGTCGTGACAGGATTTAGCACAGACCTCTTCCACAGGGGCTGGCAGGGAGGGATTGTGCAATTAGAGGAGCCTTTAGCAGCACCATTCATTTTGCAGTTGTCCTCCAATTTCAGTGCAGGTGAGGGTGAGGATTTGAGGAAGAAGGAAGTGGCAGAGTAGCTGTGGATGGGACTAGGGCTGCCCAGATCCCTCTGGGTGGTGTTTGTGTTGTCCCTTCCAGACAATATTTTTCAGGCCAAGTTGCTGGACTGTCTGTGCTGACTCACCTTAGGCAGCACCTGGGAATGTCCTGAGGGGAATCAGGGGGAACCTGGGCAGCAGTGAGTTCCTCAAGCCCTGGTGACAGCTCTGGCTTTCTGAGACCGCCAAACATACACAGCCCACAGTGTGGTGCAGTGGAGCAGGTGATTGCATGGCCCTATTCCCTCATTGACAGGACTCCTCAAAACCTTATCAGGTTGGAAGGGGACCAGGATTCTGGACCAGGACCCTGCTCTCCCATGAAGAAATCCTGTGACAATTTAGGCTTCTTTTTTCCCTCGCCAACGTCAGGACAAATAACACGGGAAACAAGGGATCGAGTTTGAACTTGGTTGTTTATTATATCTTATTTATTTACGGTATTTACAGACTCATGAGCCATGAGTTTAACTAGCAAGCTAGAAAAACGAGGTAAAATGGAGAGCTTCTAACTCTTTCCAAGGTTATTTAAGTGCCAATTACCCAATAATTAGGTGACACCTATATTATTTATACTTTTGACCCAATAATGACCACCCAAGGCCTGCAATGACCTTCTTCACCCAGTTACAGAAAACCACCCAAACCCATGAAGAAGAAGGACTTAGACAACACCCAATATCCTCGGCTCACACATATTACTATATACTAAAATCTTAAATCTAAATTTCTAGCATTCTAACAGAATCCTATCTTGGACCTGCAGAAACATAGCCAGATTTAGTTGTGCCCCTGTGCTGATGAGGAAAGAGCAACATGGGCAGACAGGACCAGCCATGCTGCCCATCCTCACCTTCAGCTCCCCAAAGTTAGATGTCCCAGACTGGTTTTTTGCTGGTTTCTCTTTGCCTGCTTGGCTCTCTCACTCTGCTCCTGGCTGCTGGTACTGTGCCACTTCTGGGTGGGCACCAGAGCTGCTCCCTACGTGCAGAGCTCACAGATTCCTGCAGGCAGGGAAGGCTCTGGTGTCCAGGAGATGCAAACCCTGCCTTGTGCTGTCCTGCACCTCTCTGTCACCTGGGTGAGCCCAAACACAAACCAGAGAGGCTGGACAGCTACTTGGAGCTTTGGAATCAGGGAGAAGTGATTTTCCTGTTCAAAGGGCAGAGAAATCAACAGCATATTTGCTATGGATATCAGATATGTGAAAAACCAAATGCAGCCCTAGTGTAGCTTTATGGGCTTCAGCAACATTAGCCTGGGATCAATGGCAGGCAGGAGCTCAAAAGTTTCCAGGAGGGAGCTCTTAAGGGCACACCTGTTTCTCCCCTGTGGAGTGGATAATGTGTTTCTGATGTTTTGTCATCTGCAAGCTCGAAGATGGTCTGGGGCTGACATCCATCCATCCATCCATCCATCCATCCATTTATCCATTTTTTCCTGGAAAAGGGGATGCATGTCCTTGGAACCTGAGCCCTTGGGGTCTGTGTAGCTGGGGAGGAATTATGAGGGCAATGAGCCTGAAGTGTTTCTCCTCCAAGAGAGGGCTGGGATGCAGAGGTGAGACAGGACAGAGGAGAATGTGTTGTTAAAGCCCATTCTCTCAGCTGTGCTATGCAGCTTCAGGGTCCCAAGAATGACATTTCCCATGTAAACTTTCATTCATTCTTCAGGAGAGAAAAAAAAAAGTATTCTGGCATTACCTGCATGAGCTATGATTTTATTTACCTTAATCTGTTCCTTCATTTGCTCTCTGTTTGTTGCCTCTCACCTCTTTTGTATGTTTTGCCTTTTGCTTCATTTCTTAATGAAATGTGATTTCCTCCATTTTCTGGCTCCTCCAAATCATCAACAAAAACCTGGCATGGCTTTTTTCTAAAGACTTCCTACTAATATACTTGTAAAATAACTTTAATCAATGCTACCTCTTGGGGAATTCCTAAGTAATTGCTAGAATACAACTAATTATTGTGCTGTTACTTTACCATTCAGTCATTACTCTTCTGTGTAGTCGTAACTTTTGCTAAATATTCGCTCTCTGATGAGCACCCCTGTTAGGCTGGGTTTTTTCCTCAAGAAAATGTGTAATTTACTTAATTAGTTCCATTCATCTGTTTAACTCCTTTGCTGCCATGTTACCACTTTTGAGAACATTTGGCATTTCCAACTTAAAAGCCTGAGAGGAACTTCCTAAGGAAGAAGTAGGTGGCTTCAGCCTTGTGAATGCTTACTTACTGCAGGGAAAATGGTGAGTACCCTTTTCCTAAAGGATAAAACTCCAAAATAACAATGGCTTTTGTTTCTCAGGAGGTTCAGAAAAGGGCAGGGTGAATGTTATTTTCTGAATATTATTCAGAAAAGTTGTGGAGGGGAGAGGTGTTGAGCATTGTGGTGGTGAGAATATTTGGGGTTTTTCAAGCTGGTTAAATGCAGAATGTTGCTGGTGTTGGTAGCTGTTTAAATGAAGCATAACTTCTTTTTCCTCATACTTTAGACTCATGGAACCACAGAACAACTCAGGTAAGAAGGAACTTTGAAAGATCATCTGGTCCAACCTTCCATGGGAATGGGAGCCTAGATGAGGTTATTTAACACCCTGTCCATATCTCTGGGATGGTTGTTCCACTGAGGGATTGTATTTCTAATGGTGAAAAAAATTCTTTCTTACATTGAGATGAAATCTCTTGTCTTGCAGCTTGTAAATGTTGCCCCTTTGTCTTCTCCATGTGGCTCCTTCTGAAGAGGGAGCTTCAGGTCTCTCTGCAGCTGCCCTTCAAATAATGAAATCCGGGGATTGGGCTCCTCTGGGACTTCTCCAGAGAAAAAAGAACTAACTCTAGTAAAGACAAAGGCACCAAATGTATTGAGACTTCCGCCTTGCCAGCATTATGATGTTTTCCTGCCCCATTAGCAATGGACTTTTGTCTTCCCTGTGCTTCCACTTACTGTCCATGGATCCCTTGCTTCTTGTACTTGGCATCTTTGGCCAATTTCAGTTCTAGATGAGTATCAGACTTTCTGTCTAGGAAATTTTTGAAGTTTTAAAGCCATTTAATACCATTAAAAATGTATTTAGCTGTATCAATTGCAATATATTACCATTTTGTCATCAATTTCCAAAGATTCTATAAAATACACTTTTTCCCTCTGCACTAGCCTTGACTTTTGCCTGTATGCAATGAGGTGGTGTATGCTTAGGTACTGCCACTTGGAGCAGTCTGTGGCAGTTCATTATTGCTACTATTGCAATAATTATATTAGCAAAGCAAAGCTATCACTAAGGTCTGCAATGCCAGCAGAAGCTCCTTGCAATTTATTTAACACTGGGTACTGACAGGTAATAATGCCTTGAAGAAGTGCTCATAAAAGAGACTTTCCCCCCTAACCTGGTTAGAAAGGTTCTTATGAAATTATTGCAAGCACTGTATCTTATTCAGATTCTGTAAAATAATAGATTCTCCTGTAATGTAGGAGTGTGGGTTTGTCTCTTTTTTTTTTTTT